>BDSL01000027.1:600000-1042753 GCA_003116995.1 Yamagishiella unicocca | reverse complement strand
CCTCCCTCCGCCTCCTCCTGCTGCCTGCTGCCCCCTCGCCTGCTGCCTCCTGCCCCCCTCTCCTCCGCTGCCTCCTCGCCTCCGCTCGCTGCTGCCCCCTGCCCGCCCCCTCCCTCCCCTCCGCCGCCCTCCTCGCCTGCTGCCTCCTGCCCCCTCCCTCCCTCCGCCCTCCTCGCCTGCTGCCTCCTGCCCCCTCCCTCCCTCCGCCCTCCTCGCCTGCTGCCTCCTGCCCCCTCCCTCCCTCCGCCCTCCTCGCCTGCTGCCTCCTGCCCCCTCCCTCCCTCCGCCCTCCTCGCCTGCTGCCTCCTGCCCCCTCCCTCCCTCCGCCCTCCTCGCCTGCTGCCTCCTGCCCCTCCCTCCCTCCGCCCTCCTCGCCTGCTGCCTCCTGCCCCCTCCCTCCCTCCGCCCTCCTCGCCTGCTGCCTCCTGCCCCCCCTCCCTCCGCCCTCCTCGCCTGCTGCCTCCTGCCCCCTCCCTCCCTCCGCCCTCCTCGCCTGCTGCCTCCTGCCCCCTCCCTCCTCCGCCTCCTCGCCTGCTGCCCCTGCCCCTCCCTCCCTCCGCCCTCCTCGCCTGCTGCCTCCCTCCCCCTCCCTCCCTCCGCCCTCCTCGCCTGCTGCCTCCTGCCCCTCCCTCCCTCCGCCCTCCTCGCCTGCTGCCTCCTGCCCCCTCCCTCCCTCCGCCCTCCTCGCCTGCTGCCTCCTGCCCCCTCCCTCCCTCCGCCCTCCTCGCCTGCTGCCTCCTGCCCCCTCCCTCCCTCCGCCCTCCTCGCCTGCTGCCTCCTGCCCCTCCCTCCTGCCCCTCCTCGCCTGCTGCCCTCCTGCCCCCTCCCTCCCTCCGCCCTCCTCGCCTGCTGCCTCCTGCCCCCTCCCTCCCTCCGCCCTCCTCGCCTGCTGCCTCCTGCCCCCTCCCTCCCTCCGCCCTCCTCGCCTGCTGCCTCCTGCCCCCTCCCTCCCTCCGCCCTCCTCGCCTGCTGCCTCCTGCCCCTCCCTCCCTCCGCCCTCCTCGCCTGCTGCCTCCTGCCCCCTCCCTCCCTCCGCCCTCCTCGCCTGCTGCCTCCTGCCCCCTCCCTCCCTCCGCCCTCCTCGCCTGCTGCCTCCTGCCCCTCCCTCCCTCCGCCCTCCTCGCCTGCTGCCTCCTGCCCCTCCCTCCCTCCGCCCTCCTCGCCTGCTGCCTCCTGCCCCCTCCCTCCCTCCGCCCTCCTCGCCTGCTGCCTCCTGCCCCCTCCCTCCCTCCGCCCTCCTCGCCTGCTGCCTCCTGCCCCCTCCCTCCCTCCGCCCTCCTCGCCTGCTGCCTCCTGCCCCCTCCCTCCCTCCGCCCTCCTCGCCTGCTGCCTCCTGCCCCCTCCCCCCTCCCTCCCTCCGCCCTCCTCGCCTGCTGCCTCCTGCCCCCTCCCTCCCTCCGCCCTCCTCGCCTGCTGCCTCCTGTCCCCCTCCCTCCCTCCGCCCTCCTCGCCTGCTGCCTCCTGCCCCCTCCCTCCCTCCGCCCTCCTCGCCTGCTGCCTCCTGCCCCCTCCCTCCCTCCGCCCTTCTCGCCTGCTGCCTCCTGCCCCCTCCCTCCCTCCGCCCTCCTCGCCTGCTGCCCCCTCCCTCCCTCCGCCCTCCTCGCCTGCTGCCTCCTGCCCAACATCCGGATCCAGCGCCAGAGCTCTCACGGGGGCCTCCTCCACCGCCAGCAGCTCGCTCGTGCGGCTGCGGGGGGGCCGGGTCGGTTAGGGTTTTAGGGTTCAGGGGGGGTTAGAGAACGAGGGGCCGGGTCGGTTGGGGTTTAGGCTCTAGGGGGGGTTAGAGAACGTCATGAGGATATGCTTGGGACGCGGCAGCCAGCAGGGCAGGGGCGGCTACGCGGACTGCTCGAGTGGCCCCCATCCAACACCCGGGTGCTGGAGATGGTGGGCCAGAGCAGGAGCGGCCGGGTGCCTATGTGGCCGGGTGCCTATGTGGCCGGGTGCCTATGTGGCCGGGTGCCTATGTGGCCGGGTGCCTATGTGGCCGGGTGCCTATGTGGCCGGGTGCCTATGTGGCCGGGTGCATAGGTGGCCGGGTGCCTATGTGGCCGGGTGCATAGGTGGCCGGGTGCCTATGTGGCCGGGTGCCTATGTGGCCGGGTGCCTATGTGGCCGGGTGCCTACGTGGCCGGGTGCCTATGTGGCCGGGTGCATAGGTGGCCGGGTGCATAGGTGGCCGGGTGCATAGGTGGCCGGGTGCATAGGTGGCCGGGTGCACAGGTGGCCGGGTGCACAGGTGGCCCGAGGCCCGGCCCACCTGTGCGTGTAGGTGCGGTAGAGCGCCCGGTCGCGACCTGCGCTGTAGATGACGGAGAAGGAGTCGTCCGGGGAGAGCAGCGACCACACGGAGTCGGAGTGGACGGTGTAGGTCTGAGGGGGGGCAGGAAGCGGGGGGAGGGGGAGAAGGGAGGGAAGGGAGGGAAGGGAGGGGAAGGGAGGGAAGGGGAGGGAGGGTTGGGGAGGGAAGGGGTAGTTTAAAAGGGTTTGGAGCTGGGGTGGGGGTGGATCCCAGCCCTACCTGTCAGGGGACCCCAGCCCTAGATGGTGATAGTCGTGTGGCCCCCCTGCCCCGCCCCACCTGCACGCATCGCTGCATGCCCACGTCCCACAGCTTAATGGTGCCGTCAGAGGCGCCGCTGAGCAGCGTGGTGCCGTCGCTGTTGACCAGCAGCGCACGGACGGTGTCCTGGGGGCGAGAGGGGGGAGAGGGGGGAGAGGGGGGAGAGGAAGTGGAGGGAGAGGGGGAGAGGAGGTGGAGGGAGAGGGGGAAACAGAGGCGGCCAGGGGACAAACCACCCGTCCGCCCCTCCTACCGCTACCGACGACCGCCCCCAAAGGCCCCTTTCCTTCCTCCGGTTTCGGACCACAGGTCCCCTCTCTCCCCCCCTCATCGCCCCTCCCCTCCCCCTCACCCGGCCTCCTACTACACGGGCTTTCCTCACCTCCCCCCTCACCATTTTTTCCCTTTCGTACATGGGTTTTGCTCACCCCGCCTCACCTGGTGCACCCCCAGCTTGGTGAACATCTTGCCCCCCCCCCCAACCTAGTTTTCCTCACATACACATACACACACTCACACACACCTGGTGCACCCCCAGCTTGGTGAACTTCTTGGCCCCCCCAACCTGGTTTTCCTCACAGACACACACACCCATCACAGCATCATCTATAAAACACACCCATCACTCACACACCCTACCTGGTGCCCCCGCAGCTTGGTGATCTTCTTGCCGCTGCGGGGGTCCAGCAGGCGCACCAGCGCCTCGCTGGTGCCCGCCGCCACCACCGTGCCAGCCGGGTTGAGCGCCAGTGCGTACACGGAGCCAGGCTGGTCCTTGGGCGCGGAGGAGGGCGGCGAGGAGAAGGGGCCGTCCTCGCCGCCGCTGCTGCTCGGAGTCACGGCGGCGCCGGCGCCAATGGCGGGTACGTGCGCGCCGCTGGGGGAGCTGGGCGCGGCTGGCTGGCTGATCCGGGGGTAGAGCTGCGTGTGCTTGCCGGTCTGGGAGTGGAAAGGAGGAGAGGAACGGGGTGGGTGGGACGCGTGTGTGTGAATGGGGGGGGGGGTGCAAAGAGAACCGTTGACGCGACATGGGAGTTGTGTGGGGTTCGAGGAAGACCCATGGATGCCCGAAAAACCCGTTGATAACAGACGTTTTGAGATGCATGCTGGAGAACTAGGTTGGGGGTACTAAAGCCGAAGTTGTGTGGGGGTGGGGCGGGAGAGGAAACCGGTGAGTGGAGGTTGTAAGGAAAACCAAACCCGTGTACGAAGGATAAGCCGTTTGGCACAGGCCGGCGAGCGGAGGCAGCGGAAGAGGTGTGGGTGGCTGGCTGGCTGGAGGAGTGGTGCTAAGGACTGAAGCGCTACTTTTCAGTGGTGGGGGGGAAAGGCCTGGCTCCCCCTCCCACGCCTCCCCCTCTCCAGTCCCACAGACCGTTTCGAGACGAGGGTGTTCGACGGGCGCAGGAGGCGCATTGGGCTCCAAAACCGCCTCCGAAACCCCCCCTACCATCCTATCACGCCGAACCCAGACGAGTAGGCCTCTTCAGGGCCCCACATCTTTTTCCTCACGTGCTCACCCACGCCGCTCCAACGCTTTTGGCTGCCTCCATCTTCTTCGACTCTCCCAGCGGCCCGCGCCGACCGCCCCGTTTTCCCCCCGCCCCCCTCCCCCTCGCCCGTTCCCCTCTTCGCGCCAGACCCTGTGACGTCGCGGCTGCACGACACCTGCTGACCGGAGCCCCCTGCTCCCACCCCACGGCCTCCCTTTCTCCCTCCCTCCCTCCCTCTCCGCCCCCCCGTCCCCTCCCTCCCTCTCCCCCCCCGTCCCCGCCCTCCAGCTCTCCAAACGTATGTCACAAACGGGGTTTTCCCCTCGTACACGTGTTTTCCTCGCAGCCCACCCCCTCGCCCGACATCTAGGTGCCCGAAGACAATGCGCCAGCTATCCTATCCGTGCCGCGCAACCTGTTCTTATGCCCTCCCCCGCCCCAAAAGGTTCTCCAGCATGCATCTCGAAACGTCTGTCCTAAACGGTTTTCCTTTCGTACACGGGTTTTCCCCGCAGCTCCCACCCCCGGCGGCCGCCATCCTCCCTCGCTGTCCGCCGACCATGCGCCCACTACCTTGTCGTTTTTCGTGTCACCGGTTTCACACCACCCCCCGGCTGCCCCACCTCGATGTTGAGCAAGAAGATCTCCGCCCGCAACCCCGCGGACACCACCAGGCTGCGAGAAGGCGCCGCCGCCAGGCACGTGACGTAATCCGAGTGGTACGACAACGTGTGTAGGTGCTGGCCTGCGTGTACGAGATGCGGGCCCAGGAGAGCGAACGAGTATCTTAAACAGGCCCGGCGCTGCCGAGGCGAAAAGACGCGCAACAAGACGCAGACATAGTCCCTCACAAGATACCTCGCGCAGCAGCTCGCACTCCGATTCAGCGCAACTCGGACCGCCTGCACCTCGCCTTACCTTTTCGCCCCATCCCGCCCTCCGCCTGCACCTCGCCTTACCTTTCCGGTCCCTCCCGCCCTCTGGGAGCTCCCGACCCGCCACCGCCCGCACCGCTCTCCTCGACGAGAGTGGGGAGCCGCTGCCCGCCCCTTTGCCTCCCCTCCCACAAGCTGTCCACCGACCATGCGCCCACTATCCTGTCGTTTTCGTGTCAACGGTTTTCACGCCACCCCCCCAAGTTTGGCACCGACGGCGCCCTCCCCCCGGGCACGTTTTGCAACAACGGGGCCAAGTTTGGCGCCGATGGCGCCCCCCGGCCCCCACGGGGCTAGCTGCAAGGCGGGCTGGGCTCGTGAACATTATGTATGTGTACGATACCACCACACGTCCTGCCTGCAACCGGAGGATCGTGTGCCCGCCCTCCCTGTCGTGATGAACCTCCGCCACCGGCCCCCTCCCCTCCTGCATCCCTATCCCGACAACCCGCTGCGTTCAGCAGTGAGCCACCCCTGGGCCCTGGGCTAGGGGCGGGGCATTTCCTGCTCCTCCCATTTCCCGCTCCTTCCCTGGTGGCTCGCAAGCAGAACCGCCATCTAAACCCCACGACGAAGGGGCTCCTGATCGTATCGATAGGAAACTGGCGCCGTCTCCATCCCGCCCCCCGCACCCGAGCTCCGCACTCACCATTGTCGGACCCAGCTTTCCACAGCCGCACGGTCTGGTCATTGGAGCAGGTGATGAGCAAGTCGCCGATCAGCGCCAGGTCGTTCACCCAGTCCGCATGGCCGTCGAAGCTGGCCTCCAGCAACGGCTCCGGTCCCGCCACATCCCATCTGCATCGCCAGGTGGTGGAAATGCGGTCGGAAGGCCAGTTCGCGGAAGGCCGAGGCTAACAATGCAGGTTTTGAAGATGGAGTGGTGGGGTGGGGTGGGGTGGAAGGTGGAAGTGGGGTGTCCGGGGGTGGGGTGGGGTGGGGCGAGACTGGCGGGGTGGTGATGAGGGAAGTCAGGCGAGGGATTGCATGCAGAATGCAGTAGGAAAGGGTGCTAGCTGGGAAGGAGGTGAATCCGCAGGGAAGGTTTGGTGCCCCCGCCCCAAGGGAGGAAGAAATGGAGTGGGGAACAACCGGGCGAGGTGGGCCGTGCGCGTTGGCGGGGGCTGTGGGGTGTGAAAGCGCGTGTTTGTGAGAGAAGTGGGGTGTTACGAGAAGGCAGCACGGTAACGCAGCGTTGAGATCAGGAGGGGTGGGTGGAGGGGAAGAGCGTCTGGCGGCACTTGCCTTTTCACCGTAGAGTCCCGTGAAGCTGTGAACAGGAGTTTGTGGTTCGGCACCGAGGGAAAAAGCAGCGCTTCCACGCCTGCGCAGTGCTGTAATCGCAGCAAGACCACGATGTATAGCCAGAGGTGTCAAAGCACCGATCGTTTGTTGCGCCCTTTCCCAGACGAGGCCTAAATGGCTACCTTGTCATCATTTGGGTGACGGAAGACTAAGGAAACCTTGCGCTCCTTCCTGCTGCGCGGGGTGACCCCGTTGGCATACATCCCTAGACCTCAGCACCCTAACTGCCTCGACCTTCTACCCTTGGAGTCAAACATCGTTCAGATAACAAGAGGAGTCACATTCCGTTCATCGAAAGGTGGGGTCCTCAGAAACTTCCTTTAGATCATACGTATCCTAGATGGAGTTCTTGCACTGATTGTGGGCATCGTGCCAAGCAAGGAGGTCTCACAGCTGGCCTGTACGGCACGGTCGGTGAAGAGAGACACACCCCGAAGGTCTCCAACACAAAACTTACTTCGATTGAGTCAATTGTGCATCGTTGGAATGCAACTTGCAGGCTTCAGCCCATATCAAAATGTTTGCATGCTGTCTCGTTTACGGTTTCGGCTTAAACCAACGCAAATGCGTGCTCGTTACTGAGGATCAATGTCGATGATTTACAACATCAGCCTCGCTGCGTATAGCTGCCGCCAGGTTGGAGGGCGGGCTCTAGGCTTTAACGCCACAAAACATATGATACTACCGCACGCCCTTTATTGGTAACCAATCGTCAGAGTAATTTAGACTTATGTCATTTACGTGGCGCTTACCACGGCCTCGAGCCGTGAAGGGCCCGCGTGATCAACGCGCGAAGTCGAGCCGCCTCCCAGCCTCCGCGGATGGCGCTAGCATTGTTGGACTATTTGTGGTGGTCCTGCCTACTGTCGCGTGTGCGTTCTCCTCCTACGGGCGGGCTGGCGCCGGCGACCGTATTGTGATGATCCTGCCCACTGCCGTGCCGTGTGAACATACACACCGCAGTGGGCAGGGCCACCACAAAGAGTGCAACAATGTCAGCGCCATCGGCAGCGGTCGAGAGGTGCCTCGACTTTGCGACCTGCACGTGCGAGGGTCGTTGTAGCACGTGGATTTTTCAACGCGAGGCACTGGGGAAAAGTGGGAGCTGGTGGATAATATGGGCCCGATCTCGCCACCGCATCCTGTAAGTGTGCATGGCTGCCTCTCGGGACCGCATTGCTCCACCTGTTGTCGCAGCACTTGCTAGTCCTGAGGGCTATGCGGCTTAATGCTTGGCCACGGGACTGACCGTCTGCTGCTGCTGAGTGCTTACCAGCATGGCAATCGAGGCAACCACGTACCATGACGGTACGTCATGCGCCATCGGCGGGGTCAGGCGGGATGGTCTGGACAGGCTCGAAAAGGCAGGGAGTGTCACGAAATGACCGAAAATGCCGATTTCTAGGGTTCACCGCTGTCATGACAGAACGGGTGATCGACACAGCGTGTGCGAAACACCAGTACCCGCTCAGCAGTGGGGAGTAGTAACTGCAACGACTTCGGAAATGACGGTACGACAGGGTCATTACGTACGGCGCGCCTGGTACCGGCTTAGTTGTAAGGCCCAGGAGCAGCAGCTGGCGCAGCTGGACTACAGCCGATTACATGCTGTGGCAAAGGATGGCAACGATCCAATCATGTGGCATCATCCTACGTCATGCAACCGTCACATGTGCTTCAGTGTGCTTCGCATGCGGCTCGAGCACTCTTCCATCCGGAGCGGATGTGCTGCGCTGCTACCACAACGTACCCAGAGCCTCAGGCCTAGAATCCTACAGCGATAACGGTGTCCCTGAATGCCTCAAAATGGCACGGAACCTTGGGTCATACCGTCCCTCACCACCTCGCGCATTATAATCACCAGCAAGCGAGGCTCCAACCCCAAAAGTATCGAGGACGCATGCATCGCCGAACATTAAAATGACAGAAGTTCAAGGAGAGAGCACTTGGCCATAGCCACCAGATAGCTGATGTAAGCAGTGACGCGTCCATCTCGGCTTTCCCATGCTTTTATTACCACCTTAACCTTAAGTTGTTTTGTGCCTCCGCCGTGCGTCGCGTGCGGTATGCAGTTGGACAACTGTGCGCGCCCCCAGACTGCCCCAGTACCATGTCGGTGGATCAAGCCCAATCAAGCCTGATCAAGGGCCTTTCATATGCCAAAATGCCTGGCGCAGCGATGCGATGTACTTACCAAAGATAGCAGCCATGGAAGTGACTGGTGCGATGGATGACTGACAAGCAGCCTAGTATGGACCAAGACATTCCCTCCCCGAACTCCTTTCTTGTAAGCGGTGCGCGTCATAGCGTGTCTGGGTCGGCTTCGATACCTGAGGGTACCAAAGTCCTACGATCTTGTACTCAGCATGCAGGTGGGAGATTGCAACCGGGAACCTTGAGACGGGGATGCCATGGTGGTTTGGAAGGAGTTCATTTTGCTTACGGGAGTTTTGGCGCTCTGAGCATAAGCAGGATGATTAAGAGCGCCGTGCGCTGCGCTGGTGCTGATAACGCAACGCGTGCGTGCAAATAATGCACTTTTCCCGCCACGTCAGGACCAGTGCCTAATAAAGTGCGACCACTGGGTGTTGTCACTAAAGTGCGACCAATGAGAGCCGCCCAGGTAACCTCTCGGCCAGGGACCTGTTTAGTCCGTAGCAAGATGTTTAACAATCCTATGATTAGGAATGAATTGAGGCCAGGGAGTTGTTAACCTCTCTTCCAGGCTTGGCACGTGCCATTCTCAAAGAAGCAAGCGTATAACAATCAAAGAAGTAAACGCAATGCCGTCTTTAGCAAGGTGTAATAACGTAGAGATTGCGGGTGCTACAGTATGCGGTGTGGCGGCGTGCTGCGCTACATAACAGCTGGATATTGCTGCTTGCCACTCGCTTCGTCCGCGATCAAACCCAAACGATTTGAGATAATGAGATGGACTTGTATAAAGGAAGCAATTCAGGAATATGCGGAATTGTGTGACTCTCATCCTTTCGTGGATGGTGTCGGGATTGGTTGTACGGCATGGTCTCACATGTTCTCGCAGCTCCGAGTACGTCGGGTACATAGTCCACGCCAGCCCACGTCCCCCTCATACACCAAAGCCTACGATCACACAGCTAATCGTCAAACTCATATACCTTATATTTATTCCCTCCTCGCGTTACATTAATATACTCTGATTGTTAACAACTGTAAAGGACCCCGAGTAACCAACCTTCTTCCATTTGTCACAACTCAAAGCATGGCGCGCCAATTAACGCGCTTATGTGTCCTGATCTGCGTGTTAGCGGCACGCTACGCGGTGGCCCAGGTGCGCCTTGGCAATCCCCAGCTTCTTGTCGGCGTCCCCGACGCGTCCCCGGATATTCGGTATCCTTACGCGCATCATTGCTTGCGTATACAGGTTGCCCTCCAAAAGTTGCTTGTCACAGACGCTCATTTGGGTGGCGTTAAGAAGGTGTGTGACGACTTCCTTCCCGCGCCCGGTTCGGCGCCACGTATACAATGGCGCCGGCTGACCTTTTCGGATTGCCTTGTCCAGGATGTCTTTTCAAGCCACCTGCAGCGCATTCTACAATCCGAGCCCGAGGACGAGTCCGAGCTAAAGGCGCCAGCTGGTAAGGGCTGCGATGTACGCATGTATCCTTGACCCGCTTGCCTGCTGGCAGAGGCTGGACGACACCCTGTGCTTTGATGGTGTGTCTCAATGTGTATAGAACCTGAATCAGTTGAGCCGCAAGCCAGTCGTGCCTGAAAGCGTCCCGCGTCGCTTTTGCTGACTGTCGTTGCAGGCATCGAGCTTTGCAGCCCAGCCGCCCTGACACGCGAGAAAGATTGCATTGCGTCACCAGTTGTACAAGGTGGGTAATCTGCGCATCTCGGGGTCACTGGGTTCACTGCAACGAACTCCCGCGTCGGGTCGTTTAACAACGGGGTCAACCGCGTGCTGGCTGCAGAATTCAAGCCTGCTATGAAGCTCTCTCGGTCCTCAACAGCGTCTGTGGTCACTACTCCAACCTGCACGGGCCCTGACTGCCTTGTGGCGGCGATGCCAGGTGCCACCGACTCCCCAATGGACGACAACACTAGCACCAGCCAGCAGGCGGTGCAGAAGAAGCTCGTATCGCACGGACCCATGACGCAGGGTGCTTTTGAGCAAATGGCGAAGCCCAGGCGCGCTACTGTGCGGGCTGATCCTTCGACTATGGGCAAACTTGGCGAGGTGCAGGACGCCTTCCTTAGCGGTAAGTGCACGACAGATACTTTGCCTTCTGCCTCTATATTTAGGGAAGAGCGGCCGCCTCCCAGATCACGTCGCCACTGGGTCGCTTTTTCGCAGTACTGTAGCTGGCTATGCGCAGGACGCAAGAAGTCGTACGGCAACGCGCTAAAACGCTCATTTACTTACCTCCCCACGTGCTGCTATTGCCATCCATGCAGAGCACAACCACGCCACGGACGACCTGGGGATACCCCTGCCAGCGGCCCCGAGCCCCCGCATCCCGCGCGCCGACTTCGAGATGCGCTTCCAGCCTCAGTCGCCATCTCCTGCCCCCGCCTCCAGCGCCGCCCAGGCCGACTCAGACATCCCCCTCCCCGTGCCCCCCACCTCGAGAGGCATGCACACCGGCTCCGACATCCCCCTCCCAGTCGCCCCCAGCGTCCGCAAACCGCTTGCTGACTTCGAGATGCGCTTCCAGCCTCAAACCCCTGCGCCTGCCCCCACAACCGCCGGCGTTAAGGCCGACTTCGAGATGCGGTTCGAGCCGCAGACCCCCTCGCCGGATCCGCAGATTCGCGTCGTACAATTTGCCGAGTCGCCCGCACCCGCCAAGCAGCAGCAGCCCGCCAAGGACGCCTCGCCTCGTGGCCCCAGCCGACCGCCCATGACGGAGCAGGAGGCCGAGCGCGTCGCTGCCCAGCAGGCTGCCAACGCTGCGGCACGCGAGGCTGCCCTTGCGCGCAAGCGTGAGCTCGTCCGCGGGGAGGGCAAGTCCACCGGCGGCTCCAAGGCCCGCACCAACAGCAAGGGCGGCATCCGCGTTGAGGTCGCCTCCATGCCCACCGCCTCGCGCCAGGCCAGCCAGCAGCAGCAGCAAGCCACCGGGAGTGCCCAGCGCCTTCGCCACCAGTCCGCCTCGCAGCAGCAGCCCGCTCCTACCAAGGAGACCCTCGCCGCCGTTGCTGCTGCAGCCGCCGCCGCCGCGCCCAAGGTGCCCCCTTCGCAGCGTCGGACTGAAGTGGAGCGCGTGCTGCTGGCTGAGGGGGCCAAGGGCAGCCGCGGCGCTGCCGCCGCCGCCGCTCGCCGCCGGTCCCCCTCCTCCGCGGACCCTCACCGTCGCCAGACGGCCGCCAAGGCATCCTCCGCTTCCGTCTCTTCCTCCTCGCTGGTTGCCAGCAGCGGCTCTTGGCAGGTCCTCGACTACGTGTGCACTCTCTCGCTGGTCGCAGTGGTGGTCGTGGCGGTCTTCGTGGCTGCCGCCATCGTCGAGGACATGATGGCGTCCGGCCGGGCTATGCGGCACGAGGGCACGTCCCTGGCGCTGCACTGGGTCGCCCTCACGCGGTGCCTCTGGCGCCGCTGCCGCCGCGCCTTCTCCGCTGCTCGCAAGCACTTGACGGGCCACGGCTCCGACCTGCCCATGTCCGCCAACGAGGGCCACGGCGCCGTCGCTCGCGCCATCGCCGCCGCGTCCAGCGTCATGCACGTCTTCTGGGCGCACATGTCGGACCTCCGAAACCAGCACGCGTACATGACGGCCTCGGGCTCGTCCTCTGGGTCGTCCTCCGCGGGCTGCCCTCTGGCTTTCGCAGATTGCGCGTCGTCGGTTGCGGCTGCGTCCAATATCAGCCCCTTCGCAGCTGTGCAACAGCAACAGCAGGGTGCCTTCTTCATCCAGACCAATGACAAGGCCACCGCCACCGCGCTGGCCGAGCTGCAGCTTCGCCGTCGGCATTAAGCTGCGGGAGTGGCGAGGGCTCGGATGAGCACAGCCGCCGCCGATGCGGCAAGCATGACGTAGCCAGCCAGCCGTTCAACAAGCTTGCATGTCCTTGGAGCAGATAACCACGTCTTCGCCGCTGCGATCAGTTCCTTCCCGCCAATGTACGGCATACAACGTTCAGTTGGCGGGTGGACCACCTGCGCCCCGCCCTGCAACATCTGCAGGGGAGGAGGGGGCAAAGGGGGCAGCCAGGCGAAGACGGGGTGCTGCTCACCACTGCTGAACCGTAATGTCATCGCAGAACCCAACTTTATTATTTTCTCCAATAAAGGCGACTAGGCAGCAGTTGGTGGAGTGGAGTAAGAGTAGAGGAGGGGATATCTGGGGAAGGGGGACGGTGCGAACAGATCCCATTGTAGTAGTGTTGGGGTTGCCTGCTTGCTCGGTTAGGACACTGTTGGATTTGTTGCTTCCTGACGCGTGATTGCAGCGCAGCGCGCCGAAAGGCCGAGCCGGATTTCATTCCCTTCGGGTTGTATCCATCTTGCGGTAATGAGCTCACTTTCCGTGAGAGGCTCCTGCGCCTGGCTGCGGAAGCGATGCGGTTAGGAAGCTGGGACAACAGGTTGACTGGCCGTTCTCAGCAGGATACATCGCCTTCATTTGACTTCCCACTCCACACTAGTGTGCGCAGTAGCACGGTGTTGTGTTGTACAGCGTTTGTTAGTTTCTGTATTAGGATTTCCGACAGGTCAATTGCGAAGGCGCGCGGGTTATGCACGCGTGCGTGCAGCCCTTGATCTGTACCACACTGTTGGGTGTTCGTGGAAAGGGCACTACCGTCCTGTTCCACGCTCCCCTGCCACCACCCGCGCGGCGCTAAACCCGCGGCGCACTTGGGACTACTTGACACGTGCACGTGGGTCTCACACATGTGATTCCGTGTCACCGCTTCGGTATGTAGATGATCAACCTTCCGCCGGTCGCTACTGTGTTCGATAAGCTTGATAAGGACAAGGCTAGTTACTTAGCGGAGGGCTGTTGCAGCCGGAAGATGACGGTGATGTTAAGGGGATGAGGATGACGAAGTGTTGTCCTGGGCGGACCATCCTGTGGTCCTAAGCTTCTCGCGTCTGTGTGAGTGCGAGTGACTGGTGTGCGGAGAGCGGTGAGAGAGAGCATGTGACACGGGCGCCCTCGCTCCGCAGCAATACGCCGTAGCCCTCGCCTGCTCGTGTGCAGGCGAGTAGGGGCACACCCACCTGTATGTACATAGCTTGGCACGCAGGAGTCCTCGTCGCTGTCACCTTTGATTGGAGCCTACGAGCTCCCGGACTGAATTTGGATTCGGGGCCGTAGTTGGGTGTCTTCTCGCTAGAACCTTGTTGTTTGCGTGCAGGAGCATTCTTCAGCGGCATCATTATCCCATGCGGGCGCCCCTGCGCTGGCACCAATAGAACGGGATGATGCTTGGAATGTGTCCCGTGTCGTGTGGAAGGGCTGATTGTTTGCTCCTCCGCAAGGCGCGCATAGAATGCCTCGTGTGTGCGTTGTGTGCTGCACGCACGCGCTTAAGACCAACACGGTAGTGCCGGCGACCCGGCTTAATGTTGTAGTAGTATGATTCTGGCCTTCTGCGTTGCGCCGATCCGGTGCGCAGAAGTGGCCGTGAGGAATTGTCGTATCCGTGCCGAAGAGGGCGGAGTTTTGGAAAGGGGACACTGGAAGGAGTGTGCAGGACGTAGGTCGGACATGAGGATCACAGTAATGTGGTCCTTCCGAACGGCGCATGTAAAACTGACAATGCAACCTAGTGTTGTCACTGCCTCCCACCCTTGCATCAGGGCAGGCCTCTGCCTCCCATCATTGCATCAGGGTAGGGTCGCATGCGATTTCATACGTGATAATAACACTTAAGTCTTTGTCGTGCTGCGTGCCTAACGTTTCCTAACATGGGCCAGAAGATTAGCCAACGGCCTGGGAAAAACCCTACTTGATGTATGTCACCAGGTTAAGGCACGCATATGGTTCGTAAGTCACGCGTATCCCAGCTGGTTGTTGGAGGTAAACAGGCCTGATACAGATGTCTCTACGAAAGAAAGGCTGGTGGGGACAACTCCGTTGAGCAAATATGCTTTACAAAAAGGTGTACTAAACTATACGAAGCTCCAGCAAGCGGCTTAGGGCAACAGCCGTCCAGCGGCTGCTGGTAAATGAAGCCAACTGGAGGAGCGGAGGACAGGATCATCCGCCCTGTCTACCTTCCGAGTCCTCCCAGCTTGGTAAAACCACCATGCCTCTTCCCAAATAAATCAAGTAATCCTAGTCTAATCTCGGCAACGGGATCCCACGCACAGCGCCTTCACGGTCTGGAAGAGCTCCAAAGCCAAAACCTCACTGCCAGCAAAAGTCGTACATCGCAGTACACCTTGTACGCACACACCCCTCCGCCAGCCATCTGGGCCTTACATGCGGGCCGCCACGTACTTGGACAGATCCACCATACGGCAGCTGTAGCCGTACTCGTTGTCGTACCAGGAGTAGATCTTGACCATGGTGCCGTCGATGACCTGCAACACCACAGGAGACCAGGTCGCACTCATGGCTTGAATCCACGCCAGTATGTACCCACCATTTCCTTACGCCCTCCCCCCCACCTGTGTGCACGCCGCGTCCACAATCGAGCTGCGGGCATCGTTGACATAGTCGGTGCTGACCTGCGTGCGCCAAGAGTGCGTTAGCAACAACATGGCACCAGCACACGTCAACGCAGGATGGCCGGGGCGAAGGAGAAGTGAATGACAGACGCACAACCCCGCACCCTACGGGTTACCACGAAACCCTAAACCCCGACCCTGACGCCCCCCTTGCGTTTGGCAGAACCCTTACCCTCATGGCCGGTACCCTGGGCACGTTCATCATGCCCTAGCTACCCACCCACCCACCTTGGGCACCTCAGACACGTCCTAGCTACCCACCCACCCACCTTGGGCACCTCGTCGAAGCCTAGGATGCCCTTGAGGTAGGTCTCGCTGGCCTCCTGTACGGCAGGCGGGGTGGTTGGGTGGTTGGGTAGTTGGGCGGGGCGGGAGGGCAGCCATTAGGGCTTGGGGGATAAGGTAGCGTGGAGACTCGGCAATCTGGGAGAGCTCAACGGGGTAGCATGTCGTGGGCGTGGCGGCGGTCGGCAACGGACGTAACATAGCCGCGCGAAGAGCCCCTTCGAGATGTACTCCCCCCCTCTTGCCGCGCCTCTCCTCTGGACCACCGCCTTCACCGCCCTTGGTTCGTCGGCCGTGGAAGCGCGGATTCTCTAACAAACCCCCTCCTTCTCCTCCTCCTCCTCCCCCCCGGGTCTTCCTCGAACTCCTCCTCCCCGCCGCTCCGCTCCGCTCCGTACCTTGAGCAGCGCGTTCACCTCCTCCTCCGTGGTGGGTCGCTTCACGTCGAAGACGCAGTCTGTGATGGAGGCGTTGGTTAGCGGCACACGGACCGCAAGGCCGTTCAGCTTGCCCTGCAGGACGCGGGTGGCCGGTGCAGAGGCGGCGGCGGCGGCGGCGGTGAGCAGTGGGCAGCGGCGGCGGTGGCGTGTAGCCGGGTACGCGGGCGGGTGCGCTAGCGGCAGGTTGCCGCCCAGTCGCAATCCGCGCAAGCTGCCACAGCTTCTGTGAATCGAGGGCGACCGAGTGATCGTGTCTCGGGATCGTGCGGAGGGGCTGGGAGATATGTACGGATAGCCCGGGGCCGGAGGCGGGGGGCCACCGATCGGATGCCGATGGGCTGCCGTACTGTTGTCGTACCTTGAGCTCAGGGAAGATGAGCGCGATGGCTGTGGCGCTGCCAGTGGAGGTGGGAGCCAGGTTGACGAGGCCGGACCTGGGGGCGGGCCAGGGGAGGTTACAATAATAGAACCGGGAACGCGACTGGGGGAAATGTAGCGTGTGCATAGCCTTCGGGCCAGGGGGGGGGAGAACACGGGGCAGGGAGTTGGTTCGGTGCCCTCATCGGCAGGCAGGCGTGTGGGTGGCACATGCTGCCCGTCCGCCAAGGCATTTACGACCACCCGCGTCCGCCTGTCTCACGAGTGGTTGCCGTACCTACACACCCAAACAGGCACACACGCACTCACCTGGCACGGCGCAGGTCCGACTTTTTGGCGTTGGGAGCGTCCACTAGCGTCTACGGTGCGATGCGTTCGGGGGGGGGGCGAAGGCGTTCAGCTTTTAGGGCTGGGCAACCAGGCGGCGGCGTGCCTTTGCAATCTGGCCGACCTCCGCCCTACCCTCCCTTGACTAGCAGATTGCATTCCGGTCCCTACCCCACTCCTTGCATACTATGCCTCGGAGTCCATGCGCCCATGCCCCGGGTGCCCCATACCTGAACCCAAAACCACGGCCAACAGCCGCCCCCTCTCTTCCTGCCCCCTCTCCTCCTTTCCCCCTGTCTTCCTGCCCCGTCTCTTCTTGCCCCCTCTCCTCCTTTCCCCCCTCTCTTCCTGCCCCCTCTCCTCCTTTCCCCCCTCTCTTCCTGCCCCGTCTCCTCCTTTCCCCCCTCTCTTCCTGCCCCCTCTCCTCCTTTCCCCCCTCTCTTCCTGCCCCCTCTCCTCCTTTCCCCCCTCTCTTCCTGCCCCGTCTCCTCCTTTCCCCCCTCTCTTCCTGCCCCCTCTCCTCCTTTCCCCCCTCTCTTCCTGCCCCCTCTCCTCCTTTCCCCCCTCTCTTCCTGCCCCGTCTCTTCGTGCCCCAACCCACCTGGGTGTTGGTCAGGTTGTGGATGGTGGTGATGCAGCCGCGCGCGATGCCGAGCTTCTCGTGGATTACCTGCGGACACGTGAAAGCAGCGGATACGTGGAAGCAGCAGCAGCATTGGGTTGGATGCTCGGCGCCTGGAGAGCGTTAGGGACGAGCAGTTGCACCGCATGCATCTTGACCTTAACCTCCTAACCGCCCCAACCCCCAACCGCCGGTCCCACCTTGACCACTGGGGCCAGGCAGTTGGTTGTGCACGAGGCGGCAGTCACGATGTGGTCGGTCGCGGGGTCGTACAGGCCCTGCGGGAATGCGTACGACGGGGACCGGCAGTGGTAAGCGATTGCCCTGGCAAACATGTACGACGCACTTTGCGGCTGGCGGCGGCGGAGGAGGCAGCAGCAATGCACAGGCTTCCAACCCCCAAGCCCCGGGTCGTTGTAACCGAAAGCCCGCACCTCGTTGCAGCCAACCACCACGTTGAGTACGGCGGGCGTGTCCTTGACGGGCGCCGACACAACCACCTTCCTGGCGCCGATCTTGCTGAAGTACGGCTCGATCTTCGCGCGCGTCAGGAAGACGCCCGTACATTCGTAAACCATCTCCACGGCGGTGTCATCGGTCAGAGCGATCTGGGAGCGGGCCAATGGTGAGATATGTCCAGGGAGGGAGGCGAGGGGAGGGGGGCCCAGTCAGCACATCTTGGAGGCGCGGGAGGGGCATCGAAGGCCAGTAGGAGGAGGCCGCATCGAATCCAGTGGCTGGTATCGTGGTATGACTCATCAGGGCCTTACGAGCTGTCGAGCTGGCAGCATCGCAATCCATTATGACTCACGTGGCGACAAGCCCGTCGCAAGCACTACTGTCAACCAGCACTGCGAGGCCCGGTGCCCCGCTTGCCTCTCCTACAGCCTATCCTTGGACGCCCAGGCGTGTGGCCCGCGTCTCCATCTCCCATTTACTCCTGTCTTCTGTTTTTTCTGTGGCTCCAAAACCCAAACCGGCTCACCCCGTCAATGGTGTTGCAATTCGTGTACGGGATGCGATCTACTCGGTCTCCATCTTTGATGACGATCGTTTCGCCATCGACGCTGACGTCGGGGCCCCACGTGCCTGCCATCAATCCACAAATAGGTACGGAACGATTGTGGAGTTCAAGCTCCCAATGATCCAGGATTGCGCTTGTCCCATCCAACTCAGTAATCGATTTCTTTTATAGGAGTCAGGGTGACCAGGGCACGGGCGGTCAGGGCATCGTCCGGCGAGGGGTCTCACCGTGCACTGAGTCGTACTTGAGCAGGTATGCAACTGAGTCGATGGAGGTGATGTCATTCAGGTGGACAAACTGGAAGGTGTCTTGCTGCGCCCAGGCGACGCGA
Organism: Yamagishiella unicocca; assembly: GCA_003116995.1. Lineage (NCBI taxonomy): Eukaryota > Viridiplantae > Chlorophyta > Chlorophyceae > Chlamydomonadales > Volvocaceae > Yamagishiella > Yamagishiella unicocca. Next base: position 1,024,388 of record BDSL01000027.1, on the reverse strand, counting down.
AAGGCGAGGCGGCCTGTATGCACCGTAAAGCTATGTCAAGTCCTGGCTTCCAGTAATACCATACTTAGCATACAATATCGCTTACCAATGCGACCGCAGCCGTTAAGAAGAACCTTGACGGCCGGCATTTTACGAACAGTTGTGCCGACAAGTTGCACTGGTTAATGGGCTAATAGGGAAACTGCTGTTGATCGATGGAGGCAAATATGTCCAACAGCACTTTCGTGATGTGTCGATGTGCATACACTTGCCGAATTTCCCTGTCCGACAGTCGTGCAAAAGATTCCTTGGCATATTGGAACTTTTGTAAAAAGGATATGGGACGATTTCGTAATTCAGCATTGCAGGAACTACCTACACGATTCACTTTGACAGTTCTGAGTACTGAGTAAGGCCGGTTCTCCGTCGCACTGTCTCATGCACTGCATTGCAACGTGCACTGCAAGTATATAACACGAAGATTCTGTAACATAGATATTCAGGAAATTGACTGGGTCATCGCGAGCCTCCAGCCTTGACATCGGGACACATGGCGGACGACCCGGAACGGCCGCTGCATGACGTTGTACGCGACCTGCTGGCTGCAGACCTCAATATTAGCGAAATCGATTTTTCCGGCAAGCGAGTCCTCCTGCGCGTTGATTTCAACGTCCCGGTCGATGAGGCGACGGGAGCTGTGGCGGACGCTTCGCGCGTCGTTGCGGTGCTGCCCACCATACGGATGCTGCTAAGCAAGGGAGCCTGCGTTGCCCTCTTGAGCCATTTTGGGCGACCGGAGCCAAAAAAACAGTCGCGCGAACAAATGGTGGCGCACTACAGCCTGCGCCCTGTCGCGGCCCTGCTGGAAACAGAGCTCGGTGCTGCTGCGTTTCGAGGCCTAGCCAAGGATTGCATTGGCGTTGAGGCTGAGGCCGCGGTGGCAGGCCTCCAGCCAGGCCAAGTGCGTGGGCGCGAGGATGGAGGGGCACGGGAGGGCGGCAGCAGGATCCGGGGCAGGAGGGCCGACAGACGGGTCGAGTGACCGGCCAATTGTATCGGCATGCTTGGGGACTAAACAAGTTGGTTATGCGTTTCCCAGACGTGTGGGGAGCGGCAGTGGAATGGGGCGTTGGCGGAGGAAGAGAGCCTTTGGGCCCTCATACAGGGCCAGTGGAAGCACCCCGACCTCGCACCCCCCCCTCCGGCCCCAGGCCGTCCTGCTCGAGAACACCCGCTTCCACGCGGGAGACGCCGCCAACTCTCCGGCCTTCTCGCAGTCACTCGCGGCGCTGTGCGACGTGTTCGTCAACGACGCCTTCGGAGTGGTGCACCGGGACCAGGGCAGCGTCACGGTGGGTGGGCGTGGGTGGGTGGGGGGTTGTATAAAAACCGTTGACACGAAAACCGTTGTGTGGGTGGGCGGGTGGCGTGAAAACCGTTGACACGAAAACGACAGGATAGTGGGCGCATGGTCGGCGGACAGCGAGGATGTGGTTGGGGGGTTCGGGGGTGGCGATGCTGGGGTGAAGTTAGGGGGGAGGGTATGAAACTCGCAACCAGCCCCTCACAGGTGGTGGTTTTCATAAGGTTTCATGAGGTGTGCCGTCAGAGCCCATGCGCAGTCCTGTAGCCTTACCCTTACCCCTGCCCCACCCACCCACAACACGCATACACACAAATCCCACAGGGCATCACCGCCTTCGTGTCGGAGTGCTACCCCGGGCCCCTCATCCGCCGGGAGCTCACACAGCTGGCGGACCGCTTGTACGAGCCGGTCAGGTACGGCGCGTACGACAATCCACTCGGGCTTTGTGTCGGGCGGGCGCTGGACGGACACTTTTCGCAGAAGGGCCTCAGCGGTTGGCTACCAGACACGGCGAGAAGCTGACACGATGCTTCTGGCTGGCGGTGGATGGCGGTGAAGGGTGGCAGATCAGAGACCCAACACGCCGACCCGTCTACCGCCGAGCAGCTCGCCCTGCCTCGTCCTCGCCCTGACTCGTCCTCGCCGTGCCTCCTTCCCGACCAACCACCAACCATCGTCCTGCGTCATCGGAAACCCGCACCTACCCGCAACCGCGCCTCAGGCCGCTGGGTGTGGTGCTCGGTGGCGCCAAGGTGGCGGACAAGATCGGGGTGGTTGCTGCGCTGGTGGAGCTGGCTGACGTGGTGGCGGTGGGCGGCCGCATGGCCTTCACTCTGCTGGCGGCCAAGGGGGTGTCGGTGGGGTCGACGCAGATCGAGGCGGACTGGCTCGAGGTGGGAGGGGCGTGGAGAGGAAGGGGCGTGGAGGGGAAACCCGTGGGTCGGGTCGACACTTTGGTAAAGGAAGTATAAGCGAAGAGGAAAAGGGGTTGCGGGGAGGGTAGGACCTAGGGGTGGGCGGCATAGGCACCAAGGAACAGGACCTAGGGGTGGGCGGCATAGGCACCAAAGAACAGGACCTAGGGGTGGGCGGCATAGGCACCAAGGAACAGGACCTAGGGGTGGGCGGCATAGGCACCAAAGAACAGGAACTAGGGGTGGGCGGCATAGGCACCAAAGAACAGGAACTAGGGGTGGGCGGCATAGGCACCAAGGAACAGGACCTAGGGGTGGGCGGCATAGGCACCAAAGAACAGGAACTAGGGGTGGGCGGCATAGGCACCAAAGAACAGGAACTAGGGGTGGGCGGCATAGGCACCAAGGAACAGGACCTAGGGGTGGGCGGCATAGGCACCAAGGAACAGGACCTAGGGGTGGGCGGCATAGGCACCAAAGAACAGGAACTAGGGGTGGGGGCGGCATAGGCACCAAGGAACAGGACCTAGGGGTGGGGGCGGCATAGGCACCAAGGAACTTCCCCCTCCCTGGACCCCCCTTTCAGCCCTGCCGGCGCATGATGGCGCGTGCCGCCCAGAGGGGCACCCGGCTGTTGCTGCCGAGCGACGTGCTGTGGTCGTCCAGCCTGTCGCGACCCGAGGAGCTGGACACCACCGGGGTGACACCGCTGACGGTGGACTGCTGCACACCGGACAGCCCCTGCATCCCAGCGGGTGCGTTGCTTAGCAGGGTTTAGCAACATATACTTATAATATATTGGTGTATTATGACAAATATGTTGCGATCTAGGGGCTTTAGTATAAATTAAATGGTTTAGGGTTTAGGGTTTTAGGATTGGGGGGTTTAAAGGCGCATATGGCTCCCCGAAGGCTTGGCAGGTGGCGGGGGGGGGAAGGTTCAGCCCGTGTCCTCCGTGGGTTATACACCCCTCCCCAGGATTGTACGACTTTTTTTACTCGTACACCGGTTTTCCTCGCAAACTCCCGAGGACTGTGCGGTGCCGGGGTTTAGCAGCGGCCGGAACTTGTCGGGAGGGTAGACGTCCCCGCCACACCAGCTCCTTCCCCCCCGTGCTGGACCATCAACACCCCCCCCCCCACACACACACACACAGATCGGTTTGGGGTGGACATCGGCCCCGAAACCATGGCGACCTTCCGGGAGGAGCTGCTGGCTTGCCGTACCATCTTCTGGAACGGGCCGATGGGTAAGTTGACAGAGCCTGGATTGCGGGTTTGGAGTTTAGGGTTGGTGGATGGTGGCGAAGAGCAACCTGTTGTGCAGTCGTATTGTGCATCCATAATCCCAGTCATAATACTCGCAGCCATACCATGCAGGGGATAACCGCGCCCTCCAGGCCACGGTGTCTGGTAAGGGAGGTGAAGGTCCACTTGCCCTTCGTTGACACCACCCGGCGCAGGCTCCCACACAGGGCCAATATCCGCCTACGTTGCTATGTTGACTTTGACATCGCTCGTGGCTGAGGGTCCACCCACTCACCAATACACCATTACTAGACCCCTGCACTCCCCGATGCTGCTGCCACTGCACCGCGCCACGCCCGCCCCCGCCCCGCCAGGCAAGTTCGAGGTGCCCGAGTTCGCATTGGGGACGGTGGCGGTGGCCAAGGCCCTGGATGAGGCGTCACGCACCGGCGCCAGCACCATCATCGGAGGTAGGTGCGCCCGGGGCCCCCCTGTCTGTTACATTCGTTGGTCACGGTTACGGTTACTGCTACGGTTACGATTACGGTCCTGCCATTGAAGTTCTAGAGCGTGCTGCACGGCAGTTGAAGTTCAACTAAACTCAACTCGACTCAACCGAAGCCAGTGCTTTCCGCCGCGCTGACCTCCGAAACCAACCACTCGATGACGTGAGTTTGACCAAATTCGGTTTGCGGCCGACGCGCAGGCGGCGACTCGGTGGCGGCAGTGACGGCCGCGGGTCTGGCCGACAACATCACTCACATCTCCACAGGCGGAGGCGCCTCCCTGGAGCTCATTGAGGGCAAGGGCATGCCCGGACTGCGGGCGCTGCTGCGCGGCCGGGGAGGAGCCAGTGCTGCTGGCGTCACTGCTGCTATGGCCAAAGCAGCTGACAGGGCCGACAGCGGCGCGGGGGAGCAACCGGAGCTGCCAGCGGCGGCGGTGGTTGTGGAACAGGCAGCGCCTGTAGCGCCGGAGACCGGTGCTGGCGAGAAGAAGGCGTGCTGCGGGCCACGCAAGTGCTGCGTCTGAGTTCGTTTCTGCGGGTCTGGGTTGCGGTGGACGCGTGCGCCGGTTTTGTGATGGCAGCGCCGGTGACGCTGGGACGCGTCAAGTGGTCTGTGGCGCAACAAGTTGAATGGAGCAACACATGGAATGGCACATTGGTGGAAGGTTTGCGGCAGTTTCGCGACTATCACGTGCACCACGCACCTTTGTGAGAAATGAAACCTACTTTACCAGGCTTGGGACGAGCACGTAAGGGGCGAGGGTGCTTCTTTCGTGGCGCGCATGCGGGACCGTCCACAGGCCCACTTCGCGCGTGCGCTCGCGACACATGTTAAACGGGGCGTATATGTATGGTTTACACTCAAGAATCGAGATTCGCGGAGGCGACACAGCTTGCCGTACACAATGATGCGGGGACGGAGGGGTGCGGGGTGATGGGCGGGTATGGTTTGGTGTGCCGCGCCCGCGCTTGCCTGCACCCTCGGCCGCGCTGTCTGGCTTTTGTAGGAGTAACTGCGGCAGTGGGCCCGCGACCCTAAGGTAGAGCCATCGGGCGCATCGCCTTGGCTGTGTTGCGATGGGGGTCGTGCTGCACACTCTGCACCATCGCTGCGCGACCAGCACTTCGATGTATTGAGAGAACAGGTTGGTATTCCTTCATTGTCTCGATGAGTCGATATCAAGCAGGGGGGTGCGGACAGAGGGGCTTGTCGGGACGCCAGACTCAGGACGGGTATGACCTGGTTAGTGGTGGCAGTGTTATTCGTGGCGTGTGCGAGCGTCCCGTCAGACGTGTCCGCACGCTGCTGCCTTCATTGCCTTCGCATTGCTGAACCCCGTGTGCAACCGGATGGATGTGTATGGAAACGTGAATGGTTGTATTGGAGGCCTTGTGCGGAAATGTGGCGTACGTACGAGTTGCTCCGGCATCCCACCGTGATCGATACACTGCCAAAACGACGCTGTCGTCACTTTCTTTCCGCACACCATTCCTCACAAGCCGTCACCTGCAGACATACACTCGCAAACGATTTTTGTTACCTTGCCAAACTTCTGAAGTTGGGCGGTTGAAGCTGCACCATGCAGGCGTGAAAACATGATTCGATCCGCAAACGACGCGACACGATAAGACGCGACGATGGAACCCCCCCCCGACTACTTGTTGTAACGGTTACAGTGGGTTCCAGACCAAGAGGTAGAACCATCGGGCGCATCGCCTGACACTGAACAAGACGGAGGAAACAAATACCGACATGCACCGAAACAAAGGCAAACCACCAGAACACCAAGTTGACAGGCCGTAGGCATACAGAGCAGCAGCCAGCACCCCAGGGGGAATTTGCACTAGAGGCTCCCCTATCAGGAACTGGCCACCAACCAACCTAACAGCCCAGCACCCGACGAACCAGTGAAGCGCCGCAACGAGTACTGTTGAGACTCTTTGTGTGATCCTGCGGCGGCTGTATGCAATCTGGACTCACTCGACTCTGGGTAACTAGCTTAGGACTCCTCTTTGCTTACACACTGCTACTTATGCTTAACTTGCTTAACTGGAAAGAGCAGTGCCGCGGGCCTACAGGGCCAACAACACTGTCGTACACGCCAGCACTTAGCGTGTGGGGGCAGACCGCACCCCAACACATCTCAACAAGTACTACTACGACAGCAGAAACCCACGCAAAGCGTGCGCCGTCTTCATCTGACGGATCCTACCCTGAACGTCACGTTGCCATGCTAACACGTTGCATGCGTCCTGACCGGAGCCAAGAATCCCCCTTCCGGCAACGCCGTACAGTCGGTGCTGCCCAATTGTAATCATTCCCGTACGTCAAGAGCTGTGCGTGCGCGGGTTTCATCTCCGCCGCCTCTCATCTGGGCAGGAGCTGGGGTAACGTATCTGCGGACAGCATGTACGTCATCGGATCACGTGCCCTCCTGCCGAAAGCTGCTGCTCCTCGGATTCGGTTTTTGGGTGTTCTGCAGCTAGCCAGCCAAGCGCCACGAATCTGACAGGACTCCCTCCAACCCTTGACCGATAATCGCCAAACCCTTGACCGTTATTCGCCACGGCCACCACACATGCACCCACCTTTCGCGGCTAGGAGGTATGCGTAATGGGGTTCCGACAGTTTTCCGTGTCGCACCGCACCGCAGCAGCTTACATGCATTGCATATTTACATCTACGATCCCCTTGCATCACCCCAGTAACCTACTAGCGACGCTGAGTGGAAATGCGCGTGTGAACGGACCCAGTCAGGAAGATGCGTGTCTGACAAGCTGGAGGCGCGTTCACCGTTCGATGAACGCCGTCCATAATATGACGCGAATATATTCGATATACCTAAAAGCCTCTGCTGTTGTGCGTTGTCCTGAAAGGCGATGACCTTGGTGGAACGAATTCACATTACATGACGTGCGCGCATGCTCATATTTATACATCTAAGGACATTGTGGCAAAGGGATTCAAAAGGAGAGGAGATGTCCTGGGAAAGTTTGTCGGGAGAGGGGAGACCGTTGGCATGTGCGCAGGGCCCATGTGAACTCTGGCGAGATTTAGGCGGTGCCACAACCTGCTTTTGCAACCCAAACTTAGGCTGTGAACAGCGCCCGAGGTCGCAGGGCTGGCCACACGGTGTAGACAATACGGAACTGGGAATGTTCATGGCAGTCAGATAACCATGGGATACACAAGCCGCGCCACGCTCAGAAATGCTGGTGAGTGATCGGCACTTGCCAGGGGCTGACGGTCCTTGTATGTCCGGATGCGGTCGCGTGGGGCCTGCGTTTACCTGTTATTATACGTTACAAATGGGCGGCACACCGAGGACGCAAGCCGGTCCACCGCTTGTCATCGCATAATTGCGGTGTCCACCTCCTCCACCCCAGCCAACGTCGTCAGCGCAATCGATGGGTTCGGCCCTCACCACCGGCGTTGGGCAAGGCACCATAATCACGTCAAGTTGCGGTTCCATTAACGACCAGGATGGACCTTTTGTACATGCAAATGCTCTACCATCTGAGCTAAAAATGTCCGGTGTTTGGAACTCTGTCAGATATGCAAAGGGCCCTGAAAATGCATCCTGATATCTGCAAGTTGTGCCTGTTCTGTTTTTTCTGACGATTTGGGATGTTATGGTACTAAGGGGTCTCCGAAGTCTATCCTCCTGCTGGGGTCTCTGAACTCTATCCTCTTGCTGGGGTCTCTGAACTCTATCCTCTTGCGGGATGTTAAGGCTTCACTACTCGGTGTCGTCAATTGTTAATTGCTGCAGGCTTTATCGCTGTGCTTTTGGTGGCGCTCATGGTCATGGCATGCCAGCCCCTCAAAGTGGGTAACGCAAAGTGACCAAACATTGCCCGAACGATAGGTTCAGGTCGGATGTTTGATGGACGTGTCCCCCCCCCTGGGACCCAACCGTTGCCTCTTATCTCGCATCTTTGTGTATCTCCTAGTTGTCGCTTTCAGCAGGCGGCTAGAACCATGTTGTCCTCCAACCCTCATGCAATGTCTTCCCGCTCAGTTGCCTCCTGTGGACGAAATACCGGTTTCGGTCGACCAGCTGCTTACAATCCAGGACGCCTTACCCCCGGGAGTCCTGACGGTCCTGCCACAACGGAACAGCCCGCTTTCGCGACTGGCCGCGGGGACGGTTTCGGTAACCGTCAGGGGCCAGGGCAACAGCGTACCTGGACGGCTGCTGTCACTAATGTGGCCGACACCAACCTGGACTAACGATTTCTTCGAGGATTTCATTCCGTTGGCGCCTCTCCAGCCTGCCCCGCCTACCCCGCCTCCCTTGCCTCCCTTACCTCCCCGGCCTCCGGGCCCACCTGGGGAGTCGCCCTTCACGATGTTGACTTGGTGGCAGCTGCCGGAGCAACTCCTGTACAGTGGTCCGGCTATCGGTCTGGAAGCAGGTGCGGGCTGTCGAACACCGTGCGCTCGTAGGCTGGGAACCATGCGCGCGATCGCGTGTAAAATCGAAATATGCACACATTGCCGTCGAAAGAATCGAAGCGGTCGACACCGATAGCTCTGAACGTGCCAATGATCGCCGACGTTTTCCCTCGTCTTCCCAAGTGAGGCTACAGAAGGCACGACTTGGGCGGCGCTAGGCGGGCAAAGTGGTTGGCGATAGGCTGGGAAAGTTTGTCGCGGTTCGCCTGTCATTTGAAGAAGTACGATTCGCCTGTTATTTGAAGAAGTAATTTTCTTTTAACTCCCAACGGCCCCCACAGGTCAGGAGCTCACGTTGTCATCCCTGGCGTTGCACCTGGTTCCAGTTGCGAACCCGTTCTCCGGCAACGTTCTGGCAGAGCTGACGCCCTCGGCTATTTTCAGCATCCGGCCCAACGCCACGCTTCGCCTGATGGATGTGTTGGTTGTGGTTGGAAGTGATCACTTGTTCCAGCTGGTCACAAGGCTGTGCAGCCAACAGCAGCACTGGCCTTACAACACGGGGGTGGTGGTTGAGGACGGAGCTCTGCGAATCGCGAACCTGACGACCCAGGTGGCCAACAGAGGCGGTAACGTGCACTGGATCAACGTCACGATCACTCGCCCTCCAACCGCCGTGGGCCAGCCATTCAATTGCGCCGCCAAGGCCATCACAGACGGCTCGCAGCTGGGGCCTGTGTCCAGGGCGCTCCTCAGTGAGGCCTGGGGCTTTGTGTACATTTACATCGCTGCAAACCTGACGCTCCAGCTCGAGGACTCGTGGGAGCTGGTACGGGACAGGGGGTTCGTGGGGTAACAGCGAACGCGCAGAGCAGTGTGTTTGGCCCTGTGGATGTGGCTTGGTAAATGCTGCCCTCTTGATCCGCTGCCACGTGGCACTGCCCGCGCCGTTCGTGGCGTGCTTCCGGCAGCAGTGCTATGGGCCTAGCGACATGCCTTTCCTGCCCCCCGGCACCTTGCAGGTTGAGATCAACTCAAACCAGGTTCTGGTCCTACTTGGCGACCCGACCCGTCCCACCACCCTCAACTTGGGGGGCAGAGCAGATGTGTGGGGCACCACCGCCAGCGGCACTGCTGAGTCCCCGACAGAAAGCCAGAGTGTCGCCATTCTCCGCGATTTGGTGATCGTAAATTTGCCGCATGCCACAAAGCCCAACGGCGCAATGAGTTCTTTGTCGGTTGCGATGTCTAGCTTCGATATTGTGCGGTGAGTACGGGGCAGAAAGGGACAGGACGGGGCTGATAGGGTGGGTTAGGCGAGTGGCTTGAGGGAGCCGGCAAGGGGAGCGCGCAGGGAATACGGCGGCTCAACGCCGAAGAAAGACGCGGAGGCCTCCTGTCTGGCACCCTCTTCCCTGCCCTAGGCTTTCGCCTGATGTGCGCTTTCCACGATTCAGGGAGTGGGCGTAGGTGTGAGGAAGCAGGAGAACGTCACGATCAGCACTTGTCACCACGCTCACACGCGGCGGTGATCACGGCATCTTGTGCAACGACACGCGAGGCTTAAAGCCGTGGTGGGGATGTAGACTTCTTGTGGATCCGTTGGCCAATCCGTTTATGGATCATCGTGCGGATCGTTTTTGCTTTCAGGCAGTCTTTACCCAGATTCCCGCGGGACCCATTACGCGATTCTGGCCATTCGACGCATTTGCCGCTGTTGGTGATGGGTGCAGGGGAGTGCGATTTCCGGACACCTACGGCGTGCTGCATGTAGCTCAGATCAGGCTCGTGCACTGCACAGTCGTCGTACCGGATCCGGAGCTGGCCTTCCTGGCAGAGGCGGCGGGACACAACAGCAGCGAGATATGGCCGCGAGATCCGCCGAACGGGTTCGTCATACAGCTGCAGGTTCGTTGCGCATCGGTGATGTTTTTACACTTGCGGCAATTTAGCTCACGGTGGTGATGTATACAGTGGCGATGGGTCTGTGGTAGTTGCCGGCCCTGTGAGGTACGCACCGCCTCCTCCATCATTCAAACGGCCCTGTGAGGTACGCACCGCCTCCTCCATCATTCAAACGGCCCTGTGAGGTACGCACCACCTCCTCCATCTTCAAACGGCCCTGTCCTGACCCGTCCCGTCATGTCCTGACGCGTCTTGATGCACTGTCCAGGATCCGCCGCGTGGCCCCTTGGAACAGCTGCTGCTTGAGGAGCTCAGCTTGCTGTCAGAGGTACGTTGATTCCCCTTCGCGGTGCCTTACGTATGTGACCTCGTAGCGTGGAGGAGAGAGGCCTTATGCCCAGGTAGAAAGCGCTGGAACGCCCGCCGGAACGCCCAAGGTGGCGGTTGGTCGGTAACGTTTGCCCCCCCCCATCGCGAACAGGACGTCCTTCGCATGCACTCAGCAGCCGCTCCAGCAGCTGCAACAATTGGCTGTTTAAAAGTTGCTGTCACAACACTCGGCTGTTCGAAAGTTGCTGTCACCACCATCGCGTACCGGCGTCCATACACATCTCATCTGCCCCCCCATCATCTCGCCGCCACCTGCCTCAAACTGTACGGCATCACTGCACGCCTGGCGCACAGGTGTCCCTATCGGCCTGCACACTGCTGTCGGCCAGCAGCTACGCGCAACTGCCTGGCGCCGTTCCGCTGCTGCCGAGCTCGTTGACGTGGCAGCCGCAGCTGCTGGCCGACCTTGATCCGCAGACGTTCCAGCATTGGGTAAGCCGAAGCCGGTCGTACGGCAGGTTGGGCGGCCTCGCCGGGCGCGGGCACGGAAGAGAACCGCCTGCAGCTAACCCAGCGACCCCACTGGCCCCCCCCCTTGTCTGCCGACTGCTGACTGCAACTACTATGACTGCGACTGCTTCTGCGGTTACAACCGCCGTCTGCAGCCTCCTGCCCCCTAGAGTGCTGACCAGTGCTTGGGCTGCTGCAGGGCCCAGGAGGGCTCGTTGTCGTACCGAGCCTGCTGGAGGCGCTCATCTCCCTAGCGTCCTGCGGAGAGAGCCTAGACGACAACCCCACCCGGCTCATCACCTCGTACGTGCACGTCACCGGGGGTTCTGGCCGCGCTCTCCCGAGGCAGCAGGGCCGACTAGGGGGGGTCGAGTTACGCTGAGTGTGTGCTTTGACCTCAGTGGGTCACTCATCGGCATTTGTGCTGTCCAGGTTTTGAGGGTGGCTGCCAGGAGGTGGTGGTGCTCGACTTGGGTACCTCCCCAATTGCGGTTGTGGCGGGGAGGAGCTCAGCCGCCGTGCGTGCCTTATGTCCCCCCCAGCTCGTCGCCGTTTCCACCGGTTTCCGGCCTCGCCAGGGTGTGAATGCTCTCCCCTCTCTCCCCTCCCACTTACCTTGTCCATCTTATGTCTTGTTCTCCTTTTGGTTTCACCACGGGTTTCTTTTTCCCCACGCCCGCCCGCTCACGGGCTCGCAGGACATTTCACTCAATAGCGCGGAGTCCTTGTTGCCCTCACCTGTCGACGCTTGATCTCCGGTCTTCGTTATATAATCCAAGACATCCAGCATGTAATCCCAAACGTGTTTACAAAACGTGTCCGCTCGGTCCTCTCGTGCCCGCTCGCCCACACATACATGCATACACAGGCGCTTGGACACCACAATCCCGACCGTAGGCAGTGAGACCTCCGGCACCTTCCATGTCTCCACTGATGGCGCCCTCCTGTCAGCGTCCACGTGCACTGTCGACAGCGCCTCTGCGGAGGGGGTTGGCGGCCGCACCTTCACCGACCTGAAGGTGCGTCCCGCCCGCCCGGCCCACCCCGCCCGCCCCTCGGTTCAGTTCCAGCCCCCCCCCCCAAATACCCCGTTTGAGGTATCGCATTCGATACCAGCACGTGCGTCAGCGCGCTGTCGGCACGTCCTCGTCACCAAGCACCTCGATGCCCCTGAATGCCGCTGTTAGTGCGCCACTAACACAGGGGCCTCTCAGTCGCCCCTCACACGTAATACGCGTGGGGAGCGAGGGTTGGAGGTCGAGGGACACAAGCTGGAGGGCCTTGAATGTTTGCCGCTTGCAGCGGTGGTATGAAGGGCGGAACTTTGAGTTATGCTGCGCCACAAGCTCCACCACAGCAGCTCCCAGCTGGCCGTCATGGTGCTTACCAGCGATCCCAGCCCGACCCCTCTAACCACCCTCCCTTTCTGGCATTCTGGGGGCGGGTTTCCCTTCCATCTTGCAGGGCGGCATCAGTCGCTTCGGAGTGGTACGGCCCATCACGCTCCGAAACCTGGTGCTGTACAACCTGGCTCCCGGAGGCATGCACCCGGAAGGAGCGCCGGCCGCGCCGCTGTTGAGCTATAATGACGTGGCGTGGCGGTACAGCGCTCTGCCGCTGTGGTTCTTCCAATGCGCCAGGTAGCGCTGGGGGGCCCCTAGCAGGAGCGGCGAGGCGAGGTCGGGGTCCCACGATGAAAAAGGGCAGGGTGGGGCAAGAAAGGGGCGAGCGGGTTGGGGATGTTAGTCATCGGAGAGCTCAGGACTTTCGGCGACCGAATGCATGCATCTCGTGCTGCTCGGAGGGCCGTCCCTTCCTGCGTGTGTACTGGATTGCATCGCTGAAGTAGGAATGAGCTGTCCCTGGCTTATCTCTGCAATAATCGTTTCGGGCTGCTTGCCGTCGTTGGAGCTGATGCAACGAATGCCGTCGGCGCCCATGAACAGGTCCGACGAGGACCTCCGGCAGCTGGCCGCAGGCCAGCAAGATGCAAGCAGTCCGCTCCCTCCCAGACTGGTCCTTAAGGACGTCACTCTGGTGGTTCCGGAGCAGGAGTGGCGCGCCCTGGCCGCCGTCATGCTGAATCAACATGCACCACATGCCATGGCTGAAGCGCAGGAGCGCAGGCTGAAGCAGCGCGCCGAGATTGAGCAGCAGCAGGCGCCCCTGGTGGCTTCAGAGCCCCTGGTGGCTTCAGAGCCCCTGGTGGCTTCAGAGCCCCTGGTGGCTTCAGAGCCCCTGGTGGCTTCAGAGCCCCTGGTGGCTTCAGAGCCCCTGGTGGCTTCAGAGCCCCTGGTGGCTTCAGAGCCCCTGGTGGCTTCAGATCCCCTGGTGGCTTCAGAGCCCCTGGTGGCTTCAGAGCCCCTGGTGGCTTCAGAGCCTCTGGGGGCTTCAGATCCCCTGGTGGCTTCAGAGCCTGCGGATGGCGCCGAAGCAGCCGCACAAGCGCAGGTAGGGGTCAGTGCCAGCTCCGGAGCCGCAGTGCTGTCACCAAGCTACGGTGGTTCCCCTCGCCAACCGGGGGAGAAGTTATAGGTGGAGTGCAGGATGAAACCGCCTTGGTCAATGGTGGACGCGTGTATTTGGATGGTGTAAGTGGATCCGAGGGGGAGGAGGGCAACGTCTGTAGGCCGCAGTCAGGTGACGTCACGGAAGATGGCAGTGCCGATGGAATCGACGCCATCCGCGATCTTGCCCATGCCCATGCAGCCGCCGGAGAGCTCTGAACCACCTGGCGCACCACCTTCGCCGCCATTACCTCCTGCAACTCCCCCGCCCCCACCGGCGCCCCCCTACCTGGCGACCACGAGGGCCGCCTTGCAGGCCTTCGCCGCCGAGTCGCAGGTACGTCTTCTCGATCGCTGATCGCAGGGGTGAAGCTGGGGTGACGCTCCGGGACCGGAATCGCGATCAGGGATCCTAGCGAAGGGGAATTTGAGTTTGTTTCGGCAGCGGCACCATACAACGTGACAGTTTGGGCGGGCGCCGCGCTTTGGCTTCTGATGCGCCTCGTAGGCCTCCCTGGTCGCCCGCCCCTGCTCGCATCAAAGGATTCCCGAGGGACCAGCGCAAGATGCAACAACTGTTCTGCACCCTTAGCCCCATTGTAACCCCTCCTGCAAGCCGCCAGCCTAGTTCCTCTAGCCTGAGCCACGCCTATCCCTTGTCCACGGGCCCTTCCACTCTCTGCTTTTTCGCCTTGCTCTTCCTCGAGGCAGCTGCCGTGATGGGTTCACACGCAGTCCCAGCGTGATGAGGTACCGCCCCAGTGCAATCTGCTCTAGGGTTTCAGGGTTTGCCTGAATAACCGCTGAGATTGCCCTTTTCGAGGTATTCGCGAGTCCGTGGTGACGACTCCCGCAGGAGTGCAGCCGCCCCGCGCCCGCCAACGGGTGCGGCCAGTAGCTTCGCCTTGAGCGCTACTGTCTTGTCGCCCTGAAACCCAGTGGACGGAGGAGCATGGCGCGCTGACTGAGCGGATCCCGGGCTCGGGCAGTGTGGCTACGGGGGCCGTGGTCCACGATTTTACCTCATTGCCCGCAGCAGTGGCGGCCGCTGGGGTCGCATCCCCTTCCGCGCGGTCTGATGAGCCCTGGCGGGCTTCGTCCGCGGCGGCTGCACGGGCGCATGCCGCCTCCCATTCCTGCTGGGCCGCTATCTTTCGGGCCATTGCTGAGGCCTCCTTGGTTCCGGGCTGGTGCTGCTGCTGCGTGTGTGTGTTTTAAATTTGCTGAGCGTGTGTGTGTTTTATAAATGCTGAGCGTGTGTGTGTGTGTGTATGTGTGTGTTACCGTCGCCTGCAGATGATGTCTTACGACTACATCTCCGGAGAGCTGGTGCTGGCGACGGTGCGGCACTACGGCTGGACGGGCACGAACGTGTCAATGACGTACAAGCTACCGCCGGACGCGCCGCCGGGAGCCAAGCTCCTGTCGTACCCACAGTTTGCCCTACCGTACAAGGAGCTCGCGGGTACGAGAGCACGCAAGACCCCCTGCGCGTATCCCCGTCGTGCCCCTGACCCTAAAACGGCCGCCTCTAAAAGCCCTGCTCCCGCACCCCCCCCGTTCCATTCCCCTTCTTATCCCCTTCCTCCCCTTCTTATCCCCTTCCTCCCCTTCGTATCCCCTTCCTCCCCTTCTTATCCCCTTCCTCCCCTTCGTATCCCCTTCCTCCCCTTCGTATCCCCTTCCTCCGCTTCATCCCCAGACCTAGCCATAGACTTTTCCCTGGACTTCCCACCCCCCCCGCCGCCTGCGGTCCCTTCCCGGCCGCCGCTGGATCCCCGCCTCACTCCACCTCTGCTTCCGCCTCCGTCGCCGGTGCCACCGCTTCTAGCCGGCCCGGAGGTGTACGCTACCGACCAACACACCGCCCGCGACGGCTCACCCCCGTCGCCGGTGCCACCGCTTCTCGCCGGCCCGGAGGTGTACACTACCGACCAACACACCGCCCGCGACGGCTCGCACGAACGCACGTGGGTCGTTCCGCTGGTGGCCTGCGTGGCGGCAGTCGGAGGAGGTCTGATCCTGGCCGCAATCGTGCTGTGTCTGGTCTTGTCCTACCGCCGGTCGTGGCGGCGCAAGAGCTACGTGGCAGGAGGAGCTGCAACGAGCGTATGGCCGTTGCCCTTTACGGATCCATGGAAAGCCGGCCTTCAGGCAACAGCTGGCAGTGAGCAGTTGTCCGTCGTTTGCATCGGAAACGGCATCGATGCGGCAGCGCCTAGAGCCCAGGAGGGGTGCGTAGTGCGCTCGTCCGGGCCGTTGGAGTCGCTAACCGGGAGAGAGCTGACAGACGGCAACACGATGAGCTGTGGCACCGCCGTCGGCATCTCGACGTCAACCAGAATATCAGAGGTGCGTTCCTGCCGGCACCGGGGCTCAATGTGTCGACCTGCTAAGCGACTCGCATGATCGAACCTTCGATTTTATCTTGTTCACGATGGACAAAGCTACGGCACTCTTTTTGGAGGGGACAACACGCTAGCCAGTGAAGCAACGCAGGTGCGGAAGTGAACCTTTAACCGATGGGGTCTTGCTTGGCTCGCAGCTGCACCCCCAGACGCCCGCCTGTTGTCGTCCCGCTTCTCTCACGGAGGCCCCATCCCGCTGCCCTCACGGCTGCACTAGGGGAGCAAGCGGAAAGCCCTAGGACCCTCGCTGCGGCGGCGGAACGCAGCATGTGTGTCTCAACGCGCTTTGCACTCGCGTTGTTACCCACTGATGTCGATGTCGATACCCCTCTCGCGGCTCAGCCTTCGCAAACACGCATTAGCTCGACCTGTGTGCTCTCCCGGCCTCTGGTCGCCCTCCGCGCGCCCTCCCTGCAGCTGAACCGCTGCGCCGTGGCCGCGGTGCTGACCCGGGTGGCTGCATCCAGGACCCGACCGCAGGACGAGGCACGTGCCCATTCCGCCCAGCCGCTGTCGCCTACAGGCGCTGCAGGCGGTCGTGCGCCGGCGGCGCTCCTAGCAGTGAACGAAGAGAGCTTTATGCAGGAGATGAACGTGGGTGTCCTGTTAGGGCTTAAGAGACTGGGTGCTAGGCTCTCGAGTGTGAGCCAGGGATGGGAGCATGTGGATGGGCGCCGTCGCGTGTGATCCGTTCTTCCTCGCACACGGTAACGCGCCAAGGGGCCGCCTCAGGCATTGGCCGGACCGGAGCAGGCAGCACCCGGCTGGCAGGGAGAATGGAGTTATCCGTCGTTCTTTCGTCCGTCTGCTCCGATGAGGTCATCCAAGAGGAACGGCAGCCAGACGTCGCTGCGCCCGCCCGGCCCCGCCCCCCCAGGCGTACTTTCGCGAGTTGATGGTCGACACGGAGCCGGACGACCGCCCGCGCGAAGGGCCCGACGGCAAGCAGCAGCTGCTAACGGACACAACGACGTCATCCATCCGTCGGCAACGCAGCTACCGCGGCATGTCCGACGCTATAAACGCGCTCCAGGTAGGGCTGGGCTGAGCGGGGCGCGGCGGGCAAGCGTAAACCGGGCATGGCTGCGTAAGTTTAGGCTGGCCCGGGCGGGGCTCGATGGATTTATGTTCATGTTGTTTTTGTTGAGACAGCTATGCTGGCAAAAATTGCCGACTGCGCTGTTACGTCTTCCATTGGTTGCTGTCGTCGTTTTTCACTGGTTGACGTCTGCGCCTCCGGCATTGGCGAAATTCGCTTCGAACGGCCGCGCAACCGCAGGCTAAGCTGGCCGACGCGCAGCTCCAGGTGGAGAAGGTGCTGGGCGTTGGCGCGTTCGGAGTGGTGTATCGGGGCACCTGGCGGGGACTGCAGGTGGCGATCAAGACGCTGGTGGTTTCGGAGGTAATGATCGGCAGGGATGGCCGAGCACAGCACCGCGCAGTCCTGGAGGCGGCAATCTCGATGAGCCTCGCGCACCCCAATGTCGTAGGTGAGTCGGGGCGAATGCGTCGGGATTAAGGCTGACTTGTAGGGATGTTGTCTCCCAGGGGTGCCAGGCCAAGTGCGGTAGGCGGTGACCGCGGTTGCGCACAGTGCCATTGCAACGAATGCTCATGCGCGTGACAATTTATGGTGGAGGTAGTGTAGGCTGCATCAACGGACGCTTATGCAGGTCATGCACACAGGCAATGCGCCGGCAAGTGCGAGCATGCAGCGCTTTGCTTGCTGCCTGGGCCGGGTCGGGTCGGGCTAGGGTCATACCGGCATGCTTCATTAGAACGGACAACGCTTCATTAGAACCCTTCTCTGGAAACGACTTCTAATGTTACCTCCATCAACGAACCGCCCGCTCGTGCCGCCCTTAACAGCCACATACTCCTACAACCTGAAGCGCCTGGTCCAGGATCCAGCCACTGGTCAGCCCACAGGCGACAGCGCCACAGGAACGGCTAGTAGTGACTCAGATGAGGTGGACTCTCACGACGCGTTCAAACTCTACATCGTGCAAGAGTACTGCAACGGCGGCACGCTTCGTCATGCGCTTGGTGAGAGGCTGCACCGGGAGGGGGCCGCAGCAGCACACGCAGGGGTCCGGAATATTGTAGCGTCAAAGGGCAGGTGAAACGGGCGGTGAGGCTGCGACCGCACTCGGTATCCCGCGTGGCCTTCATTCTTGCGGAACACGCGCCAGGCGGACTGAACCATTCACTAGCTGACGCCAGCAGGCGCATCGGTAGCGCGACCAGTCACGCTTGTGCGACGCTTCCTCTTCCTTCGATCCAGCATGGCTCTGCAGGGTCCCCGGGTGTTACGCCATAGTTGTACCAGCTCGCTCCATTACGGCAGCGCGGCAGCAGCTATGCTCCTAGCTAGGGGCAACAGCGGATCGAAGACCCCAAAACGTACCGGATCCCGTTTGCCATGTTCTTGTCAGATCGCCATTGTCAGATCGCTGTTCGGGTGTCCAGTCTGACATTGCTTGTACAGTCTATCATATCATCGTCCGGCATTTCGCGCCGTGTCATTGTCTTTCCAGAGCAAGGCGTGGCGGGCAGCGTGCGAACAGACGGCTTCGCCCAGGCTCTTGCTCTGCGCCTAGCCCTGGACGTGGCCCTGGGCATGAGGCACATCCACAGCTGCCGCATCGTCCACGGGGACCTCAAACCAGGTGAGCACTGGTGTCGCATGCAACCACCTGCGACCTACAGCGGACCGGACCGCAATGACTCGCAACCCACTGAGATCCCGGACTCCTCGTCCTGGCATGGCAAGCCCATCCCAACACGTCGTATCGTGCCGTACCGTGCCGTACCATACCGTGCCGTACCATGCCGTACTTGTCCTCGCCCCTGCTCCGGCCCTGCAGATAACGTGTTGCTGGTGACCGGGCGGCGAGCAGAACCTGAGGGACCACAGCTGGACAGCGCGGTCGCGAGTCCAGCGCCTCAAGGCGTCTGGGAGGCTGCTGCTGACGCGCTGGAGGAGGGAACGGTTCTGGAGCTGACGGCGAAGGTGGCAGACTTTGGGCTGAGCTTGCCACTGGCGGAGGGTGCGACGCACGCCTCGTGCAAGTTCCAAGGCACTCCTGCGTATCTCGCGCCGGAGGTGAGTGGGTGGATGCGAGGGAGGCGGGGAAAGGAAGGAGGTTCGAGAAAGACCCGTGGATGCCCGAAAAATCCGTTTAGAACAGGCGTTTTGAGATGCCGGGAGGGAGGTGGGGAGCTGCAGGCAGGCTGACAGAGCATCGGCGACCAGCGCAAGCGTGTGACGTAAAGCCTCATGCAGGGCCTCGCACCACTGCACCACTTCCAAAGGCGTGCGCTCTGGCTGTGCGGGCCCAGGAGGGATGTGCGCTCTGGCTGTGCGGGCCCAGGAGGGATGTGCGCTCTGGCTGTGCGGGCCCAGGAGGGATGTGCCACGCCTTCGCCAGACTGTGCCACGGACGCATCGGGGCTTGGCGCCGTGCTTCCTGCGGTTTGGAGCTGCATGGGCTTTCTCTGCGTTTCTTGCGCTTTGGATCCAGCTTTTCTCTTCAGTAGCAAGACCGCCCTTGACGGTCGCGCCGCGCTGCCCTTCCACCCGCCACAGGTTGCGTCTCATGGGAAGCTGTCGCCACGAGCGGACGTGTGGTCCTTCGGTCTGATGCTCATTGAGCTCTTTTACGGCTGCACGTTGGCGGAAGTGTGTGCGATAGACTCGGCACTGCAAGGGTCGGGACAACGAGAGGGTCCGCAACGGCCTGCACATGCACTCCTGGAGGTAAGGCGCGTGGTGTGGGAGGTTGAGCGGGAGTGGAAGTGCGGTTGGCGGTTGGGGCAAGGCTGGCGCACGGCAAGGTCGGTCGCACCCTATGCGGTGGCTTGCGGTTGGTAGTCACGCGGCCGTCGCTAATTATGGTGGTCACCGCATTGAGCACGAGCCCAACCAGCTCGACTACCCACGTCTCCTGTCGGGCACCGCCCTGGAGCGTTGGTAGCTGTCATTTTGTAGCTGTCGATCGGCGCATGTTGCTGCCCCTTCAACCCTAAAATCCCCCATGCACCGCGGCGCGCCCACTACGCAGGATATGATGGGCTCGGCCCACCGACCCTATGCTATGGTTATAGCGGCATGTTTGTCTGTAGAGCCGCACGAGAGACCCGATTTTGATGAAATCGTAATCAGGCTGCAGGCGCTTTGCGAGGTCGGCGGCGGTGGCGGTGGCGGCAGTGGACTGGTCGGCAGTGGCGGCGGCGGCGGCAGTGGGCTGGTCACGGTTGCCGAAACAGGACTCGGCGCCTCAGCTGTGCAGCCTGATGCGATTTAACTGAAGCAACATCCGCGGCGATACGCGCCGCTGTTCCACTCCATGGGCGCTGGAAAAGTGTGCGAATTCATTACCCCTGGTGACCTACGAATGTGCCGACAGCATGCGGATTAATACGTATAATTTGAATGGCAAAGGTTTGGGTGATGATGGGGGGTGATCCTGGGATGAGAACTGCACAGAAGGGCGGTTGGGGGCCGACAATGCAGCAACGATGACGACGGGCAACCAAAAGAATGGACCCGCGCGCATAAGCAGTTTTCTGGCTACCAACGGCTGCAATGCCGCCGAAGATGAATGGGGCGTTGAAGCGATTTTTTGTCCGCAGTCGGTTTGGGGGAGGGGTGCTGTTTCGGGGTTTCTAATGGTTTGACATATCTCGTTCGATTGGTTCATTCTTCTTCCTGCGTCCCTTTCGGTGTCGAGCGCAATCGCCCGATGTCTCTACCTTAAGGTCTGGGGCCCATTACTACTAATTCATATTGCTTGATGTGTGTATCGTACACTGGGCCAGGGGGCCCTTGCACACCAGGGGGCAAGCGGGTCCCCTGACCTTTGTTCTTCTTCCTGCGTCCCTTGCGGTGTCGAGCGCAATCGCCCGATGGCTCTACCGTAAGGTCTGGGGCCCATTACTACCAATTCATGTTGCTTGATGTGTTTATCGTACACTGGGCCAGGGGGCCCTTGCAAGCGTGTCCCCTAACGTTTGAAGGAGCTGCTGCCAGCTTGGTGAATGAAACGAGGGTCGATAGGGTCGATAGGTCGCCCGGGGGTTATGGGGTGAAATGTCAGGCCGTCACCCGGGACGGTTTGGCCACCTTGATGACGTCTCACTAACGGGGATAACAGTGATGGAACCACTGAGCGGAAGGCAACTTACAGAAGGGCATATGTTATACGGATAGCAGCCTACGCTGCCAGGTGAACTGAAGCTAGCGGGTAAGGAACGGCTAAGGGCTACCTGCGGCTGTGGTCCAAGCTCAACTGGCTGTGAACCGTACGAAGTATCGGGCATTTGTAAGCGAACTAGGAGCGAGATCGTGCCCTGCCCGCTAAACATAATCTACGGCCGCCCCCGCTGATCCGATCACGGTTGAGACAACGGATATAACCACAGCCCGTATCCAATTGGCAAATGGCGCAGCACCTCTGCCGCCAGCCAAGGGTTTCAACGCTGCGGCTGAACAGGAGGAAAGCGGAACGCTGCGGGCAGAAGTCCTGAAGCAGCCACCAACGCCTCTGCCGATCCTACCGCCTCCGCCAGCAGCCCTGCAGCGGAGCAACAACCAGCCCAGTGTCCGCGGCCTTCCCTGGCCGCCCAGGCTCTGGCTCGAGCAGCGAAAGCAACTGCGGCAGTGGCTGCGGCAGTGGGCACGGCAGCCCGGGGAGCAGCAATGGGCGCAGCCACACCGCAAGGCGATGGGGGTCGTGCCGCACACTCTGCATCATCGCTGCGCGACCAGTACTTTGATGTATTGAGAGAACAGGTTGGTATTCCTTCATTGTCTCGATAAGGTTTCCTTCATTGTCTCGATGAGTCGAGCGATACAAACCAGGGGGTGCGGACAGAGGGGCTTGTCGGGACGACAGGCTCAGGGCGGGTATGACCTGGCTAGTGGTGGCAGTGTTATTCGTGGTGTGGTGTGCGCGCGTCCCGTCAGACGTATCCGCACGCTGCTGCCTTAATGCCTTCGCATTGCTGAACCCCGTGTGCAACCGGATGGATGTGTATGGAAACGTGAATGGTTGTATTGGAGGCCTTGTGCGGAAATGTGACATCCCACCGTGATCGATACACTGCCAAAACGACGCTGTCACCACTTTTTTCCGCATCCCAGCACTCGCAAGCCATCACCTGCAGACATACACCAGCAAATTATTTTTGTTACCTTGCCAAACTGCGAATGATATACAGTCCAACAGTACGACGACAAAAACACGTCCCAACAGGTTGTTTCCGCCTGCACGCCGGGTTCTGGATCACGATGGATCCATAGATCCAGAGGCTTCGTCGCGATGTGGTCGGTTGCAGATGCACCATACGGGCGTGGGCACGTGATGCGATCCGCAAACGACGCGACACGATAAGACGCGACGATGGAACCCCCTGTGACAGGTACTACTACGACAGCAGAAACCCACGCAAAGCGTGCGCCGTCTTCATTTGACGGATCCTACGTTGTCATGCTAACACTCATGCGTCATGACCGGACCCAAGAACCCCCCTTCCGGCAACGCCGTACAGTGCTGCCCAATTGTAATCAATTCCCGTACGTCAAGAGCTGTGCGTGGGCCGGTTTCGTCTCCGCCGCCGCTCATCTGGGGTGCGGTAACGTATCTGCGGACAGAGTATGTACGACATCAAGTCATGTGTCATCCTGCCGAGAGCCGCTGCTCCTCGCATTTCGGTCTTGGGTGTTCTGCAGCTAGCCAGCCAAGCACCACCAACCTGGCAGGCAGAGCTCCCTCCCTCCCTTGACCGTTACTCGCTACGGCCAACACACATGCACCCACCCTTCGCGGCTAGGAGTAGGAGGTATTCACAAACACGCACCATCCACCGACCCCCTGCATGAAGTACCCTACCCTGCCCTACCCCGAGTCCGCAACCCCCCACCCTCTTACGCCCCCTTCTCCATTTCTCCTTCGTGCCTTCAACGGTGCACAACGCCAGGGGCACCACGCATCGTATCGAGGTGGCCATCTCCGGTCCCGACCCCTACATGCCGCCGGCCCCAAGCGGGCTGCAATCAATGGCCTCTGCACACTAGCCCGGCAGACAGCCCCCGCTCGCTTGCTCGCGCTGTGGTGCATACCATAGTCGCTTTCCGAGCTGCCGTGACAGCTGGTAACTCGATCTGCTGCCGGCGACAGCGGCACGACTCTCGACAGCGGCACGGCCTCTAAGCTGCGGCCACGGCCAACCCCCTCCTACCCACACCGGTTCTTTTCTGACCCCCCCCCCTTGGCGCCGTGCCCTCCGTGAGCTCACTCCACCTCGATCTCCCCCACGGCGGCTCCCGCCGCGCCCTCAGGCGCCTTGACCACGGTAAGACAGGCGCCGCACATAAGGCCCCCGGAGTTGTCCCGCACGAACATCTCCACACACGCCGACAGCACCGCGAAGGCCAGGGACGCCCAAAAACACGCCGCGAAGCCCTGTACGACAGTGTCGCCCGCGTACGAATAGAGCGCGCCGCTGACCAACGTGCCTGCGTGTGAGGCGTGGCGGGGTTTGGCTCGGGCTGTGTTGAGGAGGGCCAGCGATACTTGGGTTGGTTTCGGAGCATCGCGCGTCCTCTCACGGGGACGTTATCGTTGCCGCAATTGCTACCTAACGAGGCAGTCCGCGCCTCAATAAACGCCCCCCTCAAGTGACAACCCACCCACCCAATGCACCCCTCAGACCACCCACCCACCCACCCCACCCACCAGCATGCATCTCGAAACGTCCACGGGTCTTCCTTGCAACCCACCCCACCCACCCCTCAGACTACCCACCCCACCCACCCACCCGTCAGGCGCCCCATCGCGTTTGCGCAGTAGTAGAATCCCACGTTCATGGCCACCTTGTCTCCCTCCGCGTATCTCACGATGAGGTAGGAGTGGATGGACGAGTTGACCGCGAAGACCAGGCAGAAGGCGCCCAGGCCGCCCACCATGACTCCCGTCATGCCGCCGATGTCATGGCCCT
This sequence comes from Yamagishiella unicocca, assembly GCA_003116995.1. NCBI lineage: Eukaryota > Viridiplantae > Chlorophyta > Chlorophyceae > Chlamydomonadales > Volvocaceae > Yamagishiella > Yamagishiella unicocca. Next base: position 1,000,314 of record BDSL01000027.1, on the reverse strand, counting down.
GCAGGGAGGGGGCCATACAGGGGGTCGGGAGGGAGGCGGGGGAGGGCAGGGGAGGGAGGCGGGGGAGGGAAGCCGATGAACCGATATATATGAAGAAGAAGGTGCGGAAGAGGTAGGGGAAAAGTGAGGAGAGGAAAAGCGAGCAGGAGAAAAGTGAGTAGGGGAAAAGTGAGTAGGGGGAAAGTAGGGGGAGATGGGGAAAGCAAGGGGGGGTTATTCTTGAGAGGGGACTCGGCGCGCATGGTTGTCCCAGAGGTCAGGCTGTCCCACAGGTCCGGTGTCTCACGGGTCAGGTTGCCCCGCGGGTCATGCGTCCCAAAAGTCATGCGTCCCACGGGTCGGGCGTCCCAGGGGTCAGGCGTCCCATAGGCCAAGTGTCTCAAGGGTCGACACGTCCCACGGGTCAGGCGACGGGACGAGGTTGCGGCGGGTACGTCGTCCCGACCCGCCACCCGCCTCCGCCCGCTTGCTGGTGTCGGCTCGCCTGCACGATAACTTCGCAACACCAGGGTGCCGTCTCTTGGCAGCCAAACATGCCCCAAACACGCTCACTCCCGACTACCGTTCCCTCCCTGGACGTATCCCCTCACGCAGCGCACCCGCTCACCGTGAAGACGTCCGAGACCTGCAACATGAGGCCCATGAACAGCGGTGTCCCCACCAGTAAGATGTTCCACAGGACCGCCACGTACCTGCACAACGGGTGGTTGTCGGTTGGGACCGGGCACGTGCGAGTTGGATTCGGCGGTTACAACGGTATGTATACCGGTAGAGGTTCCGCACACGCGCGCGCGCATGCGCATGTGCAAGGGTGCGTCCAGGGAGGGCGCGGTCAGTGCGCGTAGGTCGGGAAGCGGGCTGGACGAGCGCGGAAAGCTGAGTCATCGAGGATCCCCAACTACTATTTGCCACCCGGGGAAGTGACGTCGCTGAGCCGAGGGAGCGTCGGGATACGGGGAAGCGACGTCGCTGAGCCGAGGGAGCATCGGGATAAGAGAGGAAGCCAGTGAAGGCAAAAGCACAAAGGCCACAAAGGCCAAAGGTGGCCTTTGGACACAAAGACAAAAAAGCGCAAAGGCGGAGCGGCGTTACTATCTGGGCCGGGGGACTACGAGAGGCGGGAAACCCACAAACCCTAAAAACCCTAAAACTACTGCGACCGCCACCCACTTGTTTGCGGGCGCCTGCTTGAGAGGCGACAGCACCATCTGCGGTGTCCAGGACTGGACCTGCGGGCGGGAGCGACACGGCGCGGCGTGGGTGGGTGGTTTAAGGGAGGGTGAACCGGTAACTCGGGTATAATACCGGTAATACCGGTGCTACCGGTATTTACCAGAAATACCGGTAATACGGGTATTCCATGCGTGGATGGAATAGGTTGGAATGCGGACGGCCCAGGCGTGTATTGAAAGAGGCCCTTCCCCCGGGTGGCGGCTCCCAGACGACGTCATACAGGCCAGCGTCATCGGACGCCGTCGCCACGAAGACCCAGCCAGCGAGCCGCAAGCCGTCGTACAGGCGGTCGTACCTGGCCGTACACGATGATCCACACCGCCAGGAAGAGGCCCGTGAGGGGGCGGCTCCAGCCCAGGCCGTACATCGAGTTGCGCAGGAAGAAGGGCAGCGGCACCTCGAACCACATATCGCGACTGCCGAACAGGAAGTACCTGGGCGGGAGGTGAGGTGCAGGAGATAAGCTGCGGCTGCGGTGCTGGGTGCGGTGCTGGGTGCGGTACTGGGTGCGGTGCTGGGTGCGGTACTGGGTGCGGTGCTGGGTGCGGTACTGGGTGCGGTACTGGGTGCGGTGCTGGGTGCGGTACTGGGTGCGGTACTGGCTGCGGTGCGGTGCTGGGTGCGGTACTGGGTGCGGTACTGGGTGCGGTACTGGGTGCGGTGCTGGGTGCGGTGCTGGGTGCGGTACTGGCTGCGGTGCGGTGCTGGGTGCGGTACTGGGTGCGGTACTGGCTGCGGTGCGGTGCTGGGTGCGGTGCGGTGCGGTGCTGGGTGCGGTACTGGGTGCGGTGCTGGGTGCGGTGCTGGGTGCGGTACTGGGTGCGGTGCGGTGCTGGGTGAGGTGCTGTGCACTGAAAGACGCTAGCTGATGCGCTTAGCTGCGAGCTGGGGGAGATATAATAGAAGAACTGGGGAAATGTAGTGGGTGCATAGCCTTCGGGGGAGGCGATAGGGTCCGTTCGTATAAGGGTGGTAGCTGCTGGGGGAGACTTCCGGCCCGCTCCGTTGGGTGCACATGCTGGGTGGACAAGGTTGAAACAAAACACCATACGCGCACACGCCCCCACCTGGACACGCTCAGCACGTTGATGTTGTACGGCTGCTTGAAGATGCGCGCGAGCGTTAGGTTCTCCTTGCGAGCTCGTCCCAGCTGGGAGGTGAGGCCCAGCGCCGCCCAGGGCATGGCTGCCAGGATGAGCACCAACAGCACCGCCAAAGCGAACTGGTAGTTGTAGGCAACGCATGCGGCACCGATGAAGTAGCCGATACCTGCGGCGCGGCGGTTTGGTTGACAACACACGCTTTCTTCATTTCATTATTTTCCACACTTCTATGAAATTCTTAAATAACGCACGCATTCCTGCGCATGGGTACGTCACGTGGCACTGGCGTTGGTAGGAAGACCCGTGTGCATGACAGGTGTTACCGCGGCAGGCATCATTGCGTACAGGCAGGCGTTAGGGGCGTAGCTGTTCGCATCAGGCGGCTCCGGCTCGGAAACTACACCCGCGTTAACCCCCCTCCGGCCCTCTGCCATTGCCCCTTCAGGCCCTAAAACCCAAGTAGCATCCCACCCACCCACCCTTCAGCGAGTTCTTCATTCCAGTGATGAAAGACACCAGCTTGAATAGATTGGACTGCTGCTCGTCCGGCGTGACGAGCTTGGTCACGGTCTTGCCGCCGAGCTTGGTCAGGTCCTTGGCGATACCGCAGAGCATCTGGAGTGGAGGGTTCGTGCCCAGGGTGGAGGAGGTTTAGGGTTTTAGGGTTTAGGTTTTAGGATTTTCGGGTTTTAGGAGGTTTTAGGGTTTTAGGAGGAGGTTTAGGGTTTAGAGGGCGGTTGGGGAGTGAGGGTGCAACGCCGCACGGTCCGCGCCAGGACGTGAGCAATACACGCAGTGTGCTACCCCCGCCGGCCCCCGCCGCCAACTCCCACCCCACCCCTCAGGCTTCGGGTGGTCAAACGAAAAAGCTCTCCAGCATGAAGAAGCGAACGCGCGTTGGAGAGCCGGCCTCCAATCAGCCATCCGTTCTCTCTCTTCGTCGTTGCGTCCAATACGCGTTTCCACCCGGCCCGCCAACCCCGACCCACGGGTCACCTACCTGCGCGCAGGTGACGAACAGGATACCTTTCCACCTGTTCTCCGGTGTTGACCACTCGTCCTTCCAGCCGTACAGCAGCGATATGCCCACCAGCTGCAGGCTCAGGCCTGACAGCAGCGTCCACTTGATGCCCCAGCGGGCGCCCATCATACCTGTGGGGGGAAGAGGGTTTTAGGGTTTTAGGGTTTGCGAGGACGAGGACGGGGACGGGGCCGAAGATGAGGATTCCTACGGCCGATCTCGTCGCGCCAGCTTCCGTTGCACGCATAGAACCCCCGATCCACGCCCTCTTTTTTTTTACACAGCGGCAGGGCCCCCACCCAATTCCACAACCGTCCCTCAAAATACTCCCCCCCCGCCCCTCACCCGCCGCCAGATTGGTGACCACCCCCGCCAGCTCGTACAGCGAGAACATGATGGCGACCTGCAGCGTCCGTGCGGTGGTACGGCATTGATCTCAGGGCTCTGACCAATGGTGGTACGGCAACGATCTCAGGGCTCTGACCAGTCGGGTCCGTCCCCGGGTAAGCCCTGTGGAATCAGCCGAACGGTGCCTCGGCAGCTCACCCCGCCCTGCACGCACCACCATCCCCATCCCCATCCGCAGCCCCGCAGGCAGGCAGGGGGGCAGGCAGGCAGGCAGCCCCCTCCCCAGCCCCGCAGGTGCACTGGCAGCCCGGACCCACCTGCCACGCGCTAAAGCCCGCGCGGTAGGCATGTAGCAGTACGATCATCCGTACGGCACCGTCGGTGGTGGTGAAGAGCAGGTACGACAGGGAGATGATGACGAAGGGCCGGAGGGCGGAGTACTTCCGCTGCATGGCCTCCTGAGGAATGTGTGTATGTGCGTGTGTGCGTGTGTGTATGGAGGGGCAGGAGCAGGAGGGGGGGCGTAAGGAGGTTGGGGTGTTGGGGAAAGGACGAAAGTTTCGGTTGGGGCTGGTATTTTGGGTATGGTGAGGTGCGGGTGTGACATTGTGGCTCCTGCATCCCAATGGCAGGACGGTGAAGACGGGCCAGAGGAGAAGAGGACAGGAGCCGAGGAGGCAGGCGCGGAGAGGAGAGCCCTGGGCGCGCTTGAGAGCTGGCGCCTCGTGTTTGTTGGCGGAGTCCCCACCAACTCAAGAGGGTGTTTCCATTTGAACGAACAGCTGATGACGCGCCCCCCCCCACCACCACCGTCGTTTCCTGTCGTCTCGCCGTAGCCGCTTTAGCTTAGCCGCCAAAGGTCATATTACGACCTTCGGCTTTAGTATCCCCAACCCAGTTCTCCAGCATGCATCGCAAAACGTCTGTTCTAAACGGTATTTTTCGGGCATCCACGGGTCTTCCTCGAACCCACCACCGTCGTTTCATACCTTGCGCGTCTCCGCCCTGACCTCTTCATTCGCCACCGCCACCGCCGCCGCCGGGTCTCCGCCGCCGTCGGCTCCACCGTCGGCTGCTGACGACATCACCATGGGTCCCGCGGCGCCCTCCGGTGACGTCATGAAGCCGTCCTGGGCGCCCTTGACTTTGCGGGCTCTAGGGAGGGCAGGGGAGGAGGTAGGGAGGGCAGGGGAGGAGGCAGGGAGGGAATGGGAGGGGGCAAGGGAGGAGGCAGGGAGGGCAGGAGGGAAGGCGGAGGCAGCGACGTCAGTGGGTACGGGAGAGGACGGTGCGCCGGTATCGACCGCAGCTGTTGCAGACACAGCGGATGCTGCACGCGTCTGGTGCTGTCGTGCCAGGCGCTGCCGTACCAAGTGCTGCCGTACTTCGTACTGCCCCGTGTAAGAGCGTGGACTCGCCCATGCGCTTCGTAGCTTACCGGACGGGCCCCCGGTCCGCGATCCCTTATGGAGGTATCGGAGAGCTCCCAATCCAAAGCGAAGCAGAGGGTGCGAAGCTTCCGGCACCCCGGCCCCCTCGTGCCGGCCCCTCCCTGGCGCCCTCGTTCCTGCCTGTTTCCCTCCCTGGCGTCCCCCCTCCCCGAGCCAGGACTCGAGAATCACACCGCAGGACTCCCGTCATAGCGTCGGGGGGGGGGGTACCAGGAAGCTCCCACCCCTCCCGCGGAAGGGGTGGCGGAACGCCGACGCCGGCCAGTGGTGGGCCCACTCACCTGAGCAGCTGCATCGTCTCCACCGAGACGGTGTCCTCCATGAGGACCTCCTGGTTGTGAAGCACTTTGACCGGAACGCCCTTGCTGGACTCCAGGTCGGGGTTGAGGTTCTGTGAGGGTTGACAAGGGAGTTGGCTGCGATGAGGGATGCGCAGGGCGCACGGCGATGGCAGAACGCGTGTGGGTCGCTTGGATGGGAACGATGGCGCGCAGTGTGGAGGACCGTAAAGCACCAGTGCGCGCAAGGCTGTAATGGAAGGTGGGGCTGCGAGCCGATTGCGATGTCAGCCATACCTCGAGCGGCGGCACGCAGCACGAGACCTCGCCGCCGGCCTCCGCCCTAGCGGGCACCTCTACATCTCCCCAGCGGCATGTCAACCCGGTCGGTGAGGGCGCCTTGGCGCCGCAGCACATGACGCGCGTCTCATCGTCGGTCAGCAACGCAAACGGCGCAATGGGCATTTATAATTCAGACTCGAAAGGCAGCAAACTGCGTACGTAACGTTTACAAGTTTTTATCGCATTTCCAGAGCTTTTACGCAGCAGGCAGACTCGGTCGCCGTCAAGTTAGGAATTAAAAATCGAAATTATGGGTGGGTGGTCATACACTGATGTCTATCTAAGAATGTTACTACTCGTTGCGCAAAACATATTGCAGCGCCGAAACCATGGTTTCGAATATGCACGACAGCGTACGTGCACAGAGGATATGCTCCAAGGTTACCCCACGGACATAATTCACAAATAACACAACGACGTGTTATCTCTGCTCTGGCACGTTACGCATTTCATGAGAGGTCTTCTATGGCGTTTGATATCGGATCCTTTTAGAGCCGAAGCCGGCAACGGCTTAAGGTAAAACGCGCGGATGGTTTGCTATTATGACGAAAGGCATCTTTCAAGTATATGTTAACTCGTTTTAAGCCACTCGATTGAAATCACTCGTTGGCATTCGTAAATTCGGTTGCGACCGAGGTTCGACGCACCCATACGCGTCGTGGCCTATGATACTTGAAATATATCGCTGTCACATGACTATGATTTAACAAAGTTAAATGCTCGCGCACGACCAACTGGAACATGCGCCCCTGGCGAGGGCAGTGGGCCTTGCTATTAAAAGGCATGTCGGCCGAAACTTGCCACTGGAATGCCGCAACGATACCTACCTCCGGTGGCACAAGCGGTATGCCAGATGCAATCGGCTTTGCCGTGCTACATAGAACACCATGCGTGGCAAGTGACGCTACATATCAAGCTGCATGCGCTGGGTGGGGCTAACTGTGGAATCGTCCCATGCTGGAACGTCGCGACCGCTGCATACCCGCTGGATGGGCTACCATAACGATGCATATACTCGCCCATATTACAAGCATTGACCCCTTCCGACCAAAGGGGAGAGCCATACGTGTTGTGCAGAGTCTGCTTCTGCCCAGACGGGTCTTGCCACACTTCTTACACAAGCGCGCCACCGCCGCATTACCAACGACGGATCTACACTGAGTAATAAGTAACGATAAAAACGGCATCCTTGAATTCCTTGAATTACCCAAATTATCAACCTCTGAAAAAAGTTGTTTTAAGAAACGCATCTAAAACATGGCTAAATGAGCGAGGCAACAACCCAATTCCTTCATATGTAACACGGTATCCATCCGAAAACAGGAAATCACGGCAGTAATAAAACTACATACATGTTGCGCAGAGTGCAGATGAGGAAGGTGCAGACCTGGACCGTGCATGGGACAGATACAGGCACCTGCCCTGAAGACAAATTTCCCATCCATCGATCTGCGCGGCTGACAATGCAGCTTTCGAAGGCCAGCCCCTAGAGGACAAGCAATTGCCTTGCTTGCTGGTAAAATGTACGCGCGCGAATCAGTACAAAATGTGCAAGCGCCTCGCTTCCTCATCGCTTTCGTTCCGCTGATCGATTGCGTCAACGAATGGACCCAAGGGCTCAACTCAGCTCAACGACATTATTTGCCCAGGGTAGCGTTAGACTACTAACTACCCAACCAACAACGTGATATAGGAATGGAAACAGCAAATGAATCTCCGAGACATACACTCCTGCTGCAGTCTGGATCTGCTGCTGCTTCACCCTTTCACCCGACCTGCCGCAATGAGCGCGGTTGCGACGTGGTATGCCACGTCACAGCGATGCGTGTGGCAGGGATGCGTGTCACTGTGATACGTACCAATGCAGCGAGGACCGCTGCTGCCACGCCGGCATCAAATGCGCGGGGCATCCGTAACCGCGTACACCAAGCTGCCTAACAACCTGTATTGGCGTCGCGTAACAGCCCATCATAACAATGTCGATAACCGCGACAAATATTGGCAATTTCTTCCGGCTGGTGCACGCGGACTCAAAAAGCCAAAATAGGTAATGCTTTAACGCAGTATTTACAGCTGCTGCGTCGGAGTACACTGACCTACAAAAACATTGGCACTTATTGCTTTCGTCGCCGCAGTGAGCAACATCGCCCGTGAGGCCTCAGGCGCCAAGCTCGCTCGCTCGATGAATATCAGCCACGCAAGGTCCGCTGCGCTGCTCCCGCCCTGCTCCGGCTCCGCGCTGCTCCCGCCCCGCGCTAGCTGCTGGCATGCATGACGGCATCTTACTCCTCGTCCTGCTACAATCTCCGCTACCGCTGCGCGTCGGTGGCTCGGATGGCCTCCACGAGAACATCCAGAATCTGGGCGCGTGGGGTACCGGTATGAAGGGGGGAGGGACAAGGGGGGACCGGGCCGACGACCGGGGGAGCGGGCTTATTTTGCTGCGCAGGGGCTCCTGGGAGGACTGGCTAGCTTCATCAGTATCGAAGGTAAACGAAAGAAGGTAAACGAAACAAAGGTGAAAAATAAGTTCGTCAGCCTTCTTTTTACCGAAGGTGAACGAAGGCATCAGCCGCCCTCAGTCCTGCCGCCTCGTACCTCACACCCCCTCTACCTCGCCCACAGCCCTCTACCTCGGCCCCCAGGAGCTGACGCACCTTGCTGAAGCTGGGTCGCTCCGCAGGGGTTGGCGCCATGCACGAGGCGACGAGGGCGATCAGCCCCTGGGGACAGCCCTCCGGCATGGCCGGCAGCACCGGGTTGTCGTACGCGCCGGCAGGAGCGGACCCGCTGCTGGAGCCGGATGCGGCACCGGCTGAGGTGGCGGCAATCACGTGGTCGAACCGATGCTGCAGTACGGCAGCTGCGTCCTTGCCGTTCACCAGCTCCAGCAGCAGGACACCGAAGCTGGACGGGGCCGGAGTGAGAGCGGGGCAGGAGGGGGGGAGGCAGATGGGGGGGGGGGGGGAAGAGGGAGGGGAAGAGCGCAGTGTCAATAATTGCAGGTAGAAGTAAGCGCAGGGAGAGGAGGGCGGGTGTCCCACTGCTGGTGGGTAGAGAAGGCGGGGAGGGGTGGGTTTGAGCAGGAGGTGCATGTGGCTAGGGGTGGGACGGGGGGCGAGGAGACCAAGTTCCACGACATAGGTAGGAGGGGTTGCAATACGGGCGTTGGATCACCTGGGTACGGAAGTCTCCAGGAGTCGCGATTGGAAGAGGCCGCGGATGCCGTTACTCTAGCTCACGTGTAGGGTTTGTAGGGTTGTATGCAAACTTTACAGTGTAGGTTGTGCGGGCAAGGCGGGTGGCGGTGGCCGCGTGATAAGCAGGGACTAACACCCACACGTCGCCTGGCCCCACAACCACCAGCAGCAGCCACAGCGCCTTCGTTGCTGGGACTCCGTCGCAACCGACGTACGACACGATTACTGTGCCGTACAGATACCATGTTGGATTGAGTGCCGTACGCCTGACTCTTAAAACCCTTCTGCACCTGAAGACGTCTGCGGCCTTGCTTATGCGGCCGCAGGCCAGGAGCTCCGGAGCCATGTAGAGCGGAGTGCCCTGAAGGCAGGGATGCGAGGTAGGTGGTGTGGGTGCGGGTGGTGGAGAGGGGGGTGGAGAAGAGCGAGGGGGGGTGGAGCGACATAGGAGAAGAGGACATCACATATTGCGGGGGAAATGGTTTCTGAATGCGTGGGTGGCGGAGGTGAGGGCCGGGCGGGGTCGGGTTCCTGAGGTCCGGGGAAGAGAGGAAACGGTGAACCGACAACGGAATTTGATAACGAAATGACGGCCCGGACCCTGCTGTCCTTGCTACCCGCCTCCTCCGCTCCCTCCCTTCCGACCCACCTGGAAGTTTTTGCTCGCATGCGTCTGTCCCTCGCCCATGCGCACACTGCAGCAACACGGGGTGGTAGGGTGGCGGCGTGCTGGTTTCGGAGCAAAAGAAGACGGAAACAAAATGTGTCTCCAAGGAGGTTTGCTGTAAGTGGGAGGGGCCGCCATCACTTCGTTGTTCGCATCACGCGCTGGCACTGAGATCAGTTTAGTTCAGTTCGATTCAGTTCAGTTCACTTCATTCAGTTTCCGTTGAGGTCGGCTCAGGTCGGGAGGACATATACGACTGCAGAAAGTAGTAGTTTGTTCACTACGTTACAGCCACCCTTGAAAAATGAGTCCACAATGTTAAAAACCGACTGTGCACGTGGGTACGGCTCCCGTGCGCTGTACAGCGGTGGTGGTTGGGCTCGTGGCGGAGTTGATTGCGCCGCGAGGTCGCGGCAGCAGCTGAGCGAAAGATATACACCCCAGGTATCACCGGTATCCACAGCCAGCCGCGGAACCCTAGCCAGCGCCCGGCGCCGCAACATTGCAATCCGTTGCAACTGCCAACCGCCAACTACCCAGCCATAGCTGCGCTGCAACCACCCACCTGAGTCCAAAGTCGGTGACCTTTGCGACCACCGGCGACTGCCAGCAGCCCGCCACTGCCCTCCGAGCAGCGACGTCCGCACCCGCATCCGAGCCGCCGCCGCCGCTGTCATTGGAGGAGGGGGAGGGGGAGGGACTGGCGCCACTCCCCACCACCTCTGGGGCCGGGCCGGCATCCGCAGGCGGCGGCCGCTTGGCGAGCAACACGTTCAACGAGGAGAGGTCCTGACGGGGTTGGGTTTCGGAGCGCGGTTGGGAGCGGTTTCGGAGCGCTTCAAAAGGTGCCACGCCGCTCAGTGGGGTCGGCGGCGGCGGCAAGGCGTGGCGGGTTGCCCATCATCACCCGGGCTCGTGGATGGTAGGCAAGCCCTGCAAACCCCAACCCAGCCCCGCCCAACGCCGCGCCGCCGCGGCCCGGTTTTTCCTTTCGTACACGGGTTTTCCTTGCAGCCCCCGCACCGTGTGTCGTGTCGTGTACCCGCCCTCCCCCACCGGCCCCCCTGCTGCCCAGCTCACCCCGTGCACGATGTTGCGCGAGTGGATGTGGCTCATGCCTGCCGCCACGTCCAACGCCAGCGCCAGAGACAGCTGCGTCGCGGCAGCCCCGGCGCCCATACCGGGGAACAGGCCCGCGGCTGTACGAACGTACGGCGTACGACGGGGTGGGCGAAGGGGGCAAAGGTGGGCGAGGTGCTGAACCGCCACGCACTGTACGGAACAACACGTGCAGACGGGCGCACGTACAACGCACTACGACCCGGGAGCTTGCCCCAGCGGGTGGATGGCCGTGGGCGGGATGCATGGGTGGCTGCGAAATACATGAGGCTGGTTAAAACACAGAAAGACTCGGATGGGCAGGAGGTACACACAATTCTCGAGATACACGTGCACCCCGCCTCTGCCCTCAAGTGACTCCCGGGTCCGCCTTATTACCCAGTGCGCCCCGCAGGCTGCCTCCCTCGCATAGCTCCTGGATGATGTGCAGTTGGTGCACGGAGTCGCCCTCAGCGATGCCTGAGGACCCCGCTGCCGCCTCAGCGGGCGGCGCAGGTTGGTTGTCGCGGCCGTCGGTAGCGGCGGCTGGTTTGGTGTCCAGCCTCTTGATTTCGTAGGCGTAGCAGTGTACGATGTTTGGGTGGTCCAGGGAGGCGGAGATGGCGGCCTCGAGGACCGCCCGCTGGCGGCGGCGGCCCTCCTCACCCCCCAGCAGCGCATCGTGCACCACCAGGGCCTTGACGGCCACACGCAGGCCACGCCAGAGGGCTGGAGACAGGCGAGTGCGTGAAAGGGGCGGAGTAGTGCGTGAAAGGGGCGGAGTAGTGCGTGGAAGGGGCGGAGTAGTGCGTGAAAGGGGCGGGGTTGAGGGAGAGTGGGGCGATAGGCGAGCGAGAGTGGTCGACATAACCAAATCAAGGCTGTTACGTTCCAACGGTCTTGCTTACTTCCACCGCCTGGACCCCTCCGTCCCCAGCCCAACCCAGCCCAACCCACCCAGGTAGACGATGCCGTACGTTCCCCGCCCCAGCACGCCCAGCAGCTGCACGTCGTTGGCGTCCTTGTCTTGGGCGCCAATCTTCGTCTGTGGGTACGGCATGAGCGGGTACGGCATGAGCGGGTACGGCACGAGCGGGCACGGCACGAGCGGGCACGGCACGAGCGGGTGCAGGAGCGTTTTGAAACCCTAGGACCCCCAAACTTCGTCCATTGATCAAGGGAGGCGCTGGAAGAGGAAAAAACCTAACAATCCGCTTTTGAGGATCATCCGCTGAGCGCCGCTTCCACCACTCCAGGTAGGGACCGCACGTACGAGAGCAGGGTCATCAGCCGGCGGGACCTCGTGACCACGTCGCTGCCGCTGCCTGGCACCCGCCCACTAGCTCAAGAGAACCCATGGCCAAAGAAAGATACCCCAAAAATTGGAAAACACATCGCTTGCTTGCCGTACTATGGTACCGTACATACCTGCAGGCTCGTGATGGCGCTCGCCAGTGAGAAGCCCTGACGCACCGTCGGGGAAGCAGTCGGGGCGATGCCTGTACATACACACATAGGGCAGCAAGGGTTTCGGAGCGCGAGGCCATGAGAGGCACGCGAGGCATGTGGAGCTTCGACGAGGACGAGGGGCGAGCACCTTAGTGCACCTTAACCGTGCTATATATAGGACATACAAATACCTGCCCTCCCCTCTCCGCCTCCCCTGAACCCATGCAACCTCATTCCTCCCACCAGCACTATCTAACGACATATCGTACGCGTCTTATGTCATTTCCACTGGTTCCCTCGTTATGCCCCTCCCCGTCCCTCCTCTCGCTGTCACTCCACCCTGACCACGTCACCAGCGAAGGCAACGAGCTCATAGGACGTCAGACGGCGGCTGTCGTACAGGTCGATATAAGCTCACCGCGATGGCTGCCCAGATTGATGCCGCCGTCTACGTTGTCCATGGGCCTGGAGGAACGGTGCCAATCGAGGAATTGCTGGACGCCCAGCTCAATATCGTTTGTCTGCAGCAAAAGATTGGGTTGGTCGGGTCGGCTTGGGTCCGTACCTCTGGCGTTTCGAGAGCAAGGCTTGGCATCCGACTTACAGCGCACCCACCATGCCTCCACCAACAGCAACACACATGCATCGGCGGCGGACCCGCCATGCCCATCACCCCGGTTCTGGTCCGTCGCTTACTTCCCCAGGATTACGGCAGTTGCCCAAACAGCCAAACGCCGCCACGTATGCAAACACGCGACGGCCATGTACGGCCATGTACGGCGCTCACCCTGAGGGCGACGCTATCTCCACCAGAGCCGTTGGACACCATGCTTCCGCTCATCATCGAGACGGACGGACCCAAACCCTGTTGCTGCTGGTGCGGTGGTGCGCGGGGGGATAGCACGCCTCGACCGAACCAGTCCACATTCGCCCCGCTGGCAAAAGCCGACGTTGCCGAGCCGCCAAGAGCCGTTTGTGAACCACCCGCCGGGAGCACGTTGATGTTCACTCCTGATGAGCTTGGCGGCGAGACCACCATAGCGATGGAGCTGAAGGCATCGTGGCCCCCCTTGTCACCCGCAACGCCTGACCCCTTGCGTTTGCTGGGGACCTGGGGTTCGAACAGTGAGTTGGTGGTCGCCATTTCGTCGCCCTGCGGCCGTTGACGCCGCCGCTTGGAGGTGACAACCACCAGAACAATAAGCACCGCCAGGAGACACAAGCCCACGATAGGCACCACCACGGCCACGGGCACCACCCATGCAGGCCGCTGAGTGGCCGCCGGGAAGCTGGGAACCGCTATTGATGGGTCCGGGTCCGTCAAGCCGAGTTTGGTCAGGATTGACTCGGGAGGGCTGGTGGCGGCAGGCGGGTTGGAAGGTACGGGCGTGGGGTCTGGAGGGCTGGCAGGGTCCATCAGCAAGTTGGGCGGGCTAGGCCCCAAAGATCCCGGGTAGCAGGGTGGGGAAGGCGGACAGGCGGCCTCCAGCTCCGGTCCTGCGTTGTTGGGATCCATTGTCAAGGTGTCAAGGGAAGCTAGTCAGTCAGAAGCCATCTCGCCGAACAGGTCAGTGCAGATAGAGCACACACGTCACTTGCAGGTCAGTCAGCCGGAACTCGCCACTCGGCGCCGCTGGGACTGCGACTTGTGGCAGGTTGGCCCAAACCACATCACATCCGGTTGCTTGGACACGATTACATCCTACTACCACTGCGGATAGATATGGAGCCTTGCTCACAGCTCCGTCCGCCACCTAATGTTTTCGCCGCTTTTTGGCCCGCTCTCATCTAGCAGGGGGCGCTCGGCCCGAGGGAGCAAGCTTTGCCGCTGATATTGGCGTGGCCCTAGGGCTTGCATCAAGCATTGCCTCGCCTATTTAATGATGAGCCTCGCATCACCCACCTCATCAAGCAACCGGCGGACAGCCATGGCCCCTCCATCCTCCAACATCGCTTGCTTGGCGATTCGGCCACGCGTTACGCAGCGGCAGCCCCGCTGCGCCCCAGTGCTACCAGGCAAGGTACAGGTGGCTTACCTTGTTGCACACCTAACAACACATGGTAGCTAGCTCACCTAGCACCTGGTTTGGAGGCAGCGCTGGCCCAGGCATGTCATCCGGCAAGGCACTTGTCACGGTGATGTCAGATCCCGTCCACCCGAAGTGTTGAGTCGAGCGGAAATGTATCGTATCGTCCGAGTACCAATCCACCTAAACACGGGCACAAGCCATGCCTTCCTTGACAATAATATGAGACCGTTGGGCAAACACACAACACGGAAACTTGGTAGGCGAGGAACATGGCACGGCTGGCTGGGATATATCTCACCGACCGCTAGCTGGGCACCGCTAGCTGGGCACGATCATCTCACGGTTTCAAAAAATGCGCTTTGTATAAAATTATAAATGCCAGAAATCAATCACTAGGGACATGGAGAGAGGCCGATGCGTATCTATGACGGCCGAGAGGAGCCGGAACACGCACGAACGCACCTCACTATTGGAAGCGTACGACAACAGTACGGCATAAAGGCATGGCGCCGTCGTAGCGCTTATATCTGCCAGGCTTCTAGCTGTGTGCTTGGCTTCTTTGGCGCCGAACACCTTGCGGCCGTAGCGATTGAGGGGCTCCAAACCCTGAGCTGCACGCCTTTGGCCGTTAATGGATCCACCACTGCCTGCAGCAGTGGCTGGTAGGGTATCACTGCCATCGGTGCTGCCAACGGTAGGGCCGGTGCTGCCAACGGTGGGGCCGGTGCTGCCAACGGTGGGGCCGGTGCTGCCAACCGTGGGGCCGGTGCTGCCAACGGTGGGGCCGGTGCTGCCAACCGTGGGGCCGGTGCTGCCAACGGTAGGGCCGGTGCTGCCAACGGTGGGGCCGGTGCTGCCAACGGTAGGTCCGGTGCTGCCAACGGTGGGGCCGGTGCCGCCAACGGTGGGACCGGTGCTGCCAACGGTGGGGCCGGTGCTGCCAACGGTGGGACCGGTGCTGCCCACGGTAGGACCGGTGCTGCCCACGGTAGGTCCGGTGCTGCCAACGGTGGGGCCGGTGCTGCCAACGGTAGGTCCGGTGCTGCCAACGGTAGGTCCAGTGCTGCCAACGGTGTGGCCGGTGCTGCCAATGGTAGGTCCGGTGCTGCCCACAGTAGGTCCGGTGCTGCCAACGGTAGGGCCGGTGCTGCCAACGGTGGGTCCGGTGCTGCCAACGGTGGGGCCGGTGCTGCCAACCGTGGGGCCGGTGCTGCCAACGGTAGGTCCGGTGCTGCCAACGGTAGGTCCGGTGCTGCCAATGGTAGGTCCGGTGCTGCCAACGGTAGGTCCGGTGCTGCCAACGGTGGGGCCGGTGCTGCCAACTGTAGGTCCGGTGCTGCCCACAGTAGGTCCGGTGCTGCCAACGGTAGGGCCGGTGCTGCCAACGGTGGGGCCGGTGCTGCCAACGGTGGGTCCGGTGCTGCCAACGGTAGGTCCGGTGCTGCCAACGGTAGGGCCGGTGCTGCCAACGGTAGGTCCGGTGCTGCCAACGGTAGGTCCAGTGCTGCCAACCGTGGGGCCGGTGCTGCCAACCGTGGGGCCGGTGCTGCCCACGGTAGGTCCGGTGCTGCCAACGGTGGGACCGGTGCTGCCAACGGTCGGGCCGGTGCTGCCAACCGTGGGGCCGGTGCTGCCAACGGTGGGGCCGATGCTGCCAACGGTAGGTCCGGTGCTGCCAACCGTGGGGCCGGTGCTGCCAACCGTGGGGCTGGTGCTGCCAGCCGTGGGGCCGCTGTCTCCTTTGGCAGCTGAGTAAGAACTTCCATCCGTTTCAGGATTATTGCCGCCTATAACATTAGCCTTCTCCTGTATAGGACGAGGGCCGCCTACCGGAAGCACTCCAGCTTGCCTTAACAGCCTCAGATACAGGTCGAGTTCAGCCTTGGGAATGACCAAAGTCAGGTTTCGAAGGTTAAGGTGGGTAGAAAGCCCCGACCTGCATACAGCGGGCATACAGCGAGCAAGGTCATCAAGGACGAATTGCATGTTGCCACGGTTGCCGGCATTAGTAATAACTACCAACATCCTTGCTTGTTAATAGGCGATCACCTTCGCTTACGTTAAGAGGGCAATACAATTACGCACCACGCACATGCTCTTGCTCTGTCGTTTGGCAAGCAGCCACTACAACTAGCCTCTTATCCACGGTGCGCCCTCCCATACCGCGGTAGGTGTAGGGCTACAGCCTGCATGCAACCTACCCCTGCACGCGGCCCCGTCAAGCCTGCCAATCCAACGTACCTGTCGAGATCGAAGAACCACAGCGGCATCGTCAAGTTAACAAGAGGCTGCGCCCAGCTCGGAACCAACCATGGTGGTGGGATGGGAAACGCGGACACAGGCACCTGGCCTCGTACCAGGCGCCCCTGTGGCGTTTCCGAAACGCCATCGCTGCCACTGCCGCTGCCACTGCCTGCACCCGCCGCCGCCGTCGGCCCCGAAGGTGACAAGTTGTAGAGGACCATGTTTCGGATTTTCACGGGGGCGTTCAAAATCAGACGGTAGTCCAGCCCCTACAGCAACATTGGAAAGTGTGAAACAACATGTGAAGGTACTGCGCGAAGTCGTCAACTGATGATGCAAGAGATTGAAGTGAAGCCTGGCTGAGATTGAAGTGAAGCCTGGCTGAGAATGGTCACGGTGTGCAGGACCACTTGCGACCATGCACCAGAACCAGGTCCAACATATCATGGCATGGACTGCATCATACATGCACTGTGTATGCATACAAACATGTAGCTAGCGCTGGGCTGCCATGCATTTGGTCGTGCGCGTCTGGGCGGCGGTCCTTCGGTTTCGCACGTTGACGGTGCGTGGACGGACGGCCGGTGCGTGCTTTACTTCCGAAGCCCTTTCTAGCCAACATGACACTCGCTGGTGGCGAGTGCTGACGACCTCGCTCGAAGAGCCCCAAACCAACACAAGGTAGTCACTTATTGTACACTTCATTTCCAAGAGTATTCCGAGCAGCCAAACCTACGTACCCCGAGGCTCCAGAAGGAGCGCGTTGTCTTCCAAGTAAGCGGTCCTCCGAAAGTGCAGCCAGACAGCCCGATGGTGTACGATACGCTGTTGTTCGCCTCTTCAAAAAGAAAGCCCCCGTACCAATCGGATGGCGGCGCCAGAAACACAGTGCTTCCGCCCTGGCAATCACCTGATGAGAGTGGGCGGAAAGGACGAAGCCCAGCGCAGCAGCATGTTAATGACTTATTAATGCGATGCACGTCCTTTCGTCGCTTGGACGAACACGGCCGTACAAGGAAGGAAAACGTATGTACGGAGTAGTACAGCTGTGTGCGGGTGGCGGGTGACAGTGTGGACAGCTGTGTGCGGGTGGCGGGTGACAGTGTGGACAGCTGTGTGCGGGTGGCGGGTGACAGTGTGGACAGCTGTGTGTGGGCGGCGGGTGACAGGGTGGGCAGCTGTGTGCGGGTGGCGGGTGACAGTGTGGACAGCTGTGTGTGGGCGGCGGGTGACAGTGTGGACAGCTGTGTGCGGGTGGCGGGTGACAGTGTGGACAGCTGTGTGTGGGCGGCGGGTGACAGTGTGGACAGCTGTGTGCGGGTGGCGGGTGACAGTGTGGACAGCTGTGTGGGGGTGGCGGGTGACAGTGTGGACAGCTGTGTGTGGGCGGCGGGTGACAGTGTGGACAGCTGTGTGTGGGCGGCGGGTGACAGTGTGGACAGCTGTGTGCGGGCGGCGGGTGACAGTGTGGACAGCTGTGTGCGGGTGGCGGGTGACAGTGTGGACAGCTGTGTGTGGGCGGCGGGTGACAGTGTGGACAGCTGTGTGCGGGTGGCGGGTGACAGTGTGGACAGCTGTGTGTGGGCGGCGGGTGACAGGGTGGGCAGCTGTGTGCGGGCGGCGGGTGACAGTGTGGACAGCTGTGTGGGGGTGGCGGGTGACAGTGTGGACAGCTGTGTGTGGGCGGCGGGTGACAGTGTGGACAGCTGTGTGTGGGCGGCGGGTGACAGTGTGGACAGCTGTGTGCGGGCGGCGGGTGACAGTGTGGACAGCTGTGTGCGGGTGGCGGGTGACAGTGTGGACAGCTGTGTGTGGGCGGCGGGTGACAGTGTGGACAGCTGTGTGCGGGTGGCGGGTGACAGTGTGGACAGCTGTGTGCGGGTGGCGGGTGACAGTGTGGACAGCTGTGTGCGGGTGGCGGGTGACAGTGTGGACAGCTGTGTGGGGGTGGCGGGTGACAGTGTGGACAGCTGTGTGGGGGTGGCGGGTGACAGTGTGGACAGCTGTGTGCGGGCGGCGGGTGACAGTGTGGACAGCTGTGTGTGGGCGGCGGGTGACAGTGTGGACAGCTGTGTGTGGGCGGCGGGTGACAGTGTGGACAGCTGTGTGCGGGTGGCGGGTGACAGTGTGGACAGCTGTGTGTGGGCGGCGGGTGACAGTGTGGACAGCTGTGTGCGGGTGGCGGGTGACAGTGTGGACAGCTGTGTGTGGGCGGCGGGTGACAGTGTGGACAGCTGTGTGCGGGTGGCGGGTGACAGTGTGGACAGCTGTGTGCGGGTGGCGGGTGACAGTGTGGACAGCTGTGTGCGGGTGGCGGGTGACAGTGTGGACAGCTGTGTGCGGGTGGCGGGTGACAGTGTGGACAGCTGTGTGTGGGCGGCGGGTGACAGTGTGGACAGCTGTGTGTGGGCGGCGGGTGACAGTGTGGACAGCTGTGTGCGGGTGGCGGGTGACAGTGTGGACAGCTGTGTGCGGGTGGCGGGTGACAGTGTGGACAGCTGTGTGTGGGCGGCGGGTGACAGTGTGGACAGCTGTGTGTGGGCGGCGGGTGACAGTGTGGACAGCTGTGTGCGGGTGGCGGGTGACAGTGTGGACAGCTGCGCAGCAGATCCTGCTTTGTAATACATACACCAGAATGTGCACCGGATGCCAATCTGTCCTTGCTGCTGTTTCATGATTGACAACAGGGCTGGGTAAAGAGGTTTAACTGGTCCGTAGGATTACAGCCGGCAGGGGTCGGTAGCTAGAACGATCCCGTAACCCAACCACAGGGTTCATGCATTACCCTAGGTACCCGTTTACCCAAACAATAGGTTGGGTTATCCTTGCACCGGATGCGTCCGCAATACAATACAACACGCGGACGCATCCGGTGCAAGGATGCGTCCGCGTGTTGTATTGTATTGCGTTACAGGAGTAAGGTCCCCATTCCCTTCCCATAAACCCCACAAACCGAGGTCAAGGGGCGCCAGTGTAAACGATCGCAGTGGGCAATACGGGGTGTAATTGTTGTAAAAGCGAATCGAATGAAACTACGTCGTCAGGGAAGATGTACGGTAGCTCTCGATAGCAAAAAGGTGGTGTTGTGCGCGAACTTGGACTAATGGTGACGTGGGATCTATCGTACTTACTTCCAAGAAAGGAGCTCGGTTGGAAGGAAGTCGCAGCATTGCTAAATAATGACACTCCTTCCTGCATGCAAAGGGGCAGCAGCACGATTGCGCGCCCATGGTACGTACCAGCCGTAGCGTGTTATGCATGTCTCGCGACGACGGAATTGCGTCAATGACAATGACACGGGGTGGAAGGGGGACTGGTGGCAGCGGAGGTAGGGAGGTAGATAGGGGAAGAAGCAGCGGCAACTAACATCGGAGCCCATAACCGTACGTATATGTAACCGGCTGGCTGCGAGCGCGAGATGAAAAACACTAGCTTCATTATTCACCCAGCGGATTCAAGCAACGGCGGATGGATGTATGTATGTCGTCGCCGCCGAGCGGGTTTCAATAATGCCTGGCGTCATCATCACCTCCGCACTAGCAGGTAGTAGTGTCGTCAACCTCGCTCGTCAGCAGCATCCCCGCCGCCGCCAGCTGAGCAGGTGTACTGCAGCTCATGCCCACGCTCGAGCATAACAGGTAGGCAAACGTGCGTGCCCCTACCTGCTATCTACACATACGTATCATACAACTACCGTTGTCAACTACCTATTGCCCCTGGTTCGTTGTTTCGGTACTATTCTGAACGAACGTAATCCTGTCAAGGACATACATACGTAACGCTGCTGCTGGTAGGTGCTGTTGGTAGCTAGCTAGGCGCTGCTGGTGCTGCTGGTAGCTAAGTGCTGCTGGTGCTGCTGGTAGCTAGGCGCTGCTGGTGATGCAGATGCTTCAGGGGTGGATGGGACGGATGTATGGATGGATGGCGGCCTTGCTCGCTCAACCGCTCATTCTGAACTACGACCACGCTAGTATACAACCATCCAGAAGCAGGCAGGCAGGCAACGAACGGACGTATGCCTGGAGACGAAAGACCACGCACCGTACATTGTATGTAGGCACACATCGTCTGAAAATATGACTCATCATGCCAACGAAGGACACCCACCTGTACGGCACCTTCGGCACCCAGGTACTCGGCCAGGGCCCAACTGGAGCCAACCCGCGCCGCTGGCTCCGAAACCGCCGCCGCTGCCGGTGCACGGGTGGCGTACAGCGAGTAGGGCAGCAGGGTCACTTCCGTAAACGTCCGGTAGCCGACCCATTTATTGTCGTAAAGTCGGGGGAACGCAAGCGGGCCGACCATGAAGCGCGTCTCGTTGTTGTTTTGCATGGCAGGTACGGTGGCTGCTGAGGAGATAGCGCTGATTATGGCGTCAACATCTCCGTTGTCTCTGCAGAACCAACAGTGACATGTGTTTTATCAACACAGTACGTGCACTTGTGAGTCATTGTGCACATTGAAATCCCTTCCAACGAAGGTAGGGAGGAGGAGTAAGTTCATCAACTGCCCGCTGTATGTACGCACGTGGTGCGTGGTGGTGCAAGCGACGTGCTCGATAAAGATGGGCTTTCCGCTTAGGGTCCGTGATAATAAGTCGCCTTACTTGGTAAACGGAGCAACACATCTAGCTAGCTGCCAGCTATCTATCCGCCTCCAATCCCCTCTACGCACCACCTCGTCCCGCCCTTCCGTCGCCCCATAGCATTCCGCCCGCCGCCCTTCCCCTCCCTCGCGCCCGCCCTTCCTCGCTAGATACCTTCCCCACGTTCCCCGCCACCATTCTTCTTCTCCTGCCCGCCTTCCTCTTCTTCCCGCCGCGTAAGCTACCCGCCCCTCAAGATAAGCCCGCCTTTCCTCACCGACCGCTCACCGACCGGTAGTCCCCCACCCTTCGATCGGCGGCCCGTCTTACTTCCTTCACCGCTCATCCATACATCCACCTTCCCACCAAGCAACCCCCCCTATCTACTTCCCCTCGCCCCCGGCCACCTATCCGAACACCCCACCCTTACGGATTCTCTTATAAAACCCCAACCGTACGAACCGCGGCCGCCGTGTCTGTCTCCTCCTCCCTCGCTCCCGCCCCCTCCCCCCCTCCTGCCTCCGCCCCGACCCCCTGCCGCCTTGGCCGTACGTTGCTCACATGTAAGGAAATGGCGCCCGACCGATTGACAGCATGCGTGCCCACCAAGCTACCTCCAGGTCCGGCAGCACCAGGGTGCAGCGATAGCACTCAAACGGCGCGGCCTTTGCAATAGACGCAACTCCTAGAGTGAACGATGAATGCCGCCTGCACACAAGACAAAACAAATAAATTCAAACGTAACGTTCGCGGTCTGGGTTACGTAAATAGGAAGCTCAGCATCGCCGCGCGCCGTTGACGACCCCGGCCCAAAACAAGCAATAATGACGATGGGCTGCACTCCCTACCAAACGGCTATTCATGATGTATGAAACATGAGCGTCCTTTTGCGCTAATATGTACATACTCGTCGGGCGTTAGTTCGTCCTCTATTTAATATATACACCCAATACGTTGTATTTACTTTCCGTACGCTATTTACTTTCCGTATGCTATTTACTTTCCGTATGCTATTTACTTTCCGTATGCCGTATGCGTGTATACTCACTTCACGATCCCGACCGACCACACCATAGCCGACAAAAAGTAGATATAGCCGTCTGAAGTGGTGGAGGGCGCCAAGCCGACGAGCATCACGTCCTTCATCGCAAAGTACCCCTGTCCTAACTCATGGTCCTGCGCCTTGATGAAGCGGCGGCCCGCCAAGTCGACCTGCAGCAGCAACAGCAGGTTGTCGAACAGCAATCAAGCATTTTCTCACGCGCCGCGGGGCTGCCGCCGCCGGTGGCGCGGCGTGGGGAAGAAGTGGACGGGGGGGGGTTCATCATTCCGTAGCACGCATACATGTGGATCATCAGATTGTAAGGCAACGAATGGACACCAGCTAGCGGGAGGAATGACGGACACCAGAAGTAGTCAGCACGCCATCCAAACACACGGTCGGTGTCTTGTGTGCGACATGGCACCCACCAGCTGACAATGATTAATAGTAGTAACGACCACCTGCATGCCTGCCTGCTGGGTTTACAATCCTAGCTACTAACCAAAAACTAGCTAATAACTAACTACGTAGATGGCGAACCAAATGATTAAGCAACTATAAATTTAAAAACTAACTGACAGTAACAAACAAACAACTGACAAACTATATGTCTAGCAAATTAACGAACTACCGCCGGTAACACAAGCTATATATTTAAAATCAAACTGACAGTAACAAACTAATAACTGGCACTCTATACATTTAACAAACTAGACGGATAAGTGGATGGTCCGCAAGCAAGCAACATGTCTACCTAGGTGCACCACGCATTTGGGTACACCACGCGTGTAGGTTGCGACTGCGTGGGCGCTGGAAGGGGACACCTATCGTGAATATTGAATGGGGCAGATAGATACGATCAACCACCATGATTGATGGTGAATGATGCGACGGCAGGCCCCCCGTCGGACGACTTAAAACGAACATAATAAGCGGTTTTCCATTCATTATTCCGGCAGCAGGGCTTATAGTAACGCCCGAGCGATGCGATGCATGCATTTATCCACGTGCGATAAGCAAGGGTAAAGCCGTACCTATGGTACGTATGTATGTGTGATGTGCCATAGATTGATAGACGTACATATGTACATGTGATGATGCACCCAGCTGCTGCCAGCACCGCAGCGCACGCACCGACCTACCTGCGTGCGACTGGCGATCGCGTCAGCTCTTCCTGACCCGGCTGCGCCGTACATATAAACCGACAGGTAAAGAGGGATCTGCACGCATGCACGGCAGCACGGATAGCGGTGGGGCGTGTGTTATATCTCACCTACTGCTTGGGCGTTAAACCAGTGTCCATAAGTTCGTCCGTACATGGTTGTTCATAGTTCATGTACAGCAGGTCATCATGTATGCCGGTTGTTCGGGTGCAGCGTTTTTCCGCGGGTGGATGGTAGGTGTCCCTGGGCCGTCGGCGGGGGGTTTCGGCTCCAGCCCCTCGTGATCGGTCCGGCCCATGCCCGTCGGTCCGGTCGCACCGCTTTCGGGCGGTGGTCTTGGGGTGCCTAGGTCTTCTTTTTTGTTCGGCCCCTCCCTCTTGCTCGTGGCGGGGCTTCCGATTTTCCCCTGTGCCTTTATCTTGGGGTTCGCTTCTGTAATATTAATAAGGAGCGACGCACCCTACGGGGCAACCCTCTCGCGCGCTGCTGCTGGTTTCTACTAACTTCTACATATGAGTTTACGTACCACCACCAGTACGCAAAACGCGCGCGAGAACTACAACGTCCATTCAGGGCATGGGGTGTACGGCGGGACTTCGTTCGGGTACCCCGCCGGGCCATAACTCATTGGCTGGCTGGCTGGGCAAAGATGACGTGAACTAATTTTTCCCGAGGGATCCATCCGTCCAGCGCCAGCACGCAGGTTGGAGGCGACAGTCGGTCGGCGAGCTTGTCTGTCCTCCAGCGAGCGCAGCGGCGGTGTATGTGCGTACGCACACGCGTGTGCCTGGTTCATCTGCTGCGTGCCCTTGCTCACCCCGATGCTCAGTGTCATCAGCTATCGTGACGTGCGTGCCAGCAGCCACTCCCTGCCGCCGCTGCTGCTGCTCTTTGCCCGCTGCCGCTGCTAGCTGCCGCCGCACATCGATCCGTCTGTCGCCGACCGTCAGCATGGCCGCAGCTATCTCTGCCGGCAATCGCTTTATTGGCGTTTTGAACATAAGCAACACTCTCCTTAAATTATTTCTGACACGCACCACGGGCACGACGTAACGGTCTTCGGGCACGGTGTTATCCATCAGCGATATGTCGCCCGTCAGCGACAGCAGCATGAAGCTCGTCGTGGTGGTCATCCGCTGCAACATGCCGCTGAGGGCATCAAAGCTGCCCACGGCAGTAGCCGTGCATGGCCACGGCCCAGTATCGTTATTACCGCGGCCAGCGCCGCCGTTGTCGTTACCAGCTGATGAGGAAGGGAGGCACATGAAGCGCGTGTTCTTGAGGAGCGCCTGCGGAGGCGGCGAGACGCCGCGGCCTGTCGCTGCCGCCCCTGCCTCTGCCCCCGCCGCCGCTGCCACGGCCATGCTCCCGCTGCCGTACAATATGACACCGTCTATGACCTGGATGTCGGTGGTGTGGCTCCACTTGTCCGGGTCACACAGCGCCGTCGCAAAGGCGTTTAGGTCGCTGCATGTATGTATGCGGAAAAACTTTGTTAACAAATAAGGGCGAAGCAAGCAAGCAAACTAGGGTGCGCTCAGCAGAACACAGCGGCTCAGCGTCCGATAGCAGGTTTGGTTGCTTGCTTGGCTTCGATTTGTCACAATACGTCCTGGGTGAGTGGCTAGCTAGTACGTAGTGCCCCAAGCAAGGCAGCAGGTCGCGGCACGAGCACTGCCCACCGCCCGCAACTAATAACCGGCCTCACTCAGTACGTTTATCAATATGATGGAATGTCCTAACTTACTTAGCCAGCAGCTAGCTACGTACCCAGCAAGCTTACTAGCTAGCTAGCTGCGAGCCAATGCAAGCTCGCCCACAGATACGTACATATGGGTCGGTTACATCACATAACCGGCTAGCAGCAGCAGAATCAGTCAGCCCCCACTCATCAATCACCAGCCAGTTAGTTAGTAGGAGCTACGTAGCACCACATCCGTATTTATATTCATGAATCCAGCCAGCTACGTGCGTGCCTAGCTACCACGCACGCACCTACGGCATTTATTCCTATGGCAGTCCAAACGGTGGTTCCAGCCATGTATGTACCGACCTGCACGATGCCATCACGACGGTGACCCCTACGAGTTCCAACCCGCCGCTGTCGCCTCCAGCTGCCGCCGGGGCTGCAGTACTGCTGCTGCTGTTGAAGACGTGGGCCAGCAGGCTGGTCGGCGTGAAGGCATCAGCCTCCGGTAGCGGCGGCAGTAGCAGCGTCATTTCGCGCAGCTGCAGCGTAGAGCCTGCTTGGTACACGGTAGGTGGGAACATGTAGTATATTTACGTATACTTATATGCATGAACATTTGGGGGTGATTGCTTGGTCGGCCTTCCTTTGGAGTGCAGGAACCATCACCAATTGTGTGCGCGCATACGGCAGCTTCAAAGCTATGGGGGGACTCTGGGGCCCCTGGGGTCCCGGGACCCGTGGCGTGGCGAGCCCCTGGTCATGCAGTGGGTATGCAGCCCAGGCCTTGTCTCTTGCTTGCAAATGATGACTAGGGCTCTGCCTCCTGCCGGCCAGTCCAACCTCCGGCAGCAGAGGGTCCGCGGCGGGCTATTCAGGCTATTGCGTTTTCTGGAAAGATTGCTGACGCGTGGATGGTTCAGGCCCGCACCTGGCCAAAGCTGTATCACAGGTTCATCTCCAGGAATTCGCGTGAGGTCCAACGTTGTGCCTTCAGCAGACCCAGAAGCGACGACATGCTGGTAGGCCATATTCCGGCCCCACGTATATCGATGTGCTGCCAGCTGAAGCGAATAAGTATTGTTTCCGCCTCCTTCATTGTGCTCAATAACGTCGGCAATAGTTATCAAGCCTTGGCATTTGCTGCTGGATGGCAGCAAGAACATCAGCAGCTTCGCTGCCAAAATAGCTGTGCGCATCATTGAATGACATGATCCCTTCATTTTTGCAGCCCCTGGCAAGAGGAATACCGGTAGAAGTTCAGCTACCGGTATGTGGGCTAAGCTTGCCACAGTAGCCACGCCTCCAACAACAGCAGTTCGAGGTCACTTTATGCTGAATGCGCAGCTGGAAGCCATCTGACTTGAAGTACTTCAGTCAAGGGAGACGGTAACTTTAAGGCTGGCTATTGCGAATAGACTGCCGTAGCGCAGGTGTCCACCGCATGGTACGGGTACGACGACTTGTGGCTGGCCGCTGCTTAGGTCGCATGCCTGCCTGTTCTCAGTATCTGCGTGTCGGTTGTGCTGATAGTACCAAAGAGCCGTGTCCATCTGGCGGGACGGCGGCCTCTTAACGTTCCCACAGCCCTCCCCTGCTGGGTAGCGGACCTTTGCTCGCTCGAATCTGCTGCACTCGGCGTCGGGGGCGTCGCGTGCCCTTATTGAGGCCAGAGCGGCATTGGGGGCGCCGAAAAACAAGGTGCGAGCCAAGAAGGCACCAGACAGGCGGACCACGGCCACGAGTTCTACCGGGCCAGAGCTGCTCAGGCTCCCCTGGGCAGCCAGCAGCAGCAGACCAGCAGACCACAAGTGGTCATCAACCACATATGTATGAAGGAACGGGTGACAGCCCCGACAGCACCCCACCTGGCCCGGGGCGCACCTAGGGGGGCGCCCGCCGCATGTCCACAGCACTACATACACCTAGGGGGGCTGAGGGATGAGCAACCGCAGCCACATGCGTGCAAGTGCACAGCGGCACCTACCAGGCGGAGCCCCCGGATAGGTGGGCACGCAAGGTATGTACCACCGGCCGACATGAAACATCCCGGAGCGTGTAGCGCCCAAGGTAGATAGCAATGGAAGCGGCCAGGTTGACCACACCATCGGCACACTACTGCTCACAGCCAGGGGGGGCAATGCACCATGTGCTCGTGCATTCATGCACTCGATACGAGGAGGATGACGCCTAGCGGCTGAGTAACACGATGCTCTTCACATCTTAAGTGGTACGCCACCTCCCACCGCTTACCTGGTACGTGCCACGCACCCTCCCGATCACCCTCCCGATCACCGCTGCTGGTCGGCTCCACCCAAAGCAAGCAAGTTGCCGCTTCGCAAGCGCCTTTGCAAAGGGCCCATAAAGGGACGTATGTTACGGTGGTAGGAAGGGAAGGGCGCTTAATGGCTGGGTAAGACGACACGTGCAAGTTCATTTCCGCTCCTTCCTAAGCGCTACGGCACCCGCCCCCCACACCGCTGGCACTGGCCACCCTGGCACTGGCCATACATCGCAACCAAAACAGCGAATGAGTAATGCAACATGTGATGCGTTGTTTTCGCGAGCTGCGGCCGGTGATGTCGGTGATGTGTGCTAACGATTAGGGCTGGCGTACGTTGGCCGCTCGATCCGACGGATCCAGACGGATGAATCTGTTGGGCAAACGAAAATAGTGCACACTTTAAATTCCTACCCTTTCTATCGATCATAGTCCGCCATTATGATTAAGCTTGAGGGCCATGTAATGCGCATGAGAGGAGACTGTCTTTGTGAGCTGGTAACTACCTCCTCCAGCATCGCCGGTGAGCGCGTATCGATCATCATCCATACGTGCATACGTAAATCAGGCAAACAGTCGTTGGCACTCGGTGTACCTTATCAGCCCCAAAGGCGAACTATTACAATTGGCGCGTACATTAGTTCTGCAGCTGCCGCAACAGCTAGTAGCGAATAACGCATTGGAGTGAGGTGACGAATTGGTTTCATCCATGATGAGCCAGCAGTTTGACCGCCGCTTTATGCCAAACACCAAACACCAACTCAATCGAAGGCTAAGGTGAGCAGCAGTTGCCGTGGCTGGCTGGCGAGTCTGTCCCCGCTCCGAGGGCACCGTGCTGCACCACGCTGTTCTCTCGCGGAGCCGGCGCGCGCCCCGCTGCCCTGTCCTCGCCCCGTCCTCATCACGGCGCGGTATGCACATACATACGCTGCTGTCAGCTAGTCGTGCTCACCGTCCATGGCCCTCCGGCTTTAACGGACGCCTCCGCACAAGTGCGGAACTTGTAATACCTTGCTAGCAGCCCCCTAAACACCAATATCGCATCGCACGCGCACGCTCGCGTGCACAATTGTACACACCGTTGTATGTTTCGCCTTCAATTTCTAGAAGCGGGAAGACAGCAAATGTAGGTGGCGTTGCTATGAAGGTACTTCCTGGTAGATGCGGCGACTGCCGGCGGGCTTGCGCAAATTGTTTTGCTTTGCTGCCACCAATCAACTTACTTGCAGGGCACGACAAAAGCACACCTGCGGTGGCCGGCAGCAGGCGGGAACCCCAC
The DNA here is from genome assembly GCA_003116995.1 of Yamagishiella unicocca. Lineage (NCBI taxonomy): Eukaryota > Viridiplantae > Chlorophyta > Chlorophyceae > Chlamydomonadales > Volvocaceae > Yamagishiella > Yamagishiella unicocca. Next base: position 971,813 of record BDSL01000027.1, on the reverse strand, counting down.
CCCTGCCCCGCCTTTCTCAGCCACATACAATCTTAGAGGAGTCCACCCCAACATCTACCCCCCTCGGGCGGCTGAATGGGTGCGTGCATCATTACCACCGACCTATCACCCGCTCACACTGTACACTAGATGCACGGGTGGATGGTGAACTTCTATCGATGTAGTCGAATTTCTGGGTCTCAATCAATTGAAGCTCCCTCCGAGCGACCCATCGCTCGTCAACCCTTCGTCGCCACCCCCCCACCACTGCAACCACCCCCACCCCCACCCCCACCACTGCAACCAATATTAGCAGCTCTAGTTTATTAGTTCAGAGCCGCCACAAACGCCGTACGTAATAACCTAACCAAGCGACTGGTATACCTCGCGCACGTTCATCTGCGGCGCCACTACTCTACCTTTGTAGCTCGCTCACCCGCGTCCGCCGTCTCTTGTTGATTGGGTTCGATGAGCGGCTTACAACGGGCCACCACGCACTTGCAACGCTAAGCGGTTTACCACCTCCAGGGAGGGGAGCACACTCCCAATCAGATACAACCCTGCACCGAAGCCTATCGCCCGCTACTATCGCCGCCGGTACTCAGGCCGCCAACAGCAGCGCCCCCGCCTGGTTCGCCTGTCTCGTGCCCGCTGTTGGCACCTGGCGGCGGACATTGCTCCCGAGGCGACGCCGACGGCATTGGCGTCCGCGCCTCTGCCCCCCAGTCGGACGGCGAGTCCTGTCCCGCAGGACCAGCAACAGCAATACCAGCAGCAGTACCAGCAACAGGCATACCAGCAGCAGTACCAGCAACAGCAGCAGTACCAGCGGTACCAGTACCAGCACCAGTAGCAGTAGCACCAGAAGTAGCAGCTGTAGACGGACCTTCTTCGGTGTGTATTGCTCCTGCTGGCCGTGTGCTACCACGCAGAGACATCGCAGCCGCCGCCGCCGCCGCCGCTAATGCCGCTGACTCCATTACTTGATGCGCATCAACAGCCGCGGCACCTGCACCTGCAGCTGTGCTCCCCTCCAGCCACCCAGCCGGTGTGCTTCCGGCGGCGGCGGCTTCGGCTGCAATGAGGCTGTCGCTTGGAGCGAGCACGGCCGCACCGGTGGCGATGCCGCGTGTAGAGGGAGGCTTGTAAAACGAGGTGGGCGCGTGGCGGTCGGCGGAGGTGTGGAGGTTGGCGGCGTCCGAAGCACCGCCGGCACTGCCCGCAGGGCGCAGGAATTCTTCGAGGTTGATGGCGGTGCTGGACTCGGCCGGGTGCATCAGCACGTTCACCTCCGGTGCACCTTCAGCCGGGACTCCGGTCGTGTTGATGGCGCTCACGGTCACGATCGGGGAGCTAGCCGCAGCGCCAGCGCCATCACTGCCGCCTCCACCACCGGTGAAGCTAGCGGCCGCTAATTTGGCCTCCGCTGGCGGCGGCGGCGTTGTCTGCGGCAGACCTGCGCGGCCGGCGCCTGCCGGTGTGGTGGGTGGTGATGCGCTCTCCATGTCATCTGCCGACGCGCTATGGCTGCTGCTGCTGCTGCTGCCGCTGCCGCCCACACCCGCGGGTAGCACACGGTTGCTGCTGGCTGAGCCGCCGCCGCCAGCAGCGGCTGCGCCCGTCGCGGTCACAGAGCCAGCGCCAGCGAAGGCGTTGTCGTAGGTCGAGTATCTTTCGCGGCGCATGCGGCGGCGCATGGCGACGGCAAAGATGATGAGCAGCAGGATGACGACGGTAGGAATGACGATGCCAATGGCCAATACGCTAGCGGTGGAGGTCTCCTTATCGCCGAAGCTGCGGTCGCCGTCACCGGCGCCGGCATTACCCGCCGGTGGTGGCGGTGGTGGGGCGGCCGTGAGGGCCTTCTGGCCGAACGCGTAGCTCGGCAGGATTACACCAGGTGGGTAGGGTATCGCGGCGGACTGGCCGCGCAGGGCGTCGGTGGAGGTGGCGGCGATGAAGCTAGCGATGGCTTCAGAGGACGACGCCGTGACGTCATCGTCATCACCGCCGGCTGACCCAAGGGTCGCGAGCCGGGCCGCCAGGTAGTCTTGCGTCACCATGGAAGCGACCAGGAGCTGGTCGACGGAGGTGGCGAGGGCTTGCAGCTGCAGCGCGCGGACCAGCGCAGCCGCGGCGGCGGCGATGCGGGCCGGGTCAGCGACTGTGGCGGCGGACGTGTTGAGACGCGGCGAGGAGGCGACCGCTGTGATGACGGTTTGCAGGAGGGCCGTGTCGATGAGGGCGGCGGCGGGTGGCTGGCCCGCGCCGCTACCAGCCGGCAGGTTGCGGTTCCGGAGCTGTGCCGCCAGGGCTTCGAAAGTGACCGGCCCACAGGCGGGCATCGCGGGCCTGTCCCCCACCACGTAACTGCACACGCCGACCACGAGACCCATGACAGCCTGCTCGGCCCTGATAAGGCCCTCCGCCCCCGAGATCCCTCCCTGGAGGAATGCGCGGTAGGCGTCCGTCGTACAGATCTGCAGCGCCGGGTCCGTGCTCGACACGCCCACCGCGCCCGCCACGTCAGCGCGTGCGCGCTGCACGGTGGCGCTGTACGACAAGGTGGGGTCGGCTTGGACGAGCAGCTGCGTCCAGTGGACGAGCAGTGTGGACAGGGGGCTGATGACGGTGCAGGTGCCGGGTGCGGCGAGGGCGACGGGCAGCTTCAGGTAGGTCGTGGCGTCGTAGCAGCTGGCGGCGGGTGTTCCGACGGCGGCGGCGGCGACGCTGCTAGCGGCGCCATCAGCGGCGAGGGTGCTGGACGCGAGCAGCCGAAGAGTGAGATCGTCGTACGGCAGATCCGAGGGCACGGAGATCGTCCAGCCAGTCCAAGTGGCGGTCTGGGCGGCCTGGCCGCGGCCCTGCAGGTGGTTGGGTTTGGTTGGGGTGGTTGGCACGTGGTGTGTACGTTAGCTACTCACACGGATCGGGTAGCGGTTACGTGCCCACTGGTTTATTTCGTACGCGTGCGCAGGCGTCAGCAGGCCGCCATACCCGCCAAGCGAGTTGCGTGCCGTGCGCGCGATCCTCAATGGTCCATCCACGCGGCCTCATCCGTCCAAGCCATCCCCAAGTATCCATCCAAGTGACCTCGTCACCCACGACCCAAGCGAACTCAGAACAGAAGTGACTCCCGGTGAACCCTGTCGACAGGTCGCTCCTGGGACCCCGTGCTGTGATATTACCGCCAAGCACAAACCAAATCGCGTGACTCCAACCATGCCACCATGCATGGTCGCATGGTTGCATGACCGCTGGCTGTATGACAATACCCATGCCCACGACTGCACACAGCAACGCCCTTCCGCACCCACCGGCGCGATGTAGAGGGTGCTGTTGCTCGGCTCCGTAGCCCCCAAAAGCGTGTCGCCGTTCGTGTCCAGGAACACCGTACAACCGCTGAGGTAGCCGTCGTACGCCTGGCCCCTGAGCGTGACGAGCTGGCTAGGTGGCGACGGTGGCGGCCAGGAGCCGGGACTAGGGGGGGGCAGCCGGGGTGGCAGGGGAGCGGGGGAGATAGGGGGAGGGACTCCTAGCGGCTGGGCGGTGGATGGAGGCGGCGCAGGCGACGGGTTGGGCCGGGGTGAGGGGACTGGCGGGTCAAGGAATGGAGGTGAGGGGTCAGTGGCCGGTCCTGGAGGTGACGAGTTGGGAAGGACGGGGCTTGGAGAAGGAGCAGGGGGGTTAGGTGTTCCTGGCTGGGGTGAGGGCGGCACAAGTGGTGCGGGCTGGGGTGAAGGCGGCTGCAGGGGTGAGGGCGGCACAAGTGGTGCGGGCTGGGGTGAAGGCGGCTGCTGGGGTGAGGGCGGCACAAGTGGTGCGGGCTGGGGTGAAGGCGGCTGCTGGGGTGAGGGCGGCACAAGTGGTGCGGGCTGGGGTGAAGGCGGCTGCAGGGGTGAGGGCGGCACAAGCGGTGCCGGTTGTGGTGAAGGCGGCTGCTGGGGTGAGGGCGGCACAAGCGGTGCCGGTTGTGGTGAAGGCGGCTGCTGGGGTGAGGGCGGCACAAGCGGTGCCGGTTGTGGTGAAGGCGGCTGCTGGGGTGAGGGCGGCACAAGCGGTGCCGGTTGTGGTGAAGGCGGCTGCTCGGGAGAGGGCGGCTCGAGCGGTGCTGGCTGGGGTGAAGGCGGCTGCAGGGGTGAGGGCGGCCCCAGTGGTGCGGGCTGGGGTGGTGGCTGCTGGGGTGAGGGCGGCCGCAGCGGTGCCGGCTGGGGTGAAGGTGGCTGCTGGGGTGAGGGCGGCCCAAGCGGTGCGGACTGGGGTGAAGGTGGCTGCTCGGGAGAGGGCGGCCGCAGCGGTGCCGGCTGGGGTGAAGGTGGCTGCTGGGGTGAGGGCGGCCCCAGCGGTGCGGGCTGGGGTGAAGGCGGCCCCAGCGGTGCGGGCTGGGGTGAAGGCGGCTGCTGGGGTGAGGGCGGCCCCAGCGGTGCGGGCTGGGGTGAAGGTGCCGGCTGGGGTGAGGGCGGCCCAAGCGGTGCCGGCTGGGGTGAAGGTGGCTGCTGGGATGAGGGCGGCCCAAGCGGTGCGGGCTGGGGTGAAGGTGGCTGCTGGGGTGAGGGCGGCCCAAGCGGTGCGGGCTGGGGTGAAGGTGGCTGCTGGGGTGAGGGCGGCCCAAGCGGTGCGGGCTGGGGTGAAGGTGCCGGCTGGGGTGAGGGTGGCCCAAGCGGTGCGGACTGGGGTGAAGGCGGCCCCAGCGGTGCGGACTGGGGTGAAGGTGGCTGCTGGGGTGAGGGCGCCCCCAGCGGTGCGGGCTGGGGTGAAGGCGGCCCCAGCGGTGCGGGCTGGGGTGAAGGTGGCTGCTGGGGTGAGGGCGGCCCAAGCGGTGCCAGCTGGGGTGAGGGCGGCTGCTGGGGTGAGGGCGGCCCAAGGGGTGCGGGCTGGGGTGAAGGTGGCTGCTGGGGTGAGGGAGTGGAGAGATGGGGTGGCGGGCTTGGCAGCACTCCTGATGGTGGCGGGCTGGAACTCAGGGGCCCGGAGTAGATTAGCCTCACGCTGGCGGACTCGTACGGCACGGTTGGCGGCACGTTGAGATTGACGCTAATGTACGTCACTGGGAAGCCCAGCGGTAGGTTCAGGTAGAGCGCGTTGCCGGCGGAGTCTAGCGAGGGGTACTTGGTCGCGCCGATGGAGGAGATGGTGGCATTTGCCTTGGAGGCGACAATGATGCTTCCTGCAGCCACGATACAGTCCCACGCACATGCGCACATACCGGAATGAGCGAGGCTGTGATGACGTTCGAAACCATTCCAATCAGGTGCTGCGTCCTGACTTGTCGAAACCCCCCTGCTGCCCAGCTGCCTGCGGCTCCTCACTCACCGTCTGCTAGCTCCAGAACCACCTCCTGCTGCACACCGGCGCTGCTGAGCAGGCGCAGCTCGTATTGGCCGATAGCGGTGACTTTAGGCGCTACAGGGTATTGCCAGAGCGTGCCGTTAAATCCGGCGCTTCGGAACTCTGACGGCAGGGCGGTCAGGTTCCAGCCAACGGACCAGGCCAGCTCCCTGCAGGACAGCGCACATGCAGGTTCCACCCGGTGTGAGTACGGGCACCAAGGTACCGTACGGGGCACAGGAAGCCACTGTTGATCAGCTGTGATGTCTCACACCAGACCGCTTTCTCTTTTTATCAAGGTCGAAAAGCAGCGGGTTCACTTTGCTATTTGATTCCGTGACGCAACCGATCCGTGAATAGGCGGTTTCCGTCCTCCAAATTATTTACTAATTCACAGGGCTAGCTCTACATCAAGCAAGCAAACTGCGATTGGGCGCTGGGAGACGTTTTTCGCCCGTTTCCCGCCAACGGGCCTTCCGTACGCTTCGCCCGTTTTCCTTCAACGGGCCTTCCGCACGCTTCGCCCGTTTGTCGTTTCCCGCCAACAGGCCTTCCACACGCTGAGCCCGTTTCCCGCCCACGGGCCTTCCTTACTCCCTCTGGCCAAGGTTGTAGCTTCCGACGCGCCTGGTTAAGTGCAATATGAATATAAAATTGAACGGGCCTAGGGGCGCTAGGGCGGATCACCCGTGACCCGCGGCGCGCTTGCTGCTCAGGTGTGGTCCTTCACGGCCACACTGAAGGGACTCAGCGTCGAGCTTACCTGTTCTTCTGATCGTAGTTTGGAGGATCCACACACTGCCGCAGCAGCGGCCCGGGGTCTCTTCCTACGCAGTTGAAGGGACTGGGTCCATCGCAAAGCGACACCTCAAACTCGACCTGGCTGGCCAGAGCTACCGCATCGGTGCCGCTGGCGGCTGCTGCGGCGGTGCTGCAGACCGTTGGGTTGTCCAGGGAGGTCGTTAGGTTGGCCGCGGCGATGAGGATCGCGTCCGAAGCGCTGCAGGAGGCGAAGTCCTGCGTGGGTGGGTGCGGGAAGGGGTGCCGTGGGATGGTCGCTGCAGGAATGCACGGTCAGATGCTGGCAGGGGCCCGTTCTGGTGCGCGTGCGTGTTGCAGTAACCTGAACATGGGTCCATGTTCGCCAAACCTTACCTGCAGCAACAGCGTTGTGTTGGGGTGGGTCACATTGTTGAGTTGTACGACGCAGTCCGTCACCATGGTCGACGCCAGGAGGGCCAGCTGCTGCACCCCGTGCAGCACTGAGGAGCTTTCCGCAGCGGTCGTGTTGCGCGCGGCAGCAGCTTGCAGCAGCTCCTCAAACCGGGCGACCGCTGACAGCACGCTTGCTAGCTTGACAGGATTGCTGAAGACCTCCGTCGCGTAGACTAGGGTGGGATCCACGGCCGTCTCGTTTGCCAGGCGCGCTGACATGAGTACGACAAGGTCGTACAGGTCCGCTTCACGGCCCGTGAAGGCAGTGGTGTTGATGGAGGCCAGCATCCTCCGGTGCTTGGGCTCTTCGTGCTCGTAGATTTGTTGGGCCAGGGTGCGCTGGCAGATGGATATGATCCGGGGCAACGCGCTGTACTGCGTGCCGTCCAGAAAGATGCTGCAGGCGTGCGTGGTGGGGCATGGGCGGGGTGGTTGTTGTAACGTTTACAGTGGGTTCCAGACCAAAAGGTTATAACCATCGGGGGTGGTGGTGGGTGGTGGGTTGTTGCGAGGAAAACCCGTGTGATAGTAGTAACCGTGTGGTGGTGGGTAAATGGCGAGTTTTTATGTGTGGAGGGAAAGCAACGTGCTCATGATCATCAGGTGCTGTATGGGTGGGAATCCATGTGTAGCTGGGTGCTGTGGGGGGGGGGCACAGAGCCGTCGCCAAGTTGTAGATGCCACCGTGTGTATAGCCTGTCGTACAGCTTCCCGCACAGGACCCCACGGCATTGCATCGGTGTGCGCATTACCCCTCTGCGCTTTCAGGAGCCTTGTTAAGAGCGATGCAATGCATTGCCACTTGCAGCCCCCTTCCACATGCTGCATCTCCCCAAGTCCCCCTCACCGACACACACACACACACACATACACACACACACCCCTTAGTGTTCCCCCTCACAGACACACACACACATACACACACACCCCTAAGTCCCCCTCACCGCCACCCACACACCTAGCAGCGAGCCATGTCCACACGAGCGCTCGGTTCTCAGCTTGGACGAGCAGAGTCGCACGGTGCGTGCTGAGCCTGTAAGACTCCCGGATGGCGTCGAATGCACCTGGCTGGCTCGGATCCAGATCCTGGAAGCCAAAGTACTTCAGCACGGCTGCTGCGGCGTGCTCCCGGTCAAGGTGTACGGCGCTACCTCCGCTGCTCCAAGTGCCGTACATCAGCTCGGTCACTATGGTCGTCAACGGCGTGAGGATGCGGACACCGGGTGGGGCAGACAGCGGAAAGGCGCTGCGCTGGCCCGTGAGAGGCTCATAGCACTGCCGACCCGTGGGTCCGACCCCGTCGGCTGGGCTGCTGAGTCGCATTGGCTGCCAGGCTGGGTGGGGCATGACACGCAATGGCCCCACTTGCGCGGCCTCCTTATTGGCGGCGAATTGGTACGAGCCTGCAACCGTCCAATCACCAGGCTCACCGACGTCGTACACACCGTTGGCATTAACATCCAAGTAAATCTGGCAGCGGTCCAGGTAGGACGCGGCGTATGCTTGGCCGTACAAATCCTTCATGTCCTCTGGGGTGGGTGCTCCAGGAGGGGGAGACTGCGTGACCGGGACGGGAGGGGGCGGCGGCTGTGTTCCAGGAGAGGATGGTGGAGGTGGTGGCTGTGTTCCAGGAGAGGATGGCGGAGGCGGCGGCTGTGTTCCAGGAGAGGATGGCGGAGGCGGCGGCTGTGTTCTAGGAGAGGATGGCGGAGGCGGCGGCTGTGTTCCTGGAGAGGATGGTGGAGGTGGTGGCTGTGTTCCAGGAGAGGATGGCGGAGGCGGCGGCTGTGTTCCTGGAGAGGATGGCGGAGGCGGCGGGTGTGTTCCAGAAGACGACGGTGGAGGCGGAGGCTGCATTCCAGAAGGGGACGGTGGAGGTGGCAGCTGTGATCCGGGATAGGACGGTGGAAGCGGCGGCTGCGTTCCAGGAGAGGATGGTGGAGGTGGTGGCTGCGTTCCAGGAGAGGATGGTAGAGGTGGCTGTGTTCCAGGAGAGGATGGCGGAGGCGGCGGCTGTGTTCCAGGAGAGGATGGCGGAGGCGGCGGCTGTGTTCCTGGAGAGGATGGCGGAGGCGGCGGCTGTGTTCCTGGAGAGGATGGCGGAGGCGGCGGCTGTGTTCCAGAAGACGACGGTGGAGGCGGAGGCTGCATTCCAGGAGAGGATGGTGGAGGTGGCGGCTGAGTGCCAGAAGAGGATGGCGGCGGCGGCGGCATTCCAGAAGAGGATGGCGGAGGCGGCGGCTGTGTTCCCAGAGGGGCCGGCGGAGGTGATGGTTGTGTTCCAGAAGAGGAAGGTGGAGGTGGCGGCTGTGTCCCAGAAGAGGATGGCGGAGGCGGCGGCTGTGTTCCAGAAGACGACGGTGGAGGCGGAGGCTGCATTCCAAAAGAGGGCGGTGGAGGTGGCAGCTGTGATCCGGGATAGGACGGTGGAGGTGGCGGCTGTGTTCCCAGAAGGGATGGTGGAGGCGGCGGCTGCGTCCCAAAAGGGGATGGCGGAGGTGGCGGCTGCATTCCTGGAGAAGGCATCAGAGGCGGGGCCCATCTTCCAGAAGAAGGTGGCGGCGGTGGTGGCGGTGTTCCCGGAGAGGAAGGTGGAGGTGGCGGCTGCGTCCAAGAAGAGGATGGCGGAGCCGGCGGCTGCGTTCCAGGATAGGACGGCGGAGGCAGTGGCTGCATTCCAGGAGAGGACGGTGGAGGCGGCAGCGGGTGTGTTCCTGGAGAGGATGGTGGAGGCGGCAATGGGTGCATTCCCGGAGAGGATGGCGGAGGCGGTGGCTGTGTTCCCGGAGAGGATGGCGGAGGCGGTGGCTGCATTCCAGAAGAGGACGGCGGAGGCGGTGGCTGCATTCCAGAAGAGGACGATGGAGGCGGTGGCTGTGTTCCCGGAGAGGATGGCGGAGGCGGTGGCTGTGTTCCCGGAGAGGATGGCGGAGGCAGTGGCTGTGTTCCCGGAGAGGATGGCGGAGGCGGTGGCTGCATTCCAGAAGAGGGCGGCGGAGGCGGTGGCTGCATTCCAGAAGAGGACGGTGGAGGAGGTGGCTGTGTTCCTGGTGACGATGGCAGCGGTGGTGGCGGGTAAGAAGGCGGTGTCGGTTGCCACATGGGAGATGTCATGAGACCAGGACTGGGGTTGGGGCTCGGAACTGGGCTGGGTGTGTCCGCTAGCGGTGGGGTGGGTGGCTCAGGCGATGGTGGCTGGTTTATGAAGGGTGGAGGCGACACGGGCGATGTAGGAGAGGCTGAGGGTGGAGGCGCAGGCTGGGGAGCGGGAGGGGACGGGGGAGGTGTCACCACTGTATCCGGATACGGCGACAGCAGTGGAGAGGAGGACGGCGGGCTGGGCTTGGCTGGAGATTGGGGCACTGGCGAAGGCGGATAGTCGGTGTATTGGGGAGCCTTGGGTGCTGGGAGAGGTGATGCAGGTGGGCGTGGGGCTGAAGGAGGGGAGGCCTGACGGGGGCCAGGGTACGGCGGGGGCAGGTCGGTGATGATGTCTGGGGGCATAAAGCCCAAAGGTGGCGACTGATAGTCGTCAGCGTCTCCTGGTGGGGGGGTGTAGAAGTCAGGGGGGTTGGAGTCCAGTGGGGGTGGGTAGGGGTAGACGCCCATGGGTGGTGCAGTGGGTATGGAGTCCGGCGGTTGAGTGTCGAAGTCGGGGGGATTGTAGTCCAGTGGGGGTGGGTAGGGGTAGACGCCCATGGGTGGTGCAGTGGGTATGGAGTCCGGCGGTTGAGTGTCGAAGTCGGGGGGGGTGTAGTCCAGTGGGGGTGGGTAGGGGTAGACACCCAGGGGTGGTGCAGTGGGTATGGAGTCCGGCGGTTGAGTGTCGAAATCGGGGGGATTGTAGTCCAGTGGGGCCGGGTAGGGGTAGACACCCAGGGGTGGTGCAGTGGGGTCAGGACTTGTGGAGTCCGGCGGTTTCGTGTAGAAGTCGGGGGGATTGGAGTACATGGGGGGTGGGTAGAGGTGGACGCCCAGAGGGGCTGCCAGGAAATTCGGAGATGTGGGGTCCAGGGGGTTGTCACCCGGTGGCTCCGACCAGCCAGTGGGCTCCATGGCATCGGCACCATCCTCACCCTCACCCAGAGGCGGCGCCTCTTCGTGAGGTGAAAGCGATGTTGGTGGGCGCTCCAGGAGATTCCCGGGAGGTTGCAGCCAGCCCTGCTCGAGGTCGTCTGAAGGTGGCCGCAGCACGTGACTGGGCAGTATCACGGACTCTTCAGCCCCCGAAGGCATGGGAGGCGGAGAGCCGCCTTCGCCGTGGCTGTGGCCGCCCTCATTGTCGGCTTGCGGGGAGGAAGGGGAGGAGGAGGAGGAGGTGGTTGTCGGGGGCAGGGGTGGCGGGGTGGAGTCTGGCTGGAGGTCCCCAGAGCTGATGTTGTCAGTTGCATCCAGCAGCTGCCGTGACCTCGTCGTGGAGGGAAGCACCTGGGTGGGGCGAGAGGGGGGCCCAGGAGCGGGAGGGTGACCGGGGGACGAGTTGTTGTAACGGTTACAGTGGGTTCCAGACCAAGAGGTAGAACCATCGGGCACATCGCCTAACACGAGTTGATGGTAGCTGGGTGAGTGGGGGTGTGGCGGCTGGCAGATGAACAGTTTGGGCAGGGTATGAGAGGGAGCTCATGGGTCAGCATTAGCATCAGGTGGCCGTGGGGTGGGTGTATGCAATGGGTCTCTCCTTCGGTGTGATGCGGCCGCCTCTGGATGCTGGTGCACGTTTTGCAAACTATGAAGCTTGGTTAAGTGATCCAACGCACTTTAAACAGACCAGCCCTAATCAGGGATCAACTCATTTTACACTGGGTTTGCACACAGCCTTCATCAGCTTTCATCACGTTCCCCAGGTTCCTCATCTCGCTCCCAGCCGTTCATTGGCTGCTCCATACATCCGAATGATGTAAATTGGAAAGAGACAGTAAGGGGTACATACCCAATCAACCCTCTGTCGATCGTACCATGACGGCGCGGCTGGCTGCCTTGGTGTCAGCCGCCAGGCCACTGGGTCCAACCACATGCAAATCGATCATGTGCATTCCACCCGTCCCCGCCGGGTAGCTGTAACCGCGGACAACCGAATGCTGCCGGCAGGGACAGGAAATGGTGCCGGCTGCGCGCCCATGGCCGTCGCCGAAGTCGACTTGGTAAGACACTTCACCAGCCGCTGCAGGAAGTATGAAAGGCGGGCGGCGCACAGCGCAACGATCCAGTCAGATTGAGAACAGTAAACAGGTTTTTGGGGGCTTCAGGATTGTCGGAGAATTGAAGCCATTCACAGTGCATTGGCGCTGTCGACGATGGGCCCCAGGGCAGGCTTGATGCACCAGCACCATGAGTCATCAAAACACAATAACCTTAAGCAAGTGCGCAACCTCGAAAATTGACGAGCAGCACAACTTGGTCTGCGTCCCTGTCGTACCCAAGTAGGTCACATCGAACATATACTCCAGGAGCTCCGCTGTCCCTATGACGGCACCTCTTGTGGTGGCGCCGGTTATCTCCACGCTCGCATTGTTCGCCGCAAGTACCGTTATGCAGCCAAGAACAGAGAGAGTGAGAGCTGCCACTAAAAGATTTCCGACGGCGGTGGTGCACGATCGTAAGCAGAATGGCGGGGGCCCATGGCGCACGCCCATGGAGCGACGGCAGTGCGGCTCGTCGGAATCAGACAGCAGCTGTTTTGATTGTATGTACAAACTGTTAATTAGATCAGGCTATGTGTGATGTCCCAAGGCTCGACTGGATTCGGAGGCGGTAGTGCCCCTTTGGAAGCCGGACCGTCAAGTAGGACACGCAGCGATGGATAGCCTGTGCGCTAATTACAGACAGCTCGCCTTTAATTTTATGTACTGTTATGTGAGGGCAAGCTAGTGTTGTAAGTTTGCGTCCTTTGCGTGTATGGTCTGAGTTGAGGATGAGCTATTATTATGTTCGTCGGTAGCCAAATAGGTGGCGTTCGCGTCAGCTTGCCGAAAATACGCTCAGATAATCAAGCAGGCGTGCACATTACCTACACCCTTGTTGGGAAGTCCTATGGGGAGGGGAAGGGTCGCCGAGCGTACGACACGGCGGTTCCAACTTCCAGCCCGACTGATCCCTCAACTTCGTTCCTGGTACTCCATTCAGACAACGCAGCTTTGGAAAACCCAATTTCGAAGTTTACGAATAGTTCCACTGCGCGTGGGAACTTTGCGCGTGGGATCTCGATACAGTCCGACGCGCAGACGGGCTCGTGACACGGAATGCACGGAATCTATGGTTGCGGGCGACGGAAGTGCGATAAATTTAAGGATTGTAAAATAAGTAGTAGATGATGCTTTCACGTGAAGCAGCGTTGTTCGGGAGCTTCGAGCCACGATGGAATGGCTGCACGTCTTACTTCATCCGACTGCTGGCACGACCTGTACCGTGCGGAATGCACGCGTTCAAGAAACGATAAAGATGACTGCATCTAGTATGCCGGAACCTCCGACATGCGGCTGCGAAAGTATCGGTAGTTGAGGCTCACATCATGCCAAGCGTCGCGGCGAGGGCTCCCCCAGCACCACCCCCCATCATGGCCCAACTCGTTTTCCAGATAAGCATCTTCACCCAGGCGAAATACCACGACTTGCGGGATGCAATCAACCGTGTTCCTCTTATACTCTTTCTGAAGAAAGCTGGCGGCGATGTGGACGTCCTGACCCCAGCAAGCCAACTACCCTGCAAACGCACCAGTACGTCACAAACACCACCATACATACAAACGCTTCCATTACCTTGCTAACATAATCGGTCCTCCGTGAGCTGGTGACTTACCAAGCCTCCCGTGACGTCTCAAGTTGTTGTTATTTTGGCGGCGGGAACAGTGTAAGGCACTGGTTACGGCATATTTTACAAATAGGCTGACTGGCTGGCTGGCTGACTGGCTGGCTGACCGACGTAACATGGCACCTGAACGGATCCCACGCCCGCCGCCATACCGGTGGGCTGCGCACGGCTGCCAGGTACTGGCCAGGCTGGCAAGCAGGGCGGCAAGCCGAACGCACGGAAGGCGCTGCACCATCCACGTCAGTTCGCCGCCTATGCGTCGTGCTCTGGGTTTCGGAGCCCTACAGAGTTCGCCTTTTGCGTGGCCTGTTGCGGGTTCTTTTCCAAGGCCAGCAAGCGTACACCGGGCGGCATGTGATGCGCCCCAGTGCGCACCTAGCTGCCCGACGGGCGGGCGCCCGGCCACGCCTGAACGCGCCGTGACTTTGAACATCCGGAATTTCAAACAGCAGTATGCAGATCTGATGCCCCCTGTGCAGACACACACCCTCCCGTTCCCGCTCCGGTCCCCATCACCGCCGAAACCGCCGCTCGCCTCCGAAACCGCCACTCGCCTCCGAAACCGCCACTCGCCTCCGAAACCACCACTCGCCTCCGAAACCACCACTCGCCTCCGAAACTGCCATTCGCGGTGCCCATCACCCGCCCGCGCGCCATCACCCGAACCGCGTGGCGTCCATGGCTGCTGTACGACAGTGCCGTACAAAATCCTCCTGCAGCAGCGCCGCCGCCGCCGCATCGGGTTGCCACGCCAGCACCCGTCCCACTGCCACGCACATGGTCTTCAGGTCGCGCGCCGACACCGCATCCCCCTCCGCAGCCACCGTCGACTTGCCGGAGGATGTCAGCTGCTGCTGGTGCTGCTGCTGCTGCTGCTCAGTGTCTAGGCTGCCGCCGACTAAGGCACCCTGCGCCAGGTATATCTGCTCCGCGCGGGACAGCAGCGACGGCGGCACCGCCGCCCCCGCCGCCGTCAGCGCCGCCAGCGCCGCCACCAGGTAGCGGTGCCGTATCAGCGGCGCTGCCGCGTCGACGAGCTGTACGGCAGTCGCCAGCGCGGAGGGCATGCGGTGCCGTGGCGCCGTTGCGCTGTCGGCGCCGGCGGCGCCGTCGACGTCAGGCGCGGGGCCGGCGGGGCCGTCAGTGCCGCCGGCGCCGCCGGCGACGACTCGCATTCGGGCAACGGAACGCAGGACGAGCAGCATTTCCTGTGCGTGTTGGGGAGTTTTGAGGAAGACCCGTGGATGCGAGGAAAAACTCTTTAGGACAGGCGTTTTAAGATGCATGCTGGAGAACTGGGGTAAGGATACAAAAGTCGAAAGACGAAGGCCGTGGGGGGGGGTGATAAGAGGATCCGCGAATCCAAGGGGGGGGGGGCGTTACCGGGGGGAGGGTTGTTACCCGGTATCAGACAGGGACAGCGCGATGTGGGCGGCCTGGTGGCGGGTTTGCAAGCGCGCTTCTTGCCTGTTATTATGCGTCTTGTAAGCAGGCAACGGTGGTGTACCTTGGTTGCGAAATCGCGTTACATCGCATTCAGTCGGTAAATGGCCACATTGCATTCAGTCTGTAACATACCGGTATCCGTATTTGGGTAGCAGGCCAAACAGCACACGCCCCCCTCCCTCCCCCTCCCTCGTCGCTCACCGCCACCGTGAGCTCGGGTCTCCGCAGGTTTTCCTCCACCTCGCCCTCCGTGACTAGGACCTCCTCGGCCCCCGCCGGCACCAGCACGTCCACACCGAGCGCCAGCAAATGCTGGGCGGCCTGCAGCAACGGGACGGTGGGTCAGTGGGTCGGTGGGTCGGTGGGTCGGTGGGTTGGTTGGGAGCTTGGTCAATAACCCAACAGTCCACCTGGCCCTCTGGCCCCATTGAGGACTCGCTCATGCCGTCGAATGCAGCAGGGTGCGGTCCGGTGATCAAGGCCTTCAAATCGGGCGGGTGAGGTGGTTGCTCCCTCTCCCCGTCACTTCGTTGTAGCTATAGAAACAGCCCTAATGCACAGACTGCAAACAAAATTTCGTTGTGTGGACACACACCTGCAGTCTCCGCGGGAGGGACCACTTGGGGCCGTTGCGCCGTACCTGGGGGGATGAGAGGAAACACGGGGGAGGGTATGAGAGAATGAGACGAAACCCGGGGGTGGGTGGGGGGGGGTGCGAGAACAAACTGGTGGACGGACAGGCGTTGAAACAGGTGGCGGGTGGGGATAGGTCCCCGCCCGCCACCTTGGGATCGGGTTAGGTAACCCCTCGGCACTTCGGTGAGGCTGCGCACAGCCGCATTGAACGCGTGTCCCGACATTCCCGACGATTAATTACGTATTTTCGAGGCCTCACGCGTCGTACGGCATGAAAATGGGTACGACGCCCAAGGGCTCCACTCATCCGTACGCGCTTTCGGAAACAAGTCGTCGCCACACACCGCCCACATACAGGACTGCCCACTGCCCACGGCGCTGGCTTGCAGCCACAAATCCGCCAGAGGACACCAAACGAAGATCGCGAAGATCGCGGATGCATCATGTCGAAAAAGACAGTTCCTACAGCTCTTCCTAGGGATATTGTGTAAAATTGTTGTCACCGCCATCTGAAGCGGCACCCTCACACAAGGCCCATCCTGCCCGGCGACCCTGGATGGGCAGATACACGTCGCCGTACACCCACCCCCCTGTGGGCCCTGTGGGCCTCCCATCCAACCCACCTCCCCAAGCATGACCTGCACCAGCTCCGAGTCGCCAGGCAGCCCCAATGCGGCGCACGACTGCGACCCACGGGTCGCGGAGGTCCCACGGGTCGCCGATCGCGGCGGCGAAAGGAGGTGGCCGGTGCGGGGAGAGCATGGCGGGGCGGGGACAAGGGGGTGGGGGACAGGGCGGAGGTGGGGGGGCAAGGTTCAAGGATTGGTTCAGGAAAGCGGTTATTATACGGAGGGACCATACCGTTACAGGGTCGTGCGATTAGTAATAATGGGGCCGGACGACAGCTACGGGGAAACGGCAGGGAGGATGGCCAGGGCGCGTGGGGTCGCGGATCAAGACACGGGTCTCCCCCGAAACCCCACACCCCCGCACCTGCAGCACGTAGATGATGTCTCGATCCCTCAGCCCCACAACCGCACTCGGGTTGCCACCACCACCACCACTACTGCTGCTGCCATCATCGTCCCGTTTCTCCACATTCGCCTTCTGCTGCTGGTGCTGGTGCTGCTGCTCCGCCGCCGGCTGCGCCGCCGCCTCCTTGACAAGCTGCACCAATCGCTCAGCCAGCGGCTGGACCACCTACGGTCGTCAGGCGACACGGGGGCAGCACGGCGGAAGGGGGATGGGGGGTGGGGGAGGAGAGGGTTGAGAGGCAGCCCATACGTCGGCACATAAGGGAGGAGCGGGTGGGGTGCCGCAACTCGCAGTCGAGCTGCCCACATGCGGCAACATGCAACAACATGCGGCAACACCCTCAGCGACGAGCCTACAGGACGGGGCCGCCCCCCGAGCTCGCCGGGTCTCATCCCCACAGCACACACACCGGCCATAAGGCCCCCAGCCCACATCCGCTCCGCCCCCCCCCCCAGCCCTCTATCCGCCAGCGGCCCTGAACCACCCCCCCTCCAGCCAGCTCTCCTCCCGCCCGACCGTCACACCGTCAGCAAAATAAGGGGGCGGCCCCACAGCCCCCCCGCCCCCGCAAAGTCCCCATCGCCCCGCCCTCACCCCGCCTCCCGCCCCGCCCCCGCCAAGCAGCCCTCACCCCGCCCCCCGCCCCCGCCCAGCCGCCCTCATCCCCCCTTCCTGCAGTTCCCATGTCGAGGCAACAGTTCTTTTATGTAAACCCCCTTCCCGTTCCCCCGCCCTCACCCCGCCCCCCCGTCCTCACCGACGGGTCCGCCAGCCCCGCCATGCCGGCGGCATGTAGCAGCGACGCCAAGTAGAAGGGCGTGTTGATCTGGGCCAAACTGACCCGGCGGGTCGCTGCGTGGAGGGCCTGCTCCATGAAGCGCGGCTCCGGGTTCTCAGCCTGGGAGGGAGGGAGGGGGGGGAGGGAGGGGGGGGGGAGGGAGGGGGAGGGAGGGAGGGGGACGTGGCATGAGGAGCGGCGGGAGGGAGGGGGGGGTCCACGAGGTTGGTAGGGGAGGAGTGGGTGGAAAGGGCGGATGACGAGGTTCGCCAAGGCGGGTCACCGGTACGGGAGATGAAGTCCTATACCCTTGCCCACACTCGCCCAGCAGGTCTCCGGCATACACACCTACACATATGTTCCACACCAGTTGGACCCTAGCCTGTCAGTCCCACAAGCTCATGCTACCATCACGCATTTCCACGCCCCCCCCTCCTCCTCCTCCTCCTCCTCCCCCTCCTCCTCCCAAGCCCAATAGCATGTGCGCGCGTCCAGGTGTCCGAAGCCTATGCACCAACTACACTTCCCACGTCGGGTAACCGGTTCGTTGTCTATACCCCCCCTCAAAACGTCTGTCCTGAACGGTTTTTTCTCGCATCCGCGGGTCTTCCTCAAAACACCCCTCCTCCACTGTCGAGTAACCGGTTCGTTTTCTATACACCCCCCCTTCCGTACGGTTTTTATACAACCCCCCTCCCGCTCCCACCTGCGCGAACGCCAACACGATCACGGCCAGCTTGGTGCCCGACAGCTCCCGACCCAGCAGCGGCGTCGCCACCGCCGCCACCGCGCGGTACAGCGACGGCGTCGTCACGTGCAGCCGCCGCAGTGACGTACATACGTACGACAAGATGCTGTCGAGCCCCGCGCGGCCGACGTCTTGGGCCCGACCGCCGCCGCCGCCAACGCCGCCGTCGCCGCCGCCGACTTCGGCTTCTGCCGCCTTCGCGCTGACTTCCTTCAGCGCCGCCTCCAGCCGCTGTAGCAGCCCGTGCAGGGCGTTACCGGCGGCTGTAGCACCGGCGAGTGAGTGGGGCCCCGGCGGTACGTCTGACATGCCGAAGAGCACGTACGACACCTCCCGGAGTCTCAGGGAGGGTGCCACGTCAGCCAGCGCGGCTCGCAGCCGCTCCGTTAGCGCCGCCGGGGGGAGGCCGCCAGCAGTGGCAGCAGTGGCAGCTGTAGCAGCAGTAGCAGCAGTAGCAGCAGTAGCAGCAGTAGCAGCAGTAGCAGCAGTAGCAGCAGGGGGCCGGTCCTCAGCGCCGCTGGTGGAGTGGGGTGCGGCGGCAGCAGCAGCAGCGGCAGCATCAGCCGGTCGTAGCTTCCGCAGTAGGTGGTTGTAAGCCACAACGGCAGCGATGATCTGCAGCGAGGGGCAGGTAGCAGTTGGGGGTTGGGGCGGGGGAGTTACGAAAAAGAACCGTTTACTCGATGTGGGAAGTGCAGTTGGTGCATAGGCTTCGGGGCAGTTGTGGGGTGATGCTCACTGCAGGGGGAGACACTGCAGCAGTCCAGCAGTCTTCTCAGCCCTGCTCACCCCAGCCCACCCCAGCCCACCCCCGCCTAACCCTCCCCTCCCCCACCTCTCCAACCCCGCCGTCCGCAGCCTCCCCCGCCCGTCCCTGCCCATCCCTGCCCACCCATGCCCACCCCAGCCCATCCGAGCCCACCCCAACCCACCAATGCTTAGTCTCTCCAGCCTCCCAGCCCACCCCTCCCCAGCCTCCCCAGCCAGCCTCCCCAGCCAGCCGCTCCCGAGCCCACCCAAGCCCACCCCAGCCCACCCCTGCCTACCCCTGCCCACCCCTACCCACCCCAGCCCACCCCAGCCCTCCTCTCCAGCTTGTAACGTTATCTCCCCCTACCTCATTTCCGCGGGTTTCCTCGCCCCCATCCCACCTACACCCTCCCCCTCCCCCTTCCCGCATTACCTGCTGCTCCGTCAGCTACGCTTCCCATGTCAAGTAACCGGTTCTGTAACCGGTTCTGCAACCCCTCCCCCCGCATTACCTGCTGCTCCGTCATCAAGTAGGGCGGCGCGGAATCCAGGATACGTTCGAGCTGCTCCCACGAGCTCGCCCGTCGCAGCTGGTCGCCCAGCACGGACCCCTCCCGCTGCAGCGCGCGGGCCTTCTGCTGGAAGGCGTTGAGCCGCGGGCCCTGCTCCTCCGACCACTGCTGCTGCTGCTGCTGCCCGGGCTGTTGCCAGCTGCGGTCGCTGCGGCCGCCGCCGCCGCCGTCACGGTAACGGTCGCGGTGGCCGCCGCCGCCGCCGCCGCCGCGGCGGTCTCCGCCACCGTAGCTCCGAAACCCGCCCTCGTCGTCGTCGCGCCGCGATCGGTTGGCCCTGCCGCCGCCGTCAGGCTGGCGTCCGGGGATGGTGGCGGCGCCGCCGCCAACGACCCGCTCGTCCCACTGGCCGGCGCCTGCGGCGCCAGCGTCGCTGCCGCCGTCGCGGCGGTGGCTGCGCCGGCCTCCGCCGTCACCTCCGTCATTCCCTCGCCGGCGGTCCCCGCCGTCATCGCCCTCCCTGTAGCCCCGCCCGCGGCGGCTGCCGCCCTCGGACCAAGCGCCCGATGACGATGATGACGGGCCGGGACCCGCCCTCTCGTCGTCATCGCGGTAGAATGAACGTTGATCGTGGTTGCCGCTGGACGTCGTAATCATCCGGGACATGAAGCTTGGCGCGGGCAGGGGGATGCCCGCGAGCAGCCGGACGGGATCGACATCCGGACGCGCCCTGGGCATCATAGGCCCCCCCAGACTTTCATGCTGCAAGTGATGCTGCCGTGTGGAATTGGCGTTTTCGTGAAGGGGCGAGGCTGATGCGGGTGCGCTGGTCTGTTCGCTGTTCGCCGCGCAGCTGGATGACGTCGCGGGCCCGTATCGTTCCGTCGCGGATGCGTCCACCTCGATCAACGCAGTGGCACCATGCAAGGCTCCACGTAAGTGCGAGAGGAAATGTCCTGACGCTACAGCAGCGCGCCCTGCTGCGCGCAGCTGGCCCAACATGAGCGGCGAAGCCTTTTTATTGACACAACAGCCTATCCTATACGTAAGCGTATTCCAGCGTTAGCGTTAGCGTATACGGACACGCTAGCGTCAGCAGCGAACGTGATTGCCAAAAACGGCTTACATAAAAACATTTCGCATTGTCGGTCCGATCACAAAAAAATATAGGCTGATTGCATTAACACGGAGTAAGTGCATGCTACGTTAGGGCTTGCAGCACAGCAGCAGTTCCGCACCAATGCACAGCGTGCACGCTCCGAAGTGCACGGCGGCTAACGGAACTATCCTGGTGTCCAACTTCTTGCTTGCATGCCTGGTATTGATGTAACTGGTCACCTCCACTTTAGTACAATCCTTGGACCTAATCAATACGTGCTTTGAGCCAAAAGCAGCTATAACCGCTTCTCTGGAGCAAGGCAGGCTAGTCAGGTCCGAGCTTGCAACTATATGCCCAAGGGGTATAAGGGTATCTTTACCACGATTGAACAGCATGGCTTGCGGAACAAACGACTTGACAGCCGTCGGAGGCTGCCGGCGTCTTGCTAGGATGCGCAACTCCACAGTAAGTGGCATACACACATGCATAACTTCAATTTTCGGAATGGCTGCTATAATGCGATGATCCTGACCTTTGCTTCCGTCCTAATGGCAGAGTTTCGCCCGCGGGGCCTGCCACGGATACCTCGCTTGCATGTTCTTTCTTGGTTGCTGGAGCCTATCGTTTTCACGGACAATACGACCGCTGGAACTATATTGCCCGAGCGGTAGGGTGCACGTTTCGGACTTGCTTTGGTCTGTGACAACATGCCTTTATGTATGCCTCATTACGCACGAGTGCGCAGCGTACATTATACGCAATTTTGCAATTGATATGCGTGTAATAGGAGCTGCCGAACGGCAAGTGAACGGGTGGATTCACGTGTTTCCCAACCCCAGCACCGTGTGCACGTCGCTTTGAGATAGTTTTGCGCAGGATCCTGACATGCTAAACAACTGTAGCTGCCACTTGCCGGTGGGACCCTCTTCATCATGCGGTTGCGGTGGTCGCCTCGCGATGTAAAGCCCTAAAACCTATGACACTTATGAAGCTCGGAGGCTGAGCCGTCCCTGTGCTAACTGCATCACGCCGTCTATCCTGTCACCTATGGCTATGTCGCAGACCCTGCGGCCGGTCAACTCGTTTTCAAGTCTGTTGACAGCGAAAATTCCGTGTGCACTCCTAGCCCGCGCGACGACGTGGGCCAGTCGGTTTATGAGTGCTTACGACAATTTAAAATTGAGGTCAATGGCTGCCAGGTGCGCACTATGTGGACTGGCGAGATGGGCGCGGCGACGCATCGGCGGGAACCCCGTCCTGGCACTCGCTTGCCACAGGCCTTTGCCATTGAGCTGCTCATCATAATCCCAACACCCGGCATATTTTCCGCAAGCTGCGCGCGGATTTGTCATGTCCGCGGCCGCCCATCTGCCCAGCGTTGCGTTCGCGTAAGCGACGCTCCCTGGCCACCTGCCCCGGCCACCCTGGGCATCCCCCCGCCCCTTTCCTACCCGCCTCAGCCCTTTCCGCCCCTTTCCCACCTGACCTGCCCACCTGGCCCGTCCGCAACACCGACACCGACCCGAGCAGGTGTCCATGCGCACCGACGAGGCCCAGCTGGTTGGCCCGGGGCGACTGCCCTGCCGCTTGTTCAGCATGACTGGCAACCTCACAGGTGGGTGGATGGGTGGCTGGCTGGAGGGAGGGGTGGATGGATGGATGGATGGATGGATGGATGGATGGATGGATGGATTTGGATGTGGATTTGGATGTGCTGCCCCTGGGCTTGATGTGCTGTGCGGCCCCTGGCCAGCCTGGCAGCGGTCGATTCCCCTCCCTGGACACCCTCTGCGCTTGTCAACCCCCTAACCACAACCACAATCATGACCCTCTGCTCCTGTCAACCCCCTGACCACAACCACGACCCTCTGCTCCCCACATCCCCACCCAAATCCCGCAGGTGAAGGCGTGGAGGCGCAGATGTGGGCTGACGTGGACGGCCCGGGGCTGCTGTCGTACTACTTTGCCGACCTGGAGGTTGGTCGGGCTCTTGGGGAGATGGGGTGAGGGGTGAGGGGGTAAATGGTATCCGCGAGTCTGGCGGCGAGGAGCGAGGGGGGGTGGGGTGATGAGGGGGTCGCAGTCTGGCTTCGAGGAGCGAGGGTTCGAGGGAAACCCGTGGATGTCCGAAAAAACCGTTTAAAGAGAAGTTTTGAGATGCATGCTGGAGAACTGGGTTGGGGATACGAAAGCCGAAGGTCGTAATATGACCTTTGGCGGCTAAGCTATATCGGCTACGGTGAGACGAAAAGGAGCGAGGACCCCACGCGACGCACGTAAAGTTTGCGCAGAATCGGTTTTGGGCGCTAGCAGGAAAACTGTGGGAGTGGGTGCGCTATGGGAGAGCGGCCATCGCGGTCCGGTCCCAGTCCCAGTCCTATTCGGAGTCCCAGTCCCGACCCGCCCGAATACCGACCAATTGCGTGAGGAAGCCGGGCATTACCAGAGGAGGTCCGCTGTCGTCCAGGAGAGGAGGCCGAAGCCGCGCCGCGCCGCCATGGGGGACGCGAAAGCCCAGACGCAGGTCCCGACGCCCGCAGACAAGAATGCAACGACTAGCAAAAAACTACTAGAACAGAGGCCCAACCCAGCGGCGGAACTCACCTGGCCAGGGCCCAGAGCGGGTGGGGAAAGCGGTCGACGCGAAGCATGCGGGCGGGGGGCAGCAGGGGGCGTTAGTAACGATATCCAGGCGCTGAGCGGGTGGACAGGGGTCAAAGCAACGAAGAGGCCCCAGCGGCGCGGCGAAAGAGGCGGAGGCAGGAAAGGGGAGGACGGTTATACGGGGAGACGGGTACGACGCGGGCTGGTACGGCGGCGTACGGCGGTGGACGGTGGAGGCCTGTACGACGGAGGCAGGAAGTGTGAAAATATGGGGCGTGAAGATGCGGGGCAGGGCGAGCAGGCGAGGAGCGAGGGGGGGTGCTGGGGGGGGGGAAGTGTGTATGGCGGAAGTGGAAGGGACCCGTGCGCCCCCCCTGGAGGAAGGCTCGAGGAAGGCTCGAACGACGGTACCACCAGCCAGCCCAGCGTGGGGGAAGGGGGAGGGGATAGATAAGATCCGCGCGAATCCACGGCCGACGATCCAAAGGGCGGTGAAGATGGTGATTCAAGAAGATATAGCTGGCGACATGGGGGGCATCACCCCCCGCTGCCCAGCGGAGGGCGCTGATCTAATCCTGACTGACACTGGCACGTACGACACCAATGCGTCATCTTGGTACGGCGTGTGAGTCCGGCATTCAGCCAACGGCTCAATACCCCTTTGACACCACCACCCCCCCTGCCCCGGACCTCCCCCTGCCCCGGACCTCCCCCTGCCCCGGACCTCCCCCTGCCCCGGACCTCCCCCTGCCCCGGACCCCCCCCTGCCCCGGACCCCCCCCTGCCCCGGACCCCCCCCCTGCCCCGGACCCCCCCCTGCCCCGGACCTCCCCCTGCCGCTCGCACCCCTTTGAAGCCCCCCCGTGGAACACCTGGTTGTGGAGTCATACGGAATGCTGCTAAAATATCTGTATCTTTTACTCGCCCTGCCGCCGCCCCTCCCTTCCCCTTAGGCCGTTGCGGCACTCCGCTACTCCAGTCCCCGCCAGCTGGTCCGCGACATCTGGGCCTTCCTTAGGGACTTCACAGGCGACCTGCGTTTCGCCGATGACTCATGTGAGTACGGCAACGGGCTTGGTCGTCGCGTACGGCGGCCCGGGGAGGTCGCAGCCGCCGTCGCACTGGCAGGATGGTGGTGGTGGGAGGAGGGGGGGGGGGAGTAACCGCCCGGGGCTTATGACACACGGGCGCGGGTGTGTGTGTGTGTGTATATATTAAAAAAGGCGGATGGGTATCCCGGCGTTCGTGCGAGATCCCCCATGGCAAATAGAGGGTGAGCGTAGCGGCTTGCTTGGCCTTCTCGGCAGCCAGGAAGCCGGAGCCTCTGTTCCCCTACGGGCCTCGGACCTCCCCTCTTACCATTCGGCCCCCCCTGGTTCCGCTCCGGAGCAGGGATCGAGCAGGGGTGGAATCAGCAGGATCCGCAGGATCCGCAGATCCTGGATCTGGAGGGCGGCGATGCGGACCTGCTGCGTCGGCAGCTGGTGGTGGACAGCGAGCGGTCGGCAGCGCCCAGGCGGCGGGACCGGCATGGAGCCATGCGCGTGTACCGAACCTCCGAGACCAGGGTGGTGGTCAAGGTGCCCACCGGCTGCAAGTACCGGTACACGGTGCGTTGGGGGGGAGGAAATGGTTGTAGGGTTATGAGGCGTTGGGGGGGATACATGGTTGTAGGGTTCTGGGGCGTAGAGCACACAACCGGTGTTTCGACGGAGGAGAAGAGGCGTAACGAGATAGAGGTATGCGCGTTTGGAATTGAGTTTTAAAAAGGCAACTATCGGCTGCGCACCAAACCACCACGACTGCCACGACCACCACCACCACCACCACCACACCCGTCTTCAACGTGCCCCCCTCCCCCGGCCTCCGCAGGTGAACCCCAACTCGCACGTGTTCGAGTCCCCCGCCCGCCAGCACGCCCACGTGCAGTGGCGCACCATCGGCCTCACGGTGGCCACCCTCAGCGTCATCCTGTCCGTGGTGGGCCTGGGCGCCTGCACCTACTTCTCCCACAGGCACGCCGAGTACGTGTCCAGCTATTGGGAGTACCAGGCGGTCAAGGTGAGGGGAGGAGAAGGGGGGGGAGAGGTGAGGGGAGGAGAAGGGGGTGGGGAGGTGAGGGGAGGAGAAGGGGGTGGGGAGGTGAGGGGAGGAGAAGGGGGTGGGGAGGTGAGGGGAGGAGAAGGGGGTGGGGAGGCGAGGGGCGCAGGGGGGTGGCATAAAAAACATTTAGGCGACAAGGACAGGATAGTTGGGAGCAGGGGGGAGGGGGCAGAACAGGCGGGGGGCCAGGGGGCAAGACGAGGGCGCCGGCGGGTGTTGGCATGAGAGTCGCGAAGGTGACCCAGATGGTGCTTTCTGAGCGCACGCCTCGCTCACCCTACAACCCAACCAGCCCGACACAACCCTAGCCCGCACTCCCCTCCCTCCCCCGCCGCTCCGTTACCTATGCCTTCTAACCGGGTCTTCCCTCCTCCCCCTCCTCCCCCTCCTCCCCCAGGACCAGCTGGGCTCAGAGCTACCCCCCGCCACCTACCAGCGCCTCTTTGGCGAGGTGCCGAAGTCAGCAGCCGCCGCCGCGGAAGCCACGGAGGCGGCCCGCCGCGCCGCCGAGACCGCCCGCGGGCGGCCCAGCGGCGGCGCCGCTGCCGGGGCCTCCGCGGCTGCGGCGGTAGTGGTGCTGGCGCCGGCCGGGCCGCAGCAACACGCGCCTGCCGCGCTGCAGGCGGCAGCGGGCGAGGCAACGCAGAGCGGCGGCGGGGAGCCGGATGGCGTTGGCTCCAGGGGCGGTGGCAGCAGCAGCCCTGCGGGCGGCGATGTCGCGGCCGCGGGTGTGTCGGTGGTTCCGGAGCTGGTCGACCTGCCGCCGGTGCTGGTGGCATCCCCCTCGGCCGCCGCTGCTGCGGTCGCTGCCAAGTGAGGGCGAAGCAGGGGCGCCGAGGTGTGGACGGAGGGGAGGAGCGTCGGACGGGACGGGAGGGGAGGGGGGGGCCCCACCCCCTTCCCACACACACACCATGGCATCAGGAGAATGGCGTCACCGGAAGCGCCGAGAAGAAGTTGTTATGGGTTCCTGCGCCCCTCCCTGGAGGCAGCTGGGCACTGCGGCCCTCCCTGGAGGCAGCTGGGCACTGCGGCCCTCCCTGGAGGCAGCTGGGCACTGCGGCCCTCCCTGGAGGCAGCTGGGCGCTCCGGAGCTCGTAGCGCACTCGCCGGTGTTGGGTTTGGGCCGTGTCGCATGCTGATAGCTGGCGGTGGGGGACGCCCGGGGTGGCAGTCGAAGGCGGAGGTGGTGGCGGTGCGGCTTTTTGCGCGGTTTTCGGCGGCGGGCGGCGGCCGCGTTTCGGGCGGCGCACCTATTATTTTATATGTACGGCATCAATTGGTGTCTCCCGTGTGTCCGTGGTAGGCCATGCCGAGTTGTGCGTGTGCGGCCGCCGGCAGCAGCGGGGCTGGCCACCATTGCGGCGGTGGCCCCAGCAGCAGCGCTGGTACCAGCAGCACCAGTGACCCCAGCAGCAGCGCTGGTCCCAGCAGCGGTGACCCCGGCAGCAGCGGATCTGGCCACCATTGCTATGGCGCGACAGTTTCATATGCGCCTGGGAGCCCGCGGGCGTGCATGAGTTTTCGCAGCTTTGGGGCCACTTCTGAGAGTGTTGTTAGGATCGGAATGGCGCACCGTTGGGAGCGCCAGTGCGGCTGGGTGCGCTCAGGTGTGTGCCGCCCAGGTGTGTGCCCAGGTTTCAGGACGTGACGTTTGTCCATGTGTTGTCAGGACGCTGTGTGGCCCTGTCTTTAGAGACCCACGGTGCCGGTGTGGTGCACGGCAATGCAGCCAGCGCGACTTGGAGAGGAGAGGAGAGGTGCTGTGCGCGGCGGGAGGTGTGGGGTCGTTCGTGGGTCCTGTCTGACGTGACGAAGCGCATTGGTGGGGTCGAACCTGTCAAGCGACGCCGTTTTTCCAGGCGCCGCGCCCAATGTACAATAAGGCATCATAAGGATGCATCGCACGGCTGTGGCGGCACAGCGGTGCAGCAAGGGCTGACGAGGTCTTGTTTTCTCTCTTCGTCGTCCTGACCACCGGGGGATAAACTCTGCGGGGGCGGCAGCGGGTTGGGGAGGCCGAGGATGAGGGTTGGAGCACGATGGTACGACGCGAGATCTTACTTTGTCGTACTCGAGAGCAGGGCAGATCGCGGCGCGGTGTGGGCGGATGTTTGGCATTGCGTCTGGCTGGGCTTCTGGCAGCGTACGGCAGGCGAGTCAGGTCGTAGTTGGCATTACGAATTGACGCTTAGTAGACTTGTGGACAGGCGGTCCTGCCTTCGACAACGATGGTGTTCACGTGTGTCCTTTCATTTTGCTTCGCGGTTGCGTCTCTAGGTGTTAGTGAATTGGTATATGACACGTGCGGTACCGCAGTGTCGTGCGAGCTGCGGGAAATCTCGTTGCAGGCGCTGCTCGGAAAATATCTGTTGCAGGCGCTGCTCTGACAATTTCTGTTGCAGGCGCTGCTCTGAGGATTTCTGATCTATGCGCTGCTTCCCGCTGCGCTGGGAAAGCTAGGATGGCGGCTCGGAGCGTTGGTTGGCGTCGGCGATCGGCCGGGTCGGCGGTAGGCCCGATAGGGGTTTCCTAGTTCGTGCCTGTGCGTGTCTTGCTGACGCCCTAGTGATGAAGCAGGTGAGGGACTTGCTGTGGCGTGGGGCTGTGCGACCAGCGGGCGGGAGGAGACATCGGCGGATCCGGCAGGAAGGGTGTGGGTGAGCCGTCCTTAGCGTTCGTCGCGGCAGAGGAGGGGGCTGGTGGGGCTGTCTTCGCCAGCTGTCAGCAGTTCGGCATTACTTCGGTAATCAGGCAGTCACCCCAAGTAAACGGTGAGCTGCAGGAGTGTTGGAATGCAGACTGGCCCACACAGTTTTCGCTTTTTGGTTACGTTTTTGAACCGCCGTGCACAGGAAAGTCAGGGCTTTGGCCCCGAGTCCGACTGCGACGCGGGGTCTAGCTAGACAGGCCAAAGCGGGTAGGTCCTTGCGGCATGTCCGTCATAGGTCAAGCAGTCGTGGTTGACGGCAGCAGCCTGCAACGACAAAAAACATATGCGTCTTGATTCTTGAACGTCACTTCATCCCACCGGACACGGCACGGTTCCCCTAACGAAAGGCCACGTCCTGTGGAGAGTGGGGCCAGCCTGACAGGGCCTGACCAAGGGTTGAATGGCGGTCGGATGCGTTTTAGGCGACTTGATCAACACCACTACCGTAAGCAGGGCCAGGAAGGGCACTGACCTCGTCTTACGATGCGACCCGCTTCGTGTCAGGGGAAACGTCGAATCGTGCCTTGTTGATGCCGTATTGACGGCATGCACACGTGCCAACCAGCCAACCAAAAGCAAGAATTCATGGCACGACGCGAGCCAGCGCCGCGATTGCATGATTCGTTTCCTCGAGTCATTGTTCTTAATTGTGGAGCGTGTCCATGCAGCCTGATTATCCTGCGCGCGGCTGATGCGATTGATACAGTTGCGTGTTTTGGCACGTGCGAACTTGCGGCGCCCCGGTGCATAGGCAAATGTGTACACCTGAATACTACAAAATAATTCGTTCAACAGCGTAAAGTGAGCCAGTAAAGTTGCACGCGGTGTGTGCTCGCGGCTGTGTGGTTACATGGCAGCTCTCGCCCCAGCCCCAACGTAACCAGCATTACAACAAAAAGCAATGGCGCATAGGATAACTTGTCGCATCCCTGTGAGCCACAGAGCGCTTGCTATCATTGCGCAGTGCGAACTACGCAGAAGGCAGGTGCAGCGGTATATGTCGGTCTTTGCACTGAATGCAAACAGACAGCGTCGATGCTATAATGTAAAGCCGCAATCAATGCGAACCTCTTCCGGGCCACTAAGAGCATTATGTAACAGGCCCCCACCCGCCCGGTCATGTCGTACCCATGTTTTTTGGCGCGCAGCCCGGGAAGCTGCAGACTGGCCGCCGAAACCTAGCAATCCCAAGCTCGGCTGCTTACTGTATACATCTATTGAACCATAGCCACACCACGCATGACAACAACAACAATACGGGCCGCGGGAAGCTCCCGTTACTGACGGCTAGCAGAATACTCGACGCCATGTACTGGACGGCAGCCTAAACAGCACATTAGTGCATAGTATTGACCGTGGCGTCAGCAGCAAGTGGCGATGCGGCGCGCATCACCTCCGCGGGAGGCTGGGGACGGCACCGAAGGACCAATGTCTGCGAAGGTGAGACGCTGCTACCGGGGAGTCAACGTACCACGCTAGACTAGAACTAAGCACTTATATTTCCGCATCCACACCCGCTTTGGTGCCCTGCGTGCATTCATTCAGGCTCCCTGCCGGTCAGGACATCCGAGGGCAGCCCAAGGCATCGCGACCAAGAGGCAGGCCATACAGGGCGTTGACGCGGACCACAACCTAGGGAGCCCTCTTTTCTCTCGCGACTATGATCCGCTTCGGAGCTTCCTCGGCTCGCCTCTGCCGTCGCTCCACAGCCCCCCGCCTCTCTTCCAGCCCTCGCCCCGCCGCAGCATGATCACCTCTGGCATGTTTGACACGCCCAACAACCGAACTGGGCCGCTGATGGCCGACCCGTTTACTCCCACGCCGAGGAAAGGCAGTGCCTACGAGCAATTCCTAGCGGTCTTGTCGGAAGGGGGCCGGCAGCACGGCCAACCGCAGTTGATGCTGAGGCAGCAGCCGCCAATGGATCAGCCGCTGCCCGCAAGCAGCAGGCAGGGCGGCCAGGCCGAGGGAGCAAGTGGCGGCAGCGGCGGTGGCGGTGGTGCAGCCGGCGTTCTTGGCTTCCCAGGCGGTAGTGTAGCCGCCCCTCAGCAGCAGCTAGCGACGACAGCTGTCGCTCTTCGAGGTCAGACACCTCGAGCCATCGCCTCTCGGGGCGCTTTCCAGGTGGGTTTCGAGGAAGACCCGGTTGGTTGGGGGTGTTCAGTTAATAGCCAAGCCGCTGAACTCCGCTGAACTCCGCGGAAAGTTGACCGTCGGGACGGCGCGTAGTGCCTGGAGGACGCCACTGTTGCGTCTGCGGTCTTGTGTTCCGTCCGCGACCAACTAGGAGGTCGCACCTAGGAGGGAATGGGTCATGCGTTCGCGTTCGCCATTGAGAGAGAAACGTCAGGACGCGAGCGCAAGACCCGGTGAGTAAGTCATGACGCACGAGGGAGTCTGGCTCCTCCAAAAAATAAAGGATTGGATTGCCTCGAGGGTGTACGCGTTTCGTTCCGGGCGCCGTAAGTCGGGACGCCCAAAAAAAAACGCGCCGTCATAAGGCCCTCCTGGCTGTGGCGTGCCTCATTCACACGGTCGCATTACACCTCTCGGTCGTAGTAGCACGAATTAATGAACCCTACACCACCCACAGTCGACTTCACACAAAGAAATGAAATAAAACAGACATTTCATGGGCCCGGGAAATGTCTGTCTGTGGCCCGGGAAATGTCTGAGATAAGTCGGACATTTTATTCTCCGTGTCACGTGTTTTGCTGCGATGGTCTCTCATGTAGCCGTTTCCTCCCGGCACTGATGCCGAGCGCTGGCGACTTCTCTTACTTTCATCTTGATGCCATAGGCGGATGCTGGATTGCGCTTCCCCGTCGTGCAGATGGCCAACGGCTGCGGTAGTGCCGGCGGTGGGCTGTCGGGCACCATGGGCCTGGGGGGCCTTATGGGCGGCTTCTCCGGCTCCCTCGGGGGCCTTATGGGCGGCATGGGGCTCGGGCCCGGCGGCGGCGTCGGTGGCGGCGGCAGCCTGCATCAAGGCGTCAACATGGCGGGCGGGTCCCTACAGTTGACATCTGACGGTATGTTGTTGCCACACGCAATGGATGAGGATCCGTTCGCGCTGGGGAGCATCGGAATGGCTGAACGCCTGCTGGACTACTGTTCCACCCCACGCAACCCAGCCACCGCGGGAGTCGCCAGTGCCGTACCTGGCGGCGGCGGCAACGCCGGCGGCGGCGGCGGTGGATTTCTTGGTGGTCATGGACACGGCGGGCTGCCACCGCCGCCGGGGCTGCCGTCACTCCCCAACCTGCCGGCCAGTATCCTCGGAGTCAACCTCGGCGGCCCCTCTCCGATGTCCCTAAAGGCGCAGCGGCCGCCCTTCGTGTCGTACGTAAGTGCCCCCCATGACGTACGTCGTACGTCGTACGTCGTACGTCCCTCGCTGATGCTTGCCTGGCCCAGCCCTCGCCTCCCTTCCCCCCCTCGCACACACTTGCCGTACTGCCAACCGACGCCGCCGTCGCCATCACAACCACCAACGCCACCACCACCACCACCACTACCGATGCCTTGTCACCTGCAGCACCACCAGCCGTCATCGAATGAGGAAACTCAGGCCCATGCAGCTGGCGGGCCCTTAGGGGAGTCAGGTGTCTCCCGCACCACCGCTGGTACTCCAGACGGTGAGGGGCTGCTCCACGAAACCGCCGCCGCCGCCGCCGGTCTCCTGAACGGCCTGTCAGATCCGCTGATACCTGGACTCAGCGGCCTGGGGGCCTGTCTGGGCAGCAGCAGCGGCCTGGGCAGCTCGGATCTGGACGCTGCGGGGGGCGGGGGCCTCAGAGCAACGGGACAGGAGCTAGAGGCGCACGGCCGGTCGCCGCCTCAGCTGCCGTTAGGAGGCTTGCCGCCTGTGTCCCTCCAGCCGCCACCGCCCGCCGAGCCCCGCCACACGCCTGGCCTGATCAAGGATTCTGGTAACCCGCTGCACCAGCAGCAGCAGCAACAGCAGCAGCAGCAACCACGTGGTGGCGGTGGTGGAGGTGGCGGTGGAGGTGGTGGTGGCGGTGTGGTAGTTGTGGGGGGCCGCGTGGGGGCGCAGCCGGGTAAGGACCCAGCGGCGGTTGATCGGTTGGGGCTACCTCCGCGCAGTGGCGGCGGCTTGGGGCCTGCGGCCGCCGCCGCCGCCGCCAACGGCGGCGCCGCCGCCACCTCCACGCCGTCGACGCTGCAGCGGCCGCAGCGCACTCGTACGGCGAATTCCTTGTACGCC
The DNA here is from genome assembly GCA_003116995.1 of Yamagishiella unicocca. Taxonomy (NCBI): domain Eukaryota; kingdom Viridiplantae; phylum Chlorophyta; class Chlorophyceae; order Chlamydomonadales; family Volvocaceae; genus Yamagishiella; species Yamagishiella unicocca. Next base: position 939,832 of record BDSL01000027.1, on the reverse strand, counting down.
AGCGGCGGCGCCGGCTTCGACGGCACCACCTCCACCAGACGAGCCTCGGCGCCGGAAATGGGTGGGTGGGTGCTGAGCGCGGGTTTCTTTACGGGGTGTGGAAAAGAGGCATCTGCGGGCACCACACCTCACCGCTCCCCACCACATCACATCGCACCCCTACGTCCGATAGGGACCTCTGGTGAGGCTAGGGCTCTGGACGCTGTAAGCTCCTCGCCGCTAATGATTTCCTCCCCCCGCCCACAGAGACCATCATACCTGACCCTCCGGTTGTATCCGAGGCGGTCGCAGCCAGCAAGCGGACCAGTGCCAACGGCGGCGGCGGTGGCGGCGGCGGCGCCAACCGGACGCGGCGCGCGTCGGACAGGTGCGGCCATTGCCTCGTGAACGATGCACAGCCCCTCACTATGGGCAACGCCCCTCCCGAACGTACGACCCGATGTACGGCGCCACGCGATCGGAACCCACCCACCCACCCACCCACCCAGCTCTCCTCCTTTACCCATTCGCCGCGGTTGTCCGCCGCCCTGACGTTTCAGTGTCGTCAGGCCTACGGTTTTTTTTCCAAAACACACAGAACTCCACTCGTCCTTCGTTCCTCCCGCCGCCGCCGCAACCGCGTTTTCCTCCCTAAACCCCTTTCTCGTCCCGCGTTTTTCCCGCCGCCGCCGCCACCCCGCAGCAGCGCCAAGTCCTGTAAGTGCAAGAAGAGCCAGTGCCTCAAGCTCTACTGCGACTGTTTCGCGGCGCTCCAGTACTGCGGCGCCTGCTCCTGCGTAGCCTGCCACAACCGCCCGGAACACGCGGACAGAGTGCTACAGCGGCGGGAGGACACGGTGGCACGTGACCCTAACGTGAGTGAGGGGTTACAGAAAAGAACCGGTTACTCGGTGTGAGTGGGGGGGGCTTGGAGTGGGCCGGCGAGGTACCGGGGGCTGCCAGCGGCGGTGTGTCTTGTGTGTGTGTGAGAGAGAGAGAGTGTGTGCGTGTGTGGCGTCCAGGCGTCTTGTACGGCAGGCGATGTGTACGTGTCGGGTGCGCTTAGAGACGGTGGTGTGCAGCCGACGTCCCCTTCGGCCCGAAGGCGCCTAACCGTGTGTCCGCACACCATGAGTGACCCCACAACCGCCGCAACCGTCGCAACTGCAACCACCAGGCGTTTTCGCGCAAGATCCAGCACGCGCCCAACGGCAACGGCAAGCATAAGCGGGGTTGTAACTGCAGGCGCAGTCATTGCCTAAAGAAGTACTGCGAGTGCTACCAGGTGGGGGGCTGCGGTCGCTGGGACGCGGTCATGGGGTTGGCCTGTTTTGGCAACGTCTGCATGTGGCGGTGTGAGTGCACTCCAGGGAGGCCCAGCCGTGTCTGCCGTGCCCTCCAACGAAGCGGAGGCCGCCCTCCAGCGCCCTGCCGTTCGCGGTTATGATGGACGTTTCGTCGTACACACAACGGAACTGCAGTTAACGTGTCGCCTGGAGAAACAAACCCTCATACCTGCAACCCCTCATACCTGCAACCCCTCATACCTGCAACCCCTCATACCTGCAACCCTCTCACCCGGGCTCCCAGGGCGGCGTGAAGTGCGGACTGCAGTGCACTTGCCTCGAGTGCGAAAACATGGAGGTCGGCGCTACGGCTTCGGAGGGCGCAGTGTACGTTGTGGTGGTGGCGGGAAGGGGGAGGGGAGGGAGGGAGGCGAAACCCGTAGGAGGGGGGAGGAAGGGGAAGGGGGCCGTGCGGGTGAAGGGGGGGACGGAGAGGTTTTGGGTGTTGTTTTGTAGTTTCACAATTCAAAAAAAGCTGAGTTTTTAGTAGCTTCACTACGAATGCTTATTAGAGTGTACAAAATACAATATTTTTACAATGGCACTGGCAGGGGGAGAAATTGCCCATGTTGCCCTGTGCGTTGCATGCACTGCCGAACAAGTGTATGCACGATGGCGTTGTTTTGCGGGTTGGCTCCTTCCCAGCAATCCGCCGCTTCTTCGCATAACACCAGCTAGTCATCCGCCCACTCGTCCGCCCACCTGCCCCTGGCCGCATTCGTGCCAACCGTTGCCACCCTTGTCAACCTTGCTGCCACCCTTGTCAACCTGGTTGCCACCGTTGTCAACCTGTTGCCACCGTTATCAACCTTGTTGCCAGCCTTGTCAACCTGGTTGCCGCCCTTTGTCAACCTTGCTGCCACCCTTGTCAACCTTGCTGCCCCGCAGCGGCGCCCGAGGGACGACCAAGCGGAGCAGCGCCGCCAAGGGAGGGAGGGCCACCGGCAGCCGGGCCGGCAGCCGCCGCAGCTCTCTCACCGGCACCCAGGACGACTCGCCGCCGTCGCCGCCGCTGCCGTCAACGTCTGGCTACTCCGAAGGCCCCTCTCCCAGCCCGTCCGTGGGTGCTGTACCCGGCCCGGGCCTTATGCCGCCCCCGACGGCGGCAGGTGGCGGCGGCCTCACCAACCAAAGCCACTCGAGCCCGAACCAGTGCGGCATGGGCAACGGCGGCGATGGAGTCGGCGGCGGGCAGGGCAAGGTCACGCCCTCAGCGTCCAAGTTGCTGCAGCCGCTTCCTTCTGGCACCATCCAGCTGGAGGCCTATGGCCTACGGCGGTCCTCGACGAACAGCTTTGCGCAGCTGCAGCAGCTGCAGCAACAACAAGAGCAACACCAGCAACAAGAGCAACACCACCAGCAGCAGCAGTCGGAGCTGCGGACGCTGCAACCAGAGTTGCCCCAGCAGGGCGGGGCGGTGCTGGGGGATGCCCACCATGACGGCGTTCAGCAGGGGCGGGGGCATGAAGCGAAGCTGGAGGGGGGCGGCGGCGAGGAGGAGCGGGAAGACAGCGGAGGCGAGGAGGGGGAGAGCGAGCAGGGCAAGCGGGCGCGCCAGGGAGGGCTGCAGCAGCAGCAGCAGCAGCAGCTGCGTCTGCAAGAGATCAAACAGGAGGCGGGGCCTCCGCTTCTGCAAGGACCCAGCCGTGGGGGGCGGCGGTCGCCCGATGTCAAGCCCCTTGGGCTGGTGGCATTTTCTGCAGGGGGTGAGTGGATGGGTGGGTTCGAGGAAGAGCCGTGGATGCCCGAAAAAACCGTTTAGAATAGACGTGGATGGGTGGGTGGGTGGGTAGCAACGGGACACAGGCGCGACGGGGCAACGGCAATGGGTCAAAGGCAACTCCTCCTCCTCCGCCACGCAACACCACCAGCACCCTCTAACCTCCCCTCCCTCCCCCTCCCCTCTGTCCTGTCCCTGTCGCGCAAACGAGTTTTACGCCACCCCCTCCACTCTGCCCTGCTGCTCCCATTCCCCCTGGCCGCCCCCGCAGACCACACCATTCGCTCCTCCCACACCCCCAACGTCAGCTCCCACCACCGCGGTGACGCCCCGCCGCAACGCAAGGCGGCGGCCTGCCACGATCCCTCCGCAACCATCACCACCGCCACCACCGCCACCGCCAACACTGCGTGTAAGGATGAGTCCCCGCCGCCGCAGCAGCAACCACAGCAGCAACAGCAGCCGCAGCAACCACAGCAGCAACCGCAGCAGCGGCAGCCGCAGCAGCAGCAGCAACCGCAGCAGCAGCAGCCGCAACCGCAGCAGCAGCAGCAGCAGGCTCCTATTATGTCCATGCCCTCCCTGCAGGCGCTGCAGCAGCACCACCTCCTCCAGGACCAGCCGCGTTTCACCCCTCGCTCGCTATGCATGTCCCTCGACGTCGTGTCGCCGCCGCCGCTGTCTATGCTCGCTCAGCCCGCCATGCTGGGCTCGTCGGACGACAGCGACGGCGAGGACCAGCTGGGTTCTCGTACAAGAGGTCGCGGAGCCAGGCAGCACCACCACCACCACCAGCAGCTTGAACAGCAACAGCGACAGCAACAACAAGAGCAGCAACAACAGCACCAACAACAAGAGCAGCAACAACAGCACCAACAACAACAAGGGCAGCAAGAACGCCAACACCAACAACAGCAAGGCCAGCAACAACAACGGCAGCAACAACACCAACAGCAGCGCGGGTCCGCGGCGACGGCAATGCCGTTGGGAGCGGCGGCGGCGCGGCCGCCGCAGTCGCACCAGCAGCAGCAGCAGCGTACTTGCCACGGCGGTCAGGCCCGAGGTTTGGGGCTGCCGCACGGCGAGTTGGACTTCTCGGAGGCGAATGCTCTGGCGGACGCCATGATTGCGGCCATTGCTGGCGAGGCGGCGGGACGGCGAGGCATCGAAGTCGGAAGTGACGACGATGACGGTGGTGGTGGGGGCGGCGGCGGCGGCAGGGGGAGGTGCAGGTCGCATCAAGGATTGGAGGGAGGCGCCGCCGGCGGCGGCGGGCTGCTTTGCGGAGAGGAGTTGCTTGGCGGCGGCCTGCTGATTGATGACGACGACGACGCACACGACCTCTTCGTTGGACCCGGTTCCATTGAAGGGTTGCGGCAGGCTTGCGACGGCGGCGGCTTCCAGCACCACCCGCACATGCTGTTGGAGCAGCAGCACCACCAGCTGCCCCAGGGCATGATCTTGTGTGACGACGGATCCGGCGGCGGCGGTGGCAGCGGCGGCGGCAGCATCAACGGCATCGGCGCGGCGGCCTCGGGGCGCTCACGGTCGGTCATGCCGCACGGCGAAATGGCCGGTGCCTGTGGGGCCCATTCCCTAAGTCTGAGTCTGAGCTCCTCCCAGATCTCTCCCGGCGCGGTCTCCTGGCTCAACCAGCAGGCCTTCCGCCGCCCCTCCCGCTTCGCGCCCACTCGCATCTCCCGCGGCGGCGGCGGCGGTGGCGGCCTCATGCCGTACGATTCGTCGCAACAGCAAGGCTGGCCGCTGTCGTCATCCTCGGGTAGCCAGCTGGAAGCCTGTCACGGCCTCGAGGGCTTCGAGCAGCAACACCAGCAGGAACACCAGCAGGAACACCAGCAGCAACACCAGCAGCAACACCAGCAACAACACCAGCGCCAGATGATGATGCTGTCGGGCGGCGGGCAGCTGTCGTTGCGTGGCGGACCCACCACCAGGAGCTCCGCCGCAACGGCGGCGATGGCTGGCCTCGGCGGCGGCGGCGGCGGCGTTCACACGCTGGTGTCGCCAGTGCGGACGTCTGCGGGTCAGGCGCTCGGCATCAAGCGCAAGGCGGCGGAGCTGGAGGGAGACGACTGCAAGGCGGGGGTGCTGCAGGTGCGGCTGGGGGGCTGGGGAGCGGGGTTGTGGTGCCAAGCCCGGGGGTGGGGGGTGGAGGGCACCGGGGTAGGGCATGTGGCGAGAAAGAGGGAGCAGGGTTGGGTCGTTTTTCAGGCCCGTTCGTTCCAACACACGCATACACACTCATTCATGGAATGCTCCGGAACCGCTCTCTCCACGCCCGCACGTCCTCAGGCTGCTGTCGACGGCGACGATTCCAACCACCCCAACCACCTCAACCACCATCAGCACCGAGAAAACTGGGCCGCACCTGGCGGCCACGTGACCTCCCCCTCCAAGCAGCGCCTCATGGCTGCCGGCGGCGGCGGCGGTGGCGGCATGAGTCAGCACGTGCCGCTACAGCCCCTGCAGCTCCTGACTGGCCCCTCGGACCATCAACTGTACGACGGCCACTACCACCACCAGCAGCAGCAGTCCATGATGGCGTCATCTGGTGCCGCAGAGGCGGCGCAGCAGCGGACGCAGCAGCAGCAGCTGCAGCAGCAGCCGGGAGGTGCTGGGGCTGGGAGGGGGGGTGGTGGGCCTGGCGGCGGTGGGGGGGGTAGGGGCCGGGGAGGTCGCGGCGGCGGTGCCGCCGCCCGCCAGCGCAACCTTCTAGCGGAGAAGGAGATGCTCAAGGCCACCGCCTGGCAGTACATGACGCAGCGGCTGGGCGGCGGAACAAGGGTGAGGAAGGGGCTTTGTGGAAGGAGAGCGGGGCGGGATGTGGAGGTTCGAGGAAGACCCGTGGATGCGGGAAAAGAGCTGTTTGGAAAAGACGTTTCGAGGTGCATGCTGGAGAACCTGGCTTGGCGGGATGTGGGGGTGGAGGGCACTGAAAGGACACGTCCCTGCCGCCCCTTTTTGGCGCGTCCAGTCCATGTCGCCTCCTGCATGAAGCTTGCCGCCTGGCGCGCTCCTGCGAAACTACCTGCTCCAACACATCCGCTTGCTGTCATATCCATCGGACCGGGGTGGGATTGGATGTCGGAACCATGTTTCGCATTCCCACGATCTCCTCGTTACGCCTTCCCCCCTTCCTCTCCTATCCCCCCCCCGCCTGGTACCAATTACATTACCCCAGTCGAGTTACCGGTTTTTTACTTGTAATCCCCCGCCTGGTCCGGCGCCGCCGCCCCCTTCCACAGCAGCAGCAACCCGACGTGGAGCCCACCATCAACGGCGGCGCCGCTCCGGCCCCCGCTGGTGTTGCTGGTGGCTGTGGTGGTGGTGGTGGTGGTGGTGGTGGTGGTTTCGGAGCCGCACCCCCACCACCAAACCCCGGCGGCATGGGGCTGCTCATGCAAGGAGCCAGCCTGCCAACACACGCCTCGCAGCAGCCCGCGGTGGCGACGGGGCAGCTGACCCTGGGCGGGTACGGCCAGGACACTGTCACTGCCGCCGGCGGTCCGCCCGATCGCAACGCCATGGTGCGTGGCGGCGCAGCCGCCGGGGAGCGCATGGGTTCGAGTCCGCCTGGCGGCGGTGGCATCGTCTTCAACTTCGCCGGTACAGCCGGCGTGGCCACGCCCGCAGGACAGGGCCAAGGGCAAATCCAGCAGCAGCAGCAGGGGACGGTCCGGCTGGGAGCCATGACTAAGCTGGGATCGGGCAGCACGGTGTTCTTCTCGCCCAACAATAACGATGCTCGTCCCAGAGGCACGTGAGGCACGAGGCCACAGCGACCTGTGACCGGCAGCGTGTCGTTGTCCAGATCTGACAGGCCCGGGGGGGGGCATCGGGCGGGGGATTACGTAATGCACAAGTGGGTTTGCCCCTCGCCCCGGGGCCATTGGGGGGGATGGGGTGAAATTTGGGTTCGTAGGGTTGCACGGGGGCAGGTGGCTGAGAGAGGCAGAGGGGGCAAACCCGCACGGAGCGGCCGCGTTTGCTTACCACGGAGAGGCGGGCAGCGCAGCAGCAGCGGCGGTGGCGAGACAACTGTAACGGTAACGGCAACGGTGGCGGCGGTGGCCTCCGGTATCCCAGGAGAGAGATGTTGTGGTGGTGGTTGTGGCGGTGTTCCTTAGAGGCAGCGGGCAAGCAGGGCGGGCGGCCAGGAGCAAGGAGAGGGCCCCAGACGCGAGAAGCGGGGCGGAGGGCGCGGAGGGGCGCCGACGCGGCAAGCCAGGCGAGGTGATGCATGTGTGTGTTGCCCGAGGAAAACGGGCCGGCTGCAGCAGGCTGGATAGCCGCCCTGGCCGGAAACGTACATGTGGCTGGCGGGTGAAAGGGGCCGTGAAACGAATTGTTGTGGAGAGAGGGATTTGAACGGGGGTTGTGGCTGGCTGCGGTTGCCGTTCTGCGCGACGGTTGTCTTTTCTATCGCCACAGTTGAAACACACGTCGTTGCGCCAGGCGCCGCTGAGGCGTGCAACGCAGAGGCCCCTGGCGGTGGCCGTGACGGGGTGCATGGGTGTTGTTTGAACTGAAAATCGGCCTGGCCCTGAGGCTGCTGTGTACGGCTTGTCAGTCGTACTTGCACGGCTGTTCGTAATGTGCGCGCGTCGGTCGCTGCTTCTTGTTGCCGCATGCAGGGATGAGCCAGCAGCGGCGGTCATGGAGTGGCCAATGAAGGGCCCCGCATAGGGCCCATCGAACCCCTGGGTTGAGCCGCAGCGGCGACCCACTCTGGCCGTTGCTTGGGTGCGGCGTTGCCAGGCGGTTCGGCCCCCGGGCCGGTTTGGATGTATATCTTGTTGGATGGCGGGCGGGGTGACGCCCTGCCTGGAGCACCAACACCACTCACCCCTCCCTGGAGCTCGCACTAGACACTCTCCACACGGCTTCCGGTGGTGACGCGCATTCGCGAACTCGACATCGACCTGCTGCTTGTCGTATCTGTTTACTGTTACCGCAGCGGCTGCAGCCAGCAGCAGCGGCTGCAGCAATAGCTGTAGTAGCAGCAGGTGTCAATGGTTCCGGCCCCGGGAGCAGCAACCCTCGAGGTGAACAGGCCTCGGCGGTGTGCGTGCGCATGCTGTTTCGGCAAAGAGGGGCGTGTGTATCGCGTCTTGGGTGTGTGAGGGCAGCCAAGACGCGTGCTGCATGCGCAGTCCCCCGGGGGAGGCGGCGACATCACGTTATGTTTCGTAATGTTTCCTGACATAACGTGACGCGTTCCTCTTGGGCGCCTCTGCTGTGGATGGGTGCGGTCGCGAGAGATCACGAGGACTCAAAGATCCATGCACTGGACCCAGGTGTCGTACCGTACGGCGCCAGCTTTTGATTAGGGTTTGGTGACGTCTGGTGGGCCGTGGCGCGATGTGGCTTGGGCCCCTTCATCCGCTCACTCGCTTGCTCCTGTCTCTCTGTCTCCCGCTGCGGTGACTTGCCCGGCGCGGAGAAAACGGTATCAACGGTAACAGTTGGGAGTTGTCGCCATAATAGACGGCGTGAAGCTTCGAGTGCGCGGGCGGTAGGCTTGCAACTGGATCGAGGCACAAGGCCTGATGGACTTGCGTTTTAAGGTGGGGTGCAGTGCCTTAACGCGACTTTTGAGCTACTAGCTGTCCTTGTTTTGGATTTGGATTCTTGTTGTTTGAATCTGGCTCGGCTTGGGGTGACAGCGCCGCGGCGACGCCCGTGACGGCATTGTACGACGATACCGTACGGCTTTGTACGGCCATGAATGACTTTCGGTCGTCAGGGGTTGCGCGCGGGAAGGGGGCGGCTGATTGCGACCCGCTGCAGCGGCTGCATCGTACGGCGGCGATCAATTGTACGGTAGCTGTGTGGAAGCTGGAAATGACGATCCGCGTTTGGGCTTCGGTGAGCTCTCTTTCTTCGGTGTGCTGGGTTAAATAGTATGTTTTTGAGGTGGGTGGAGTTCCCGGTCACTCTCTCGGATGGAATCGGGTTATTAGGGTTTCAACCAGGTCAATTAATCGTTAAGGGGGGCTCGGAGGGAACGCGGCAATTCGGCTGGCGGCGTTTGCGATGCGCGGCCCCAGGGCCACCCCACTCCGTGCTCGCACACATACATAAATTTGTAGCATACGTAATATTCGCACTCAATGCCCCGGCGCTTCTTCAGCGCCACCCGGATCGCAGCAGCAACCAAGCTACCAAGGCACAGCAAGCAAGGCTGCCTTGCGCTGGGCTGTGCCGATACTTGGACCTCACATGGACAGGCGCAACCGCTTTACGAGGCTTTTCGGGGCTCCTCGAGGGGGGGCGGTTATGCCGTTGCCCCAACTGGAATCCTAACGATAACAGAAAGAAGCTTACACACCCTGTGGCTACTGCACATTTTGGCGGGGGTAGCGAGTAGAGCCCCTGAGGCTCGAGGGCACCGCCTTTCACAGAGGAACGATTCATCCACAGCAGCCCCACGTGTACGGACTCACATGAAGTGCTAGCCGTATCCCCGTATAGCCGTACAACTGCCGGGGCCGGCCCATGCCGTAGCCACGCGCTACGACGTCACCGTTTTTCCGTTGCCGCCACGCTTCCCCAGCAAGACCCCGGTCTGCGCCAAGTTCAGCTGCCCCCTCGAGTCGCGTGCATTTCTCCTGATCGGTTTTCTCATCCAGTGCCCCGACCCCCGGGCTTCCTCTCATACCCCCCCAACTCGGGCGCTTACTGAAACAGGGCAGCGCAGAGGGCTGACACCCGGCAGCAGCAGCAGAGGTGAACACCACCAGTCCGCACCAGGCGAACTCCGCCACCACCTGCCGCCGCCACCGCTCGATCCCTCGCCGCCTCATCACCAGCCCCCGCCCCCCAGACACTGCCCTCCACCAGAACCGTAAACCAACCGACACCGCCTCCGGCTCTCCGCCCCCCACAAGACCACAACCCACCCACACCGCCGCGGCCTGAACTGCCTACTTGCGCTGTCCCCGTCCCTGCCGCTGCCCCTGCCGCTGCCTGCTTGCGCTGCCTACTTGCGCTGCCCCTGCCCCTGCCGCTGCCCCTGTCCCTGCGGGTTCCCTCGCGGGCCCCCCGAGCCCCGGTCGCTGATGACCTTGCGCCTCCGCGCCTCCGCCTCCATCTCCTCCGGCGTGCGCTGCTGCCTGACGGGCACGCGCCCAAACGTCTTGACGAACTGGCCCCGCCGGATGCGCGCAGCCTCCCTGGAGCGAGCCTCCTCGTCCTCCTCCAACACCAGCGTCCTGCGGCGCGGCGTGGGGGGAGGGCGGTGTGTGTTTGTGCGTGTGTGTTTTCAGGGTGTCATGGTTTCGGCGCCAGCGACCGCATCTACGTCCTTGCGTGTCGCTCTCTCTCTCTTTCTCCCCCCGCACATCCAGCACGCTACCCAAACGCGTGCGTGCTCAACACCGGTCCTTCCTTGGTATCTTCTCCCTCAGCCGGCGCTCACCACACATCGGCCTCATCGGCTCACCGCCCAGCCGCTGCCCCCCGCCCCGCAGCACCATTTACCACTCCGTGTAACCCTCCCCTCACACCACCCAGGGCGCACGCTCTGGACCGTCGTACGCATCTCTTCCTCAGAAGCGAAAGCCGGGATGCCCACCTCCGCTAACGCCGCCTCGAGTTTCTTCCCCCTCCGGCCCCACCCCACGAGGGGTGTCCGCCGACCATGCGCTCACTACCTTGTCGTTTTTCGTGTCACCGGTTTCACACCACCCCACTCACCCCGCCCCCACGCGCGCCAGCAGCGTCCGCTTGAGCGCCTCCGTGGCCTCTATGCTGGCCAGCTTGTCCCTGGCCGTCAGGGGCACCTCCGCCAGCGTGGACACCAGCCCCGGCAGCACCACCTCCTGCTCCAGGTCGTTCTTGAAGTCCTCGGGGACGGCGTATAGCTCCGCCTCGATCTGCGAAGGGGGAGGGGGTACAATAAAAGGACCGGTAACGCGGCTGGGGAAATGTAGTGGGTGCATAGCCTTCGGACACCGGGACGCGCGCGCATGCTACGGGACTAGGGTGGCCGGCGGACAATCTGCGGGGGGACAGGGGCAGGGGTCGGGACAGGGCGCGGAGGTTGAGGCGACCCGCGGGTCGGCGGTGGGTGCTGGCAATGAGGGTTTTGGACGACGGTGGGGGCGGGGTTAAGGGGGGCGAGGGAGTGCTGGATGTATGAGGGCGGCCTTATGGGGCAAACTTAGGCGGGGGAGGGACCTAGCATGCAACGCACCCGCACCCTCAACGCACCCGCGCCGGCATTCCCCGGTAGCCCCACCCGCCGCCCTCGCTCCCTTTTCCCTCTCCCTCCCCTTCACCTCTTCCTCCCGCCCCAAATCCCGGGCTCCCATGTCTTGTAGCTGGGTTTTCACGCCACCCTCCCCTCCCCCTCCCTTCCACCTTCCCCTCCCCTTCCCCTCCCTCCACCTCCCCCTCCCTCCCGCCCCCTCCCCCTCCCTCCCGCCCACCTTTCTTCGCTTGGCCTCCGGGTCCAGGTCGTCATCGGACGCCGGAGCCGCCTTGCCCAGCCGCAGCGCCAGCTGCTCCTCTATGTACTTTTGCCTGAGGGGTTGAGGGGGAGGCACCAGCAGCCGCGGCAGCAGCGGTGAGATGGCAACCGGGGCAGGGCCCAAACCCCTATGCCGTGTAACCGGGTCTTCTCGCCACCCCCCCCCCCAACCCAACCCCTCCCCCTCCCCACCCACATGTGCGCGTCCTCATCCTGCTGTGTTGCGATGGACTTGGCCTTCACGTAAGCGTCCATCACGGGACCCGTCAGGGCGGCGTCATCCTCGCCGTCGCCCCGCGGCTCCGACCCGGCTCGCCCCCCGCCGTCGCCGCCCCCCGCGGGCCCTATGCCCGGCCCCGCCAGCCCGTGGGCCAGAGCGGAGGCGCCCGTCCCCGCAGTCCGCTTTCGCAGTTGTTGCATGAGCCGGGTCTCTGTCAGCTTGTCCCTGCTCCGGGGGAGGAGGGGGGTGCGCGGACATGGCGTGTTTTGGATCCGGATCAAGGTTTGGATCATGGCGGGTTGGCGGCGGTAGGGCACTAGATGAAGGTGGAGGGCAATGTGGAAGAGGAGCAGGTCATCCCCCCCTTTAGAGACCATACGCCACGGCCATGCGCCAAACTATCATGTCCCCCCGCGTAAAACGTTTTCTTATCCCCCCCCTCCAGCTCCCATGCCGAGTTACCGGCTCTTTTATGTAACCCCCCTTCAGCGGGCCGACAGGGCGTTGCTATCGGGGACTGGCGGGGGCCCTACGCCAGCTGACCCGCCCCTGACCTTCTGCCTGCCGGCCTGGTGTTGCGCGAACCGGGATCCAACTCCGGTGCCCCACTACACCCTCCAAGCCCCTTCATCCAAACCGCATAGCGAATAGCAACCCAGCAAGCCGCGTGAACATACCGAGCCGCGGCTGCGTCGCCCGCTACAGGAGGGTGCAGGAGGGTGCCCTTTCCCCAACCGGCGCAGGGCCGGAGGTAGCGCTGCCGCGACCGAGTTGACCCGGCGCCCCGTGTCCGCTACTCGTAAGCACAAGCCTCTCCACACAGCCAGTATTCGATACCGTCTCACCGCTGACATTCCGGCTCGGCGGTACCGTTGGGCGCATCCTCCGGCTCCTCTGATGCAGCTTTCTTGCGAATATTGCGCTGCTTTGACATCGCACAGCGTGGTCTTGGGGATTATCAACACGTCCACTGGTCCCTTTGGTCACCGAGTTCCTACACAAGTGCGCCTACTTTTAGCTCAAGCTAGTGGGTCGTCTTTATGGGCCAATTATGGTTATATTATAAGACCCTAGACCTTGTTCTTGCATTACAGCCTAGAACGTTGACAATTGAAGCTTGGTTGTCTTGCTAGTCGGGAACTACCAGATAATGAAAAGCCACGTCTTATGGAAGCAGTCAACCTAGTGACTATTTCTTGCCCCGCTTCTTGCGCCCATAAACCTTCCCGAGACAGCTTCTCTGTGCTGTCGTACAAACAGAACAGATTGGACTTGGACAAAGTTCTGTCCATCGTTCAAGATTATCCCCAGACAGTGCCTACATTAAACGCTTGGTGGCGAGCAATGCTTGCTTATCTACAACGGCGAACGGGGGCGCCATGCGCTCACCGGCCGCCGCCACAGAATGTGGTATGCCCACGCGTAGTGCGCCTAGTTTGTCGGTCGTCTGGCGTAGATGACGGCGTACCTGTTGTGGAGGACCGTAGAGGCGGCTCAGAGCCATCGACGTCGGGCCAGGAGGTCTTCGATTACGAGGCGCCAGCCTGGGTCCGGGAGCGGAATGCAGCGTTTGCGCAGCAGCTGGAAGGGAAGCTTATCCTGGCACCCCTTACGAAGGTAACCTTCGCTGTCATTGCAATCAGAGGCACCGCTGGCGCTGACCCACCTCCTTGCGCCGCCGACACTTGCTTTCCGTTAGGGAGGCAATGTCCCGTTCCGGCGCCTATGCCTTCACTTTGGCTGTGAGGTTACGATGTCGGAGATGTCCTTCAGCAAGCCCCTGCTCAAAGGTAGATGCTAAAATGCCAGCGGCGCCCGCGCGCGTTGGCAGCAGTTTGGCTGACCCTGGCCGTGTAGCCCGCTTGCATGGCTTGAGGCGACAGAGTTGAACGCGCTCGGCTTTACAAGGCACCTGGCGAGAGCATGTTTGGCTTCCAAGTGGCCTGCAAGACCATTTCAGACGGCATAGCAGCGTCGAAACTCGCGAAGGAGGTGAGCGAGGTGCCGGAATTCACCAACGACCGAGGCGATTGGGACGCTTAAAGTAACCTCTAGGGCCGGAGATGATGCATGACTGGGTAGCTTTTGTTGATGGGTTGAGGTGTGCATTATTGCGAAGAGGTATGCTGGGAAGCTGCGATGGGATTGATCTTGCCAGGGACGACGCCGGAATTTTTTCTGCTGACCGCCAGATCTGTCCCTGTACTGTCTTTTCCTTGCAGGGCGGCGCTCAGTTTATGGACATCAACTGTGGCTGTCCCATCTACGGTGGGTGCTTGGATGCGGGGGCCAGAAAACGACGCAGCAGGCCGTCGTATTACCGTACCGTAGCGCAGGAGCGGGGCACACATTTGGGAATGCTCTCGCATCCTCCGCCTCCCGCCCCCTCTCCCACCTCGCCCCATCCCAACCCTCCCATTTCCCCCAACCCACCCACTCGTCAGAGGCCACTCGTCGCGGCATGGGCTCCGCCATGATGCGCAAGCCAAGGTCCCTAGCCAAGATGGTGGCGGGGATCGTGGCGGAGTCGGAGCTGCCTGTGACGGTCAAGGTGAGCGCTAGGGACAAGCAAAAAATGGATCCACATGTACAGAAGTTTGTACGATCCATGCTCCATATTAAAGCTGAAGCTCGTTATAAACAAGTGTGTGCGAGGGAGGGGGGATATGTGTGTTGTGTGTGTGGGGGGGGTTTAGTATGTGTGTGTGGGGGGGTAGTATGTGTGTGTGTATGGGGGGGGAGGGGTCAAACCGCTGGTATGTGTGTCGTATGTGGGGCGGTAGTACACAATCTTGGTACAGGCTCCGGCCTACCAAGCACTGGCTGGCCGCGTTACCGCCGCCGCAAAAAACACCATTCCCCTCTTTTCACCCGCCTCCCCTGCGATGCGCTCCGTACAGGTACGGCTCGGCGAGAACGACAAGAAGATGAACGTGGACACTGTCGTACGGTACTTGGAGATGGCGGGGGCGGCCGCGGTGACAGTACACGGCCGAACGGCAGAGCAGAGGCAGGTGCTGGGTGGCCGGGGGAGGGGAGTTGTGTATGTGGGGGAGCGGTAATGGGGGGTTTCGGTCGGGTAGAATGCGAGGAGGCGGCACGCGACGAGCCCGTGTGATGAGGTTAAATGGATTCCCCTTCGGCAGTCCTTTCCGGACAGAAACCGACAACTCCATCCTCTGACGGTTGCTCGCTGGCCAGCTCCGAAACCACGCACTAGCACCGCAGCACCACCACCCGGGGGAGGCATACAAACCGTTGACGCGACAATAGTTGGCGCATGGTCGGCGGACACCTAGTTTGTGGGCGCATGCTGGAGCACTGGGACGGACTGCCCAGGGGGTTACAGTAAAAGAACCGGTAACACCCGGGGGGGGGGGATGCCCCAGGCGCCAGGTGTGATTCAGCGGCGGTGGTCCAGAGCACTGCACATGTACGACGCACACGCAGCACGGCACAACACGGCGCAGCACAGCGCAGTGCGCAACGCACGACGCAGCACGATTTTTTGCAGCCCGATCTTTCGTTAGTGATAGGGTTAGTCGGACAGGTGATGAGATGCTGGATTCCCCTTCGGTTATTCCATAACCGACAGATTCCATATCCTGATGTCCGTTCCGAGCCACACCCACACACTCGGCTTTGCATGACTCCGCGGATTTCTGGTTGCATGATCCGTTGGTGGTTGCGGTGTTGTTGGTTTGGCTCGTTAGCTTAGTACGGGACCTCCCTCCAGAGGCAGGCCACCGACTGGTGGCGGTGGTGGTGGTGGTGGTGGTGGCAGAGGATGAGACATTTTGGATTCCCCTTCAGTCGAGAGCAACACCAGTTACTCGTGACCGACAGATCCAGTTCTGATGCCCCCACCCCAGCTCGCCTCTTCGACGGCACCGCACCATCCCTTCACCCCCCTCTCGACCCTTCCCCTCCCCTTCCTCCCATTCTCCAGCTCCTTCTGCCTCTCCTCCTCTCTCATTTCCCTCGGCTTCACCCACCCTCCACCCACCCACCCTCCCTCCTCTCTCCCTCTCTCCCTCCCCCTCCTCCCCCTCCCCACAGGTACAAGAAGGCGGCTGACTGGGCCCGTGTCGGCGACCTGGCTCGCTCCGTGTCCGTGCCCATCATCGGCAACGGCGACATCCTGACCCACTACGAGGCCGCGTCAAGGCTCAAGGAGTCGGGCTGTACGGCGGTCATGGCGGGTCGCGGCGCACTGATCAAGCCGTGGCTCTTCCAGGAGTACAAGGAGGTGAGGCGGGGGGGGGCCTGAAAACCGTTGACACGGCGGCGCGGGGTGGGGGGAGGCCCCCAGGGGGGGAGGCCGGGGGGGCCGGGAGGCCGGGGAGGGAGGGAGGCCGGGGGTGGGAGGGAGGGAGGCCGGGGGGGAGGGAGGGAGGCCGGGGGGGGAGGGAGGCGCCTTCCGTGATGCGCCTGCGAGGGAGGGCGCCTTACACATGACGTCCCAGCGGCAGTGGGGTCGATCCGAGCTGGTGTATTAGGTGGGGGCCGCGCGCTGCACTGCACTGCACTGCACTGCACTGCTGCGGGGTGGGCGCTTGGGCCGCAGCCCACACTCGTATTGTGGTCGCGTGAGGTCTGCCGGTGTGCCAGGATGCGGCGGTGCACCGGAGATCAGCCGAGCAGCATTGTTAGGTTGCGGTGCCAGACCCGTAGCCCGTCTGCCAAACGTATCGAGTAGGTTGCGGTGCCAGACCCATAGCCCGTCTGCCAAACGTATCGAGCTGTGTGTCGTCGGCATTTGCTGCTGACCTCACCCCGTTGGCTGCCAACACTCCACTCCCCTCCGCCACCTCGCTGGCACTCCACCAACCGGCCTGCTGCATTCAGCCGCTTCTCGCCGGCCCTCACCGTTTCCTCAAACATGCACACCCCTCACCGCCCGCTCCCCCTCAGGGCCGGGAGCTGCTGCTGACCACTTCAGACCGCGTGGGGGTGTACCGGCTGCTGGTGTCGTACATGAAGGAGCACTTCGGGGACGACGAGCGGGGCCGCCGCAAGGCCTGGTACTTCTTCCCCTGGCACTTTGACTTCCTCACCCGGTAAGCCACAGCACACACCGCGCTTGAGGGTGCATCCCTTCCGTCCTCCGTCTCCTCCTAGTTTTGCTAGTTACTTCCGGCGATTGATTCCGCTCCCCCCCGGCTCCCCGCCACTATGCCTGCACCCCTCCCTCCTACCGATCCCCCCCTTGATGATACCCCGCCACGCCGCTCGCAGCTACCGGCCCATGCCCGCAGACGTCTACGAGCCGCTCAGCAGGGAGCACCCGCTCATCATGACCCGGCTGGACACCACCGACCCGCGGGTCGGCGAGACGCTCGACGGACTGCCCTGGGCGGAGCGGCTGCTGCGCTGCGAGAACACCGAGTCGCACGAGGCCATTGCGGCGGCGCTGTGGGATGCGGCGTCGGACGGCGATGCGATGGCGGCCCTGGAGCGTATTGGGTCGGAGCGAGTGGTGGCGTGGGAGGAGGAGCTGCGGGCGAGTGGGCGGGGGGGGGACGGCAGCCGCGGCGGCGGAGTGGGGGGCGATGAGGCCGGCAGGGGCGGCGGGGGCAGGGGTAAGCGGGGCGAGGCGGAGCTGGAGCGAGGGTGACGAGGTGACTGTTGAGGAGGCGAATGGGTTGCTGTGGGGTGGAGGAGCCCGAATGGGTAAGAGGGACTGTTGCCCCCATTTACGTTGCTGCCGTGTAATCGCGGCAACACCTTGGGACTTGGCTGGGGAAGTATGTTGCTGGCAAGGGAGTGGGGGGCGGGACCCCTGTGGATGACCTGCTTGGGAGCCGTGTGCGTGTGGCGCCAGGTGGCCGTACGGCTGGGGATTGAAGGTGATCGTGAACTTGAGGATCGAAGCTGGGGGCTCTGTCGGGTGGGTGTTTTTGCTGATGGTGGTGGGGCGGAGGCGGGGCGAGGCGGACGAGTCCCGAGGATTAGAAATGGCGTCTGGCAGCTTGGAGCCTCGGGAGATACCGGCATCGCGGGCTGAGGAATGTGACAATGGCCATGCGAGGACTATCATTGGAACGTGTCGCACGCTAAGTATATAACTCCTATTGTAAATTGCGTGCTCGCCAACACAGCCCGTTCTGGCGGCAGACCTCCTGAAGGGACGCATGTAGCAAAGATTGCAGACCTCCTTCGGCCCTACTGGAGGGACCCTCCGCGCGGGTCTTGATCCCGCCCATGGCTGTCCTTGCAAGTCGTCTGCAGCAGCAGCAGCCGAGTGTTGGGCCCAGGCTGCACAAACGAGGGTCATTCCTGTCTTCCGCACCGCCTTCCACTGTAACATGGCCCCAACTGCCACCCTGTGCCCCGTCAAACCCTGCCCGGGCAGCCACAGCACTGAACCGACCCCTAGTATGGTACGACAAGACTACGCAAGGTGTACGACAAGCACCCCGGCCCGCACTAGCACTGTCTGGAATGATGCCATGCTGGCTCGGCGGGGACCCCCTGCCGTACCATGACACACTGATCCGGTGGAAGTCCCTCCCCCTCACTCGTCACACGGATCCGACACAAGAAGTCCCTCCCCACTCACACGTCACAGCCCTAGATGTAGTGTTGTAACGCCCTCAGCCGCTCCCCCCTCCCCTTCATTCCTTGGCATCAGTTTCTGTTCACGGGTTTCATGCTTTCATCTCTATCCCACAGAAAGGCTCCCAGGCACCAATGAGCTTATCACCCCCGCTGCCACCGCCACCTTCTGTAGCATCAGTAGCATCAGCATTTTGTTGTACACATCAATTACGTGGTTTATGGACGAGCTCCGGCCTGCCTGCCCTAAACCCGCCCCCAGCCGCTGCCACTGCCACCTCCGGCCTCCACCTCCACCTCACCGCCGCTGCCCCGCCTACCCTAACCCCGCTGCCGCTGCCACCTCCGGCCTCCCTTCACACGTCCCACCCGGAACACCCGCTTCCAACTCCCCCGCCACACCTCCGACGGCGCCGGTTCCCGGGGCTGGCGCCACGGCATGCTGCCGTTGTGCGGCGTGCGGCGACGGCAGTAGCACCGGCAGCGGCAACGGCAGTGGCGGCGGCAGTAGCAGCAGCAGCAGAAGCGCCTGCCGGCAACTGGCGGCGATATCCTCGGGTGCCGCCATGGCCCCCGTGCCCTCGTCCCCGCAAGCCAACCGCTTGCTCACCGGCGGAACCACCACCACCCTGCTGACAGCGCCACTGCCGGCAGCGCTGCTACTGCCGCCTGCGCCGCTGCCGGCAGTGTTGCTACTGCCGCCTGCGTCGCTGCCGGTGGCGCTACTGCCGCCCAGCTGCACAAGCGTGTCGATGTGTCGGGAGGTGAAGGGGGAGACCCACATCGCGGTGTTCATCGCGGGGGCAATCTGCGTGGGGAGGGGGGTTTCCGGGTTGGGGGTTGGGGGTCTTGGAAGGGCGGGCGGGGGGCCGGCGGCTGGTGTTCAGGGATGCGGTTCCGCTGCATGGATTGGGTCTTTAGGTACGGCATGTTTAGGTACGGCAAGTCTAGGTACGGCATGTCTAGGTGCGGCATGTCTAGGAACGGCATGCCTAGGTGCGACATGAAGGATTCCAAGGCCTCCCAACTCCACAAACCCCCCCAGTGCCGCGGCGTGGTACGGGCATCACTTCACTTCGCTGCCGTGTATCGAAGGTTAAACCCATCCCGGCACCCCCCGCCCTTGCCTACTTGGAGGTTACACTCACCCACGTTGGTAGAACCCAAGCCCTTAATATCCCCGGCACTCAACCACGATAGCAATCTCGATCCGGCACCCGTCCCGGTCCCCGTGGTCCTCAATTCCCTCTTTTGCGCCGGACCACGGGTATCTCCTCCACCCCGCCCGGACCCACCGACCCACCAGCAGCGGCTTGGCGAAATCCCACGCGCGCACCACGCAGGTGAGCAGGTTGTCGGCCAGACCGTTGGCCATCTTGGCTAGGCTGTTGGCGGACAACGGTGCAACCACCAGTACGTCCGCCCAACGTCGGAGCTCGATGTGCATCACGGGGTCGCCCACGGCTCGCCACTGCCGCCACTCCACCTCGTCCTGGGTGAAGGGAAGAGATGGGGGTGTGGCTAGTTTGGATAAATGGGTCAACCGGTTTGCGCACGTTGCGGCAGTTTTGTAGGTCGCTGGAGCGCCGGCTGGGAGAGGATGGGAACGGGTCGGTTAGGATACCGAACGTCGGGGGTGGAACGAAGAGCGCGGGGTTAGCGTGGTGCCTAGTCACGTGGCCCCAGAGGTGGGGCGTGTGCCTGTGGATGGCAGGGCGGAAAGGCAGAGCGTGCGTGCAGCCGGGCCGACGAGGGTAAGCGCACGCGTGGTCGAGGGGAAGGGAAAGGTTCCGAACGCCGCTGTTCGAGGCGTGCCTTGAACATGTTCATGTAAAAGGCATTCAAACGTGTGCTTCATTTCAAAGTATTGAAGCCCTCGCCAGCGATACCGAAAGCGCACCCCGAGCACTGGCTTGACCTCTTCAGGCAAGTCTGCCTCGTTGATGAAGTTCTTTGCGGAATTTGTTACAATTAACTTGACTTCAGCAAATTCCAGCAGCAGCCGGCAAAGCGCAGCGACCTTGATGCTCGCGACGCTGCCTGCGAACCGCGAATCCCGACTCGTCAAGCAATTTCCATGTAAGCCGCTGTCTGCGGTCGCAGACTCAACACGTGCGCATGCGAACGTCCATCGCAAGAGCGAGGCGCACACCTGTGCTGCCTAACAACACCCGTGGCTTTCTCGTGTCCATGCTCATGCGCGAGTGGTGTTCATACGCCCTGAATTCAGGCGGAGAAACTGCTTTATAGCCATGAAGAATAGACAATAGGATATTCAGATTTAGGATATGCGTCCACATGCATCGCATTTTTTCGTGGTGCCTAATCCCAAACCCTACCCACGCTCCGCGGCGGACTGCGTGCGCCTCTCCCTCAAGCTCACCCCAGTTAGCAGCTACCACAGTGCCAATCCGGACAACCCTGAGCCAACAACGAATAGCTCTCGTCCCTCTCTCAATCAGACGCACACATCTGAAGCGTACTGAAACACCAGACGCGCTTTTACACCGTCCCTACAGCCAGCCAGCCCTGCGCCTGTTCCCATGACACTTGCACATACATGGTACGACCACCAAAGTGCTAATGCCTGCAGTACACCATAACTGCCATCTGGGCCCTCCACCATCCTCGGGCTTTCCTCAATCCACCATCGCACGGCCGCCTCCTCGTTCGGAGATGTCCTCTCATTGCCACCGCCGCACCCGACACCACCACCGGCACTACCGCCGCCGCCGACGCTGACGCTGCTACCCACTGTCCACCAGCACCAGCGCGCGACAACCACAGCGACCCTAAAACCCTAAACACCTTCCCTGGACCGCCCGCTTAAGCGACCTCGGTAATGCAGCGCATGATGACGCCCGAGTACTTGAAGCTCATCTCCGTCTCGTCCAGGCAGTGGTCCTTGGCCTCCCGAGACCACCCCTCCGACATGACGTTGATCGACTTACGGACCGACTCCAGCAGCTCCTGCACGTCACCCTTCTGCCACTTGTAGAACTCCAGAGTGTGGCTGTCCAGGATCATGCTGGCAACCTGTACGACGGACGGGACGAGCACGGACGTGCGCGTGTGACGAGCTGCGGAGGACAGCTCCGCCTGCTGGCCGCGCCACCCCTATTGCGCCCCCTTTGTTGCCCGTACGACGGCCAACGGGACCGGCTAACCGGGCGGGCGCTTTTGGCCAGATGCTTGGCGGGACTGAGATACGGTGTCGCATGCGAAAGTTGCCGCGAGGAGAGGTCCTTCCTCTCTGGACCTCATCTCCCCCCATGACGCCACCTGGATCTCATCTCCCAACATGACGCCATCTGGATCCCATGCCCCCCACACGCGCCTTGTTTCCGATCATCCTGCCGCCGGCGGTGTGGGCGAAGTAGAAGTTGTAGTAGTGGCAGATGAAGGCGGGAGGGTCCTCCTTGGCCAGCTTCTCAATCAGCCGGCAGTACGTCATGCCTGGGATGACGCACACACACACACAGCCGTACACACCGTCGTACACAGCGGCGTTGGCACGGGTTTTTGTTGTTGGGGGACAAGGCGGAGGAGGAGGCGGTTTGGCTAGGAGTGGGTTGGTTGAATTGACCCATACATTCCACACCTCCAACCGCAACGCATCGCCATTCGTGGTGACGCATCCGGCCGGAACTCTTTTCCGTTTTGGTTTGCGTCCTGTAATATGCTCGCACGAGTCGTATACCCCGCTGAACGCCGCCAGCCGGCCCCAGAGTCCCAATCGGGCCCCGGTGTACGGCAGCCACACAGGGAGATACACTGCCGACGCCCGACGCAGTGTCCGACACAATTGTTCCTGGGCTCACTTCATAACCCTATACATATACACCGCATAACCGCACACGCTAGTTGATCACGGCACCATGGGGGGTGGGGTGCCACGCCGTTGCGAGCTGGTGGCCACACGGGAGCTGGTGGCCACACGCGAGGCTGCGAGACCGTGCCGATCAGCGTGGCACGCAATTCCAGCAACCCGGCTGCTCTGCTCCGACGACACAAGGTGAGCCGACCCAACACGTGATGCAGACAGGACCGCGAGTTCGCATGTGTGTGGGGGGGGTTGGGACGCGTCGACTAGCCAGCGCAGGGCATTACGAAACCTATAACCCCCTCCATCACATGGCTTTCGCCAGGAGGCCTTGCTCACCAGGGCCTTCCTCGCTCAGCTGAGGGGCGCTGAGGTGGTGGGTGCGCTCGAACCACGCCAGGTCCTCCGCCAGGCCGTTCGCGCGCTCCAGGCCCGTATCGCGCAGCGCGGCGTCTGCGTTGTGCGTAAGAGCGGATCAGCAACGCGTGCATGGAATGGGATCACGGACCATGACGCGAAGCGCGGAAGACTTACACTCGTCGCTGTCATGCACAAGGCGCTCGAACGTATCGTAGACAGCCTTAGACTCCGTCAGGAAGCGCAGGTAGCCGCTGAGGTTTGGCGTCCACTATAGCAGGAATGCACGGGGTTTTAAGGATGTTTGGGTTTGTCGGGCTTTTGAGCGTTCTCGTCCCGAACCTACCGGCCCTTGAGGCTTCGGCGCCTCCTTGCCGCCATCCTTTGGCGCCTGGTCCTTTGTGTGAAGCTTCATCGCAACCTTGCGCATCTCAGCAATAAACCCTGTGGCACATTTCGAGTATGAAGCTTCCAGAGCCTATATTTGCTGCATGCAACTACAACCACTCCTCGGATGAAACCAAACCTACCCTTGTCCTTCTCCGTAAGCACCGCTGTGGTGCCTTGTCCGTGACCATGACCATGGCCGCTGCCGTGGCAAACTACGCGCACTGTTTGGCGCGGCGCCTTTGCGCAGGGAACAGCGCGCCTAGTTCGGGACAGGACCTGGGTGCGAGTAGAAAGCAGCATGATTGCAATTATACTGATTGTGGGTGGGAGAGTGTCGTTAGCGAATTACCTGTCAATTCGTCGCATGCATGACGTTCGCGCTTGCACGGCACAGCAAACGTCGCGCGAGTGAGTGGCCGACAGGAATCCTAACATCCGGTTCATAATCTGCCAATACGCTCTTACTAGTTACTTGGATACATTGTCCCTGGTCTAGTTTGTGCGCCCAATTACCTTCTGGCCACATATGCCACCAGGGATGTCCCTAAACAATTCGTAACTGCGCAAGTGTATTCACATTGTATGGAGGTAAATATGGACTGGGCCATCATGGACGGAATGGCCCTTTGCTTGCGCCGACGCATTTTATGAGGTCACCGCCACGGACTGTCGCGCGCTGCACGTACCTGTCACTAAAACTCCGCGTGGAAAACACGAAATAGCCCAGGGGACGGCATACGGTTGATCTACAGCACTGTGCCAGGGCAAAATGTTCCCTTGTGGAGGACGACGGCGCACGGGACTGTCGGATCAGCGCGGAGTCGGCCAAGCATGTTGTTTGTTGGGGTCGCATAACCTAGTCCTGAACGTGCACCGTGATGGCTGCCGGTTTGCTTTGGCGATGGTGCCCACATACACCGTGCCAGGGCCTAACAGGACAAGTCACACCATCACCCTGGCTCGTCGGTTAGCACCCCAGCAACCAGCACCTGAGTGTTATTTGCAACCCGTCGTCTTCCAGCCCCCAAAAAGAAGTCCGGCACCCTATGGCGGCGGGTGCAGTTTCTGTCCCTAGGGTGCTTCGTCGGGCCCTATCTTTGTTCCGGCCCCTGACGGGTGGCGAATGGTGCGCACGGTGTTCTGGCTGACGGCTGACAGGCATGCACCGCCGTGCCTCATGGGCCAAATATTAAGGTTTCTGGATTGGCATGAACACAACCGCCCCTAAATGCCGTTGTGCCACGTGACGCCACCTGGTGCGCCATGTCCGGCCATGATGCGGCAGTGGTCCATGTGCGCCACCGCATTCACTGGGCGCGACTGTCCGCGAGATGCCGCGAACGGCATCTCGCACGCAGGGCTGCGCACGGAGGCATCACGTAGCCCCGTGGAGGCCTCGTGCAGCAGCACGGGCTTGCATGCGGATTGGCCGGTAATGATTCGCATTTGCTAAAGCATGTGCTGCCTTAAGACGCTCACGTTGTCAGACGTCTGCTGAGGGGGCTGTCCTGCAAGATCGTTTGGGATCGGGTGGACGTGCGTCAACGACCGTCACCAAGCGAATGCGCAGAGCGGCTACCAAGGTTCGCTAAGCGCGATTAAGTTTTAAGGAATATAACACGCTACAAAGCGACAGTCAAGCAGGAAATTGAGCGGAAGCACCTGCTGTCGTGTTCCTTCCCCAGGCCACGCAGGACGGACGAGCGTCGGTCCTGACGACACTAGTAACCGAATCCACTAAGCGTCAGCTTTCTAACGCCTAGCATACGCCCTGAGTCTTGCTGTCACCTTGTGGCGCGCAGTAGCAGTTGTCGTCTCCGGAAACGCAACACCACAACACCAGCGTTTTTAAAATCCCAAGACAAATACAAAGCTTAGTAGCCTCGATTAAGTAACCGCGAACATGACGGGCCCACCGGAGCCACAGGCGGCAGCTGCGCAGCCGCGAGCGGCCATCATCGACCTCCGCAGCGACACGGTCACGAAGCCAACTCCCAAGATGATGCAGGCCATGATGAGTGCCGAGGTTGGCGATGATGTTTGGGGCGACGACCCCACCATCAACGCGCTGCAGGTGCGGTGACGGTGATGCTGAGCATGCGCGCGTCGGCACACGTGGACGTTTGACTCCAGGCCACGTCAGCTTCCCCGCCTTCCACGTCGCGCATCCGCCCCCACCCCCGCCCTCCACAGCCCGGTATCCACGCTCCTGCAACCGTCTCCCTTCGTGTCCCGGTGTGTGTTCCTGTATGTCCATGCGGCCTTCACATGGCACTGCGCTGCTGACCAAACGGGGCCCACATCCTAGCTGGGTGGCTGGGGTCGCCGCTCGGTCAGTAGCTGCTGCGGATGTGGGTTGGGTTCCCACCATGTGCGCCCCGCCCCTCAGCTGGATGGTGACGACACCCTCCCTCCCCCCACGTCTGTTCTGAACGGTTTTTCCGGGCATCCACGGGTCTTCCTCGAACCCTCCCCTCACGCGTCTACCCTTCGATGCCGCACTGTGCTGAGCACCCCCCAAGCTGTACGGCACCCCCACGCTACCCTTCCCACGTCGACTAGCCGGGTCTTTCTGCACTCTTTCTGCAACCCCCCCCCCCTCCCTGGCGCTGCAGGCCTACGCGGCGGAGATGTTCGGGAAAGAGGCAGGGCTGTTCTGTCCCTCCGGAACCATGACCAACCAGATTGCCATCAAGGTGGTTGGGCACGAGCGCGGGGGTTGGGTGTTGGGGGTTTTGCCGTCAAGGTGATTGGGCACGAGCGCGGGGGTTGGGGGTTGGGGGTTTAGGATGAGGTACGGAGCCCCGGAGCGGTGGCGGTTGCAATGATTGCGGCGGCTGCAACGGCTGCAGCGGTTGCTGCGGGAAGGGGAGTTGGCTGGCAGGCCGGGGAGGAGGGCTCGTGTCAGCAGGGGCTGGAACGGGAGGATGGAGGGGAAGCGGTGGCGCTGCAGGTCTGCGCCCCTCTGTCCCCCGGGCCCCCGGGGGGTTGGTTCCGCCGTCCCAACCCACTCGCCCAAACGCTCGCCATGACCTCCTAACCGCCGCCAACCACCCAACCGCCATTGCCAGGTGCACACCCACCCGGGGGACGAGCTGCTCTGCGCCGACAACGCGCACATCTTCTTGTACGAGGGGGGCGGAATCGCTTTCAACTCGGGTAGGCGGCTAGCCGGCTGGGGCCCATTAGGGCGGGCAGCTAGGAGGACTCGGTCACACGATATAGCGGCGCCTTTTGGGGGGGTGGCGAGAAGACTCCCTTACCTGACATGAGGCACCTGTTAGGGGATGGCGAGAAGTCCCGGCTTCCTGACATAGGGCACCTCTCAGGGCAAAGGCGGTCTGGCTGGGGTCGCCAGGGGACGGCGGGGCGGTCTCAGGAGGCGGACCCGCTGCTTCTTTGCGCTGTGTTTGCTCCCCCCTCGCTTCTCCCTCTCTCCCCCTCTCCCAACCCTCCACTGCCTCCCCTCGCTTCCCCTCTCGGCCCCTCTCGGCCCCCAGGCGTGCAGCCCAAGCTCCTCACCGGCGACCGAGGCCGCATCACAGCGGCCCAGGTGGTCAAGGCCATAAACATGGTGCGGGGGGGGGGTACAGAAAAGAACCGGTTAAGAACCGGTTACTCGGCCGAGGGGGTACCAGAAAAGGACCGGTTACGCGACATAGGAAGTGTAGCTGGTGCGGGGTGGTGGTGGTGGCATAAGGACCCGGCTAAACAGATGGTCGGTGGTGGGAGCCTGGGTTGGCATAAGGCCCCGGCTAAACACATGGTCGGTGGTGGGAGCCGGGGCTGCGACGCCTGTTGTTGTAATTGTTACAGCGGGCTCCAGACCTTAAAAGGTAGAGCCATCGGGCGCATCGCCTGACACTGAAAGAGACAAGGAAGCCTATGTTGCGGAGGGGTGTGGTGGAGCTGGGGGCAACGGGGGGGGGAAGGAGGGGGGGCCCAACTGCACCGGCTGGGGCTGGGGCGGGGGCGGGGGCGGGGGCGGGGGCGGGGGCGGGAGCTGAGTTACGACTTCCCAATGCCTCCGATGGCTCCCATTGCTGCTGCACATGAAGCGTGAACCCGACCCCCAAACTCGCAGCTGCCCCTCTCCCTCCTCCGCCACCCCCGCAGGAGGACTCCCACTTCCCCACCACACGGCTGGTGTGTCTGGAGAATACCGCCAACAAGGGCGGGGGCTCGTACTACAGCCTGGAGGAGATCAAGGTGCGAGCAGCAGCAGCCTCGTTCGGGCCGCGCCCCCCCATACACACACACGCGCTGATGCATGTGCGGCAGGACACTCGCATGCCTGCCCCGCCACTGCCGTGCCTCGTACGTCCTCGTACGACCAAACACGATGTAACCCCCGTGACGTCACACCCCAGGCAATTTCGGAGGTGTGCCGTACTCATGGCCTGAGGCTACACCTGGACGGCGCCCGGGTGTTCAACGCCTTCGTGGAGGCGGGGTGCGCGGGGGGAGGGGGGAAGCGTGCTTAGGTGTTTTAAGAGAGGGGGGTAAGCGGGGGGGAAGAGTAAACCCGTTTGGGGGAGGGGGAGGGTGGCAAAAGATTATCCGCGAATCCCCCCGGGGAGGGGGGGAGCGTGTGCTGAGGTTTTCTGAGGGAGGGGGAAAGAGGAAGCCCATGGGGGGGAGGGGCGCTGAGGTGTGTTTTGGGGGGGTGGTGTAAAAACCGTATTACGCAACGGTGTGTTTTGGGGGATGGGGAGCTGAGGGTGGTTTTGTTGGGGCGGAGGTTGGGGCCACAGCGTGGGGGCCATGGGGGGCCGAACGTGGGCAGCAGTACCTCACGCCAAGCGGCTCCACCTGCCTCCACCTGCCTTCACCTACCTCCACCTATCTCCGCCTATCTCCACCCGACGCCGGCCCCCAACCCCACCCGGATCAACACCAACACAACTCGCAGCTACGGCGCCTCTGACGTGGGCCCGCTGTTCGACTCGGTGTCCATCTGCCTGTCCAAGGGTCTGGGCTGCCCGGTGGGGTCGCTGCTGCTGGGCAGCAAGGACTTCATACGCAGGGCGCACAGGTGGGTGGGTGTGTCGGGGGGGGAGGGGAGGGGGGTCACACAACATGGGAAACGGAGGGGGGGGTTCAACGGAGGGGGTGGCGAGAAAACCAACCGGAACCGTTGACACGAAAACAACAGGATATTGGGCGCATGGTCGGTGGACAGCGAGGATGTGGGCGCATGCTGGAGCATTGGGCGGACGACCGGCAAACCGGAGGGAGGGGGGGCAGGAGGGGCGCCCGAGGGTTTGACTGGAGAGGTGGAGTGGGGGGCGGTAGTTGGGGAAGGGCGCATTGGGATTTGGCAGTTGTAACCCAAGGAAAACAGCACCTCGGTGGGCGGGGGAGCGAGGGGATAGTTGATGATTGAGGTGTATTCAAATGCAGGAGGCCTGAATCCAGAATCCATCATCCGGGTCCCGCAGGATCCGCAAGGTGCTGGGCGGCGGCATGCGGCAGGCTGGCTTCCTGGCAGCTGCCGGGCTGTACGCGCTACGGAACAACGTGGACAGGTGGGAGGGGAGGGTTGTGGCGGTTGGCGGTTGGTGGTTGCTGGCTGAAAAAGTTTACACGACGCCGTGCTTGTCGATCGCTTGGTGCCTCCTCCACGTCTCGGTTGCCACCCCCCCCAATGTCGCAACCGCCAACCGCCAACCGCCGTGCAACCGACACAGGCTCCGCGACGACCACGCGCGCGCCAGGCGGTTGGGCGCGGCGCTGTCTGGGCTGCCGTACGTGACCTCCCTGGCGCCGGTGGACACCAACATCGTCATCTTCACTGTGGCACCCGACTGGGACGCCAAGGTGGGTTGCTGGGCAGCGTAGGAACTAACACATTGCGTGCCGGTATTTGCCACACAAAGGAACGGAGGAAACCCGACAGCGAGGTCGGAAACGCGTTTGGGTACCGTACCAGGAATGTTTGGTTTGCTTGACTGCTTGAACCCTGAGGACCATGTCCCCATTCGCCACCCCGGTTCTCCTTTTTACACTCCACAATTTACCGCACTTCAGTTCTTCCTCTCACTTCCATTAACCGTCCGACAACGGGTCAGTTTTTTCGACAGACAACCCAAGTCCAGTAGCATGCGCGCGCGTCCAGACGTCCGAAGCCTACAATTCCCATGTCGAGTAACCGATCCTTTCCTGTAACCCCCTTCCCCTCCCCTCCGGCCCCTCCGGTTCTTTTATTGTAACCCTCCGCCCCCTCCCCTCCCTCCCCCCCCAGGTGCTGGTGGAGCGCCTCAAGGCCCGCGGCGTGCTCATCTCCACCATGGCTCCAGGAGTGCTCCGCCTGGTGACGCACCTGGATGTGGGGGATGAGGCCGTGGAGCTGGTGTGCGGGTACCTGAGGGAGCTGGCGGAGGGGAAGGAGGCGGAGGAGGGGGAGGAGGGGGAGGGGGAGGGGGAGGGGGAGGGGGAGGGGCATGGGGGGAAGGCGGGGGAGAACGGTGCAAGCTTGGGGGGCGTGGAGGAGGCGGCGGGGGAGGAGTGAGGTGCGGTGCTGCCGGTGTGCTGTGCGAGTGGGTGCTGGCGTTGGGGTGCTGCCGTGGATAGGTTTGGAAGTGAGGGCGTTGTAGGTGGGTGGGTGGCGGTGTGTAATAATGGGGTAGGCGAAGCGCGGGACGCAAAGCGGAGGGATGCGGAAGCGTCGAGCCCCCCGTCCAGCCCCTCTGCCTGTGTGTCGTATATGTCTTTATGTATTGGTAAGGGAAGGCGCCTAGCTGGCACGTGTGTTGGTGTACCGGCACGGCATTTTATCACACGCGCGATGGCGCGGCGTTCTGTTTGTGGCTTGCGATGCACCTACCTCTTGTACCATTAACCGGATGCGGTTGGCGCCCGTCGGCTGGGGGCCCGGCCTCTGACCCAGTCGTCTGGCCTTGTACTTTGTATGTTATCTCACGGTAAGGTAGGCGAGAAGAGTTTTGCAGGGAGGTTCGAGGAAGACCCGTGGATGCAAGGAGGGAGGGAATGTGAAGAAGCGAAGACAGTGCATCGCGAGGAGCGAAACAGTTATGCGTGGTTTGGCGGCGTTTGCACCTGCGACATGGCGTAGCGCAAAAGCTGCGCTGCGCCCTGTTTCGTACGGCAAGGTTGGGCAGTTGGTACGGCATACAAGTTGGGTAGTTTGTACGGCATACGTGCTCATGCTGTGTCCACAGGTTGTTTGTGCAATACGTCTTCTCAGATGAGGCTATGTGAGCCGATGGTCATGAGTTGTGCCTTGTTCCCGTTTCGTTCACGACTGGTGTTCGTTCCCTCGCCACTCCCGTACGCCGCTCGTCCTCTACATACTGGTGACTTTCTGTTGGCGGTTGCTGCATGCTATTGGTCTCCACCGTTGGGTCGTTGGGTTGCCCCTGCTCATGTATAGCCAGCCCTTATCTATAGGGCCCTTTATTAGCGACGCGAGCGCAGAGGCAGGGCGGGCGGGGGCAGGCAGGCAGCAAACGCGTTGTGCTGGGTGCAAGTTTATAACCACAATGCCATCCAGCCTTGTACATATATATACATTTGTCGCAAACGGATGACCATGGCTCCTACAATCCTGCTAATAATCTGGACTTGTCGCCTGCCCTGATGAGAGTCGTTGCGTGGATAGCATTTGAGCGCTGCCGTAACCCCTCGAGCGGTTTCCCCCCAGCCGCAGCTATATATCACAAGACGCTTCCAGCTGCTACTAACAGCACAAAAAGAACAAAGCGACAGCCGGCAGTGACAGCGGCCACAGCTGTATGCTTCCAGATGCCACTCGCTTCAGCAACCACACATGCAACCGGCCGCACTAGCTAGCATTCGTTTCCGTGCTCGCAGCCCTCGCCGTCCGCCATCTGCCGAGCACGCCGCAGAACCAAACACCTCCTCCCAAATGTACTCACGTCACCCAATCGCGAAAGCTCACCACCAATTTGGGTCCACCCTACGACCCAAACCGCAACCACAAGCAAGGCCCACGAGGCCGTTTGGATGAATCCGGTTAGGATCCGAAACTACCCAACGGTCTCCATTTTTGCGGCGCTGTCGCCTGCTGCTGCTGCCGCCGCCGCCTCCTCGATTTCCGGGTTCCGCAGCATAAGGCCCAGCCGCTCCGAAGGCGGAAAGAGGTGCAGCGCCATGCTGTTGAAGGCGGATTGCGCTTGGAAGCGCAGGTCGGGGGTGGGCAGCTCCACCACGGCACCTGCGCGCGCGGTCCAGTAAGGGCGGGAATGTGTTCAGGGAGGGAGGGTATGCGTGGAAACGCAAAGGTCGGCACTCCAGGGAGGGCGGGAGGGCAGGAGGGAGGGCAGCGGAGAGGGGCTCCAGGGGTGGTGTGCCAAGCGCAGTGTTGGGGAGGAGGGTCCGGAGCACCTCCCTCCCTCCCGCACCCTCCGCGCTGACGTAATCCCTCTTCCATCTCCTGTTCATCACCCCACGCCCCGGACACCACGCCCAGCCCCTCGTCCCTCGCCCTTCCCCCGCTTGGGCATGCAGCTCCAGCCAAGTATCACCAAACGTTTCCTACTCGGTTTTACGTTTCAATAATGCCGACCCACGGGTCTCCTCTCAAATCCCCACATCCCGCCTGGCCCCCTCGCCCCCCCTGCCTCCTTCAACGCCCCCCTGACCTCACCCTCCTGGCAGCACCGCACAACGGGTCCAGCCAGGCGGGCCTTACGGCCGCTGCCGCCGGCAGCTGGGGCCACCTCCCACCTGGGGGGGTACAAAAGGGGTGGGGGGAAGAAGCAGGCGGGGTTGCTGCATACAGGGATCCGAGAGCTGCGGCCCGGCTTTCGAGACAACAACCGCACGCCTCTCGCTCCCGCCCTCGACTGCCCTCCCCCATCCGCTGCCTGCTCTCCCGCCCTTGGTCGCCCCCTCACGCAGTACCCCCAACACCCACACAGCCCTCAGCGCCCTCGCCGCCCTCCCGCCCCGCCTCACCCCTCACTAGCCAGCCTCCCCGTCCCTTCCCCGTCCCTTCCCCGTCCCTCCCCCTCCGCTGCCGCCCTCTCGCCCTGGTCACAGCCCCCCGCGTGCCCCTCCTGCCCCTCCGTCGTTTACCTTTCTAAGTACTGTCGAAAGCTGTTGCCCAACACAGCCAGATGCGCCAGGCCCCCGCCCCCGCCAGAAAGGGCTCCGCCGCTCCAGTTCGCTCGCAGCAGCGCGTCGTACAACGCCACCTCGCAGTGAGGCATGTAGAAGAAGGTGGGCTCGCTCACCCGCCTGGCAGCGCCCTCGTTTATCTCGGTAATCTAGGGGGGAGGAAATTGCGAGCCGTACACACGGTCAGTTGTTGTTGTTATTGTGCCTTGCGGTGGCGATACCCTCAGTGTATGAAGGGGAACCCGCGGGTCGGCCGGGGAGAGGGAAGGGGGTAATCGGAAGGGTGAGGCTGGATGGATGAGTTAGAGAGTACAGCGGGTGAAGTGAGGATAGAGAACAGATCAAAGCACGTGCTTGAAGGGGTGAGGTGGAGATGGGTGGGGCCCTGGCGTGGGTTTTCGTCAGTTCCCCAACAACGAAACCCAGATGAAGCCGCAACGGTCAACGCCCACCAACACGTAGCTCCGGAGCCCACCTGTAGCCCCATCTGCTGCAGCGCCAGCCGGTCAACCTCGTCGAAGGCGGGGTCGTACAGCTGCACGGGGGAACTCAGGCCGCAGAGTACCTGGTCTCGGAGCAACAACGCCAGCGCCAGCTGTAACCCAGTGGGGGCGGGGGAGGGGGGGGAACGCGGGGGCGCAAGTAGGGGCCGTGGGGCCGTGGTAGGCGGGGCGAGGTACGGAGCGGCAATGACGTTAGAGCTGCGGTACATTGGCGGTACATTGGCGGTACGTTTGCGGCACATTGGCGGAGGCCCTTATGATCATCACCACCACCACCACCACCACCACCACCATGGACCCCTTCCGTACGGTCCTGCTTAGCAGCACCGCAAGGGCAGCAGAAAAACGCCGCAAGGGCAGCAGTGGGAGGTGCGGGGGCCTCATAAGGGAGGGGGGCATGCCGGCGCGCTCCGAAACTCACCACCGGCCCGGTGTCGTACCTGGTACCTGGACACCCGGCTGCAGTGCGGCGACCCCAGGCCGTACACCACCAAGCTGCGCATGCAGCGCCACCCAGAGTGCCCGGCGGCGGCGGCGGCGGCGGCAGCGGCAGCGGCAGCGGCAGCGGCTTCGCCGCCGCCGCCTTTCGCCGCCGCCTCTCCCATTTCAGCATCTCTTTCGTCACCCTCCCTGGAGCCGCCGCCAGCCCCGCCAGCCGCGTCTGCTGTGCCGCCGCCGCCGCCGCTCGGACACGCCGCCGCTTCTTGCCCAACAGCAGCAGCAGCAGCAGCAGGAGCCGTAGCAGTAGCAGTAGCAGCTGCCGCCCGAGCGCCGTCCCCCGCCCGTAACCGCTGCCGCTGTCCCACCCCGTCGGCTTCCATCGCCGCCAGCTGATCCCTACCCCCCTCAGCGC
This sequence comes from Yamagishiella unicocca, assembly GCA_003116995.1. Taxonomy (NCBI): domain Eukaryota; kingdom Viridiplantae; phylum Chlorophyta; class Chlorophyceae; order Chlamydomonadales; family Volvocaceae; genus Yamagishiella; species Yamagishiella unicocca. The sequence continues at coordinate 906,487 of BDSL01000027.1, read as the reverse complement.
CACTGCCACCTTGTGGGTCAGCCGCCTGGGCCCCTCCCTGCTGGGGCCCTCCCTGCTGGGGCCCTCCCTGCTGGGGCCCTCCCTGCTGGGGCCCTCCCTGGAGCGGGGCGCCCTGCGGGTGGTGTCCCAGGTGGTGCGCTGCCGCCTCCGCCAACACCCGCTGCAGCCGGGCGAAGAACGGGCTTTCGGCCACCTCCGCCCTGCAGGGGAGGGGCAGAAGAGGGCGGGGGAGGGGCGTCCTCAGGGGCAGAAGAGGGGCGGGGAGGGGCGCCTGAGGGCGCTATTGGGGAGCTGCCGAACAGTCCTAGCAGCTACCGCTGCTGGATTGCGCCGCACACGATGACGGCGGTTGTGGGGGTTGTGGGGGTTGTGGTGGTTGTGGCGGTTGTGGCGGTTGTGGCGGTTTCGGGCTGTGAGGGTTGTGGATAGAGCTGGGCTGTCGGCTCGATGGGGACTGTCAGTTGGCAGACCGTTGGAGAGCACGGCTGCCACGTGTCTTGACAGGGCACCCGCTCGGACGCTTCCGATTGGTTGCGTAAAGGGTGCCGTGGTACGGCACCCGTACGGCGTGTACCCGCCTCCTCGCCCCCACCAGTTTGCCACCATCTCGTTGCACGGTTGCTTCCCACCCTCCCTCACCCCCAGCGCACTGCGGGCTCCCCATCCGTCGCTCACTCCGCGCATGCGCGGCCCCCCCTCCCTGGTCTGGTTTTTTCGGACATCCACGGGTTTCCCTCGAACCCTCCCTGGTCCCGCCCCCACCTGCACGCTAGGACCGAGCTAACCAGCTGCTCGCACTGCTCCTCGACGGTGCGCTCCCGGAATACCCGCTTAGACTTGGGGCCGGAAGGCCTGCCGGTGTGGCCCGGTACTGGCGCCACCGGCATTGTGCCATCGGCACCGGCGGCGGCAGATGGGGCAGTGCAGGCGCCACCCTCTACGCGGTGCCATGTAAGGGCCACTGGTTAAGGAGAACTGCGCTTCTGGCGCGTATGAAAAGACCGGGATAGGCTGCGAGCGAGCCACGTGCCATGCGCCGCACTTGAGCACCATGCCAACCCACCTCCGGGGCAGCATTCATCCCTAGCTCGCTTTAAAGACGTGCCTTTGCCTTTGCCTTTGCCTTTGCCTTTGCTCTTGCCCTTGCCGTTGCCGCGCACTACGGTCCACCCCTCGTCGCCGTCGTCGTCCATGTTAGGTCGCTACCTAGGAAGTTTCCCTATCTCCTTTACGATTGTTAAATCCAGCTGATTGCGTGCACGATCCAATTCAGCGATGTCAGAAGTGCATTACCGGTACTATAATAAATTTCTCCGCAGCTTCAGAGCAATATACAGTATGCCAGAGAAGATGCACCGTACGCTGCTATTACCGTTTATGTCGGATTTAATTGCGATGCTACACAAAAAGACGCACGCGCATACGAATTTTACTACTGGAGAGAGCGACCCGTGGGCGTCAGTCGTAGGCTTAAGTTCCGGCGTTCATCATTTTGAATGCGGAAAGCACATATGGTTTATTGACTAAATATCAAAGCACAACAGAGCACGACACAATGAAGCATGGTTGCCTGGACCCTGCGCACACTGCTTGTCACGCTGCTTGAAACTTCAGATGGATTACGATCTAAGCTTCAAATAAAGGCGGCATGCGCTACGAGCACGGCTTTTGAAGCCGCCACAGTTTCCTTGCCTGCCGTACGAAGGGCCGAGTTGTGGCGAGGCGTCTCCCTTGAATGCACACACCGAGACATCTTTTCTCCCCGACCTCACTGTTGTCCACGTGCCCCTTTCTATTACCTATTAAACCATGGCTGTGGTCATGCCTGTCAGCGGGTCGGGCGTCCGCCTGCCCACCCGGTCCCTCTCTGCCGCCAGCGCTGGCCGCCTCGCGTTCGGTTTCCCTAGCGGCTCGCGGACGGCTACTCGCAAGGTTACCACCATGGCTGCCAAGGGTGCGTCTTGATCAGCAGCAAGGCGCTGGTCCAATGCAAATGGACTCCTGGAGCAGGAGGCAGTGGGACAGATGCAGTGCCCTTTCTTTCAATTAGTGGTTTAATTTCTTAAATTGAGGTTATTTGAGCTATTCGGAGTTCTTCCCTCGTTTCTGACCTTGCGTGTGGCTGCTGCGCATCTCGGCTGGCTGCGCGCAGTGACCGGCAAGATTAAGCTGGCCCTGGCCGCTGGGAAGGCTAACCCTGCTCCCCCTGTGGGCCCTGCTCTGGGTTCCAAGGTGAGCTCCTGGCGCAAAAATTCCTGAGCGACCTACATTTTCTTGCGCTGCCCTCCTCCGCCCAGCAGCTCCTTTACAGCACCTGTGTATGGTATGTAGGGTGTGAACATCATGGCGTTCTGCAAGGAGTACAATGCTCAGACCTCCAAGATGATTGGCGACATTATCCCCGTCGAGATTACCGTCTACGAGGTGCGGCCTTTGCATGGCTTGAATGGGCTGCATGGCTAGGCGGGACATTACGTAAACTTTTGGCGTACTCATATCCGCAGGATCGCAGCTTCACCTTCATCCTGAAGACGTCGCCGGCGTCAGTCCTCTTGAGGAAGGCTGCTGGTGGGTTCCGCCGGCCCCTAACGGACCTTCTGAGCCAGGGGGTATGCCCAAAGGGGCACGAGTCTGAGCAGCAGGGGAAGAAGGGGCGGCAACCGTGCCTGTGCGCAGACAGCGCAAACACGCTCAGCAAAGCCCAACACGAATCGCCATCTTCTACTGTTGCCACCTCGCGTGTAACTCGTCGCCACGAAGGGGATTTGGGTTTCGGCCGCAGGGCTCCGCAGTCCCACTTCCCGCCCCCTAGCGAGGGGAGGAACCTCGCTCCAACCTGATCCCTACCCCGACGTCCTGCCCGGCAGGCGTTGACCGCGGTGCTGGCAAGCCCAACAAGGATATCGTGGGCCAGGTAACCCGCAAGCAAGTGGAGGAGATCGCCGCCAAGAAGCTGCCCGACACCAACGCCACTAAGCTGGAGTCGGTAGTGCGCATGATTGAGGGCACGGCCAAGAACATGGGCATTAAGGTGGTTGAGTAAGCGGACCGAGCAATTGGCGGCGGTTGGCCGGCAGCCGACGCAGGAGGAGCCCTGGCGGCAGCGATGTGCTAAAAAAGGGCGTGCATCGACTTGCGCTGGCGGCAGCAGCCTGCGATGGAATGTGGGGATCAGAGGGCCAGTCTCGGAGGAGTTGCTGGTGAGCTCTACAGCGTGGTTGCAGCAGCAGCCGTATATGTACGCTATTGCCGGCGGATTGCTGCCTTACTACGCAAGGGGCGCGTCTCTCGTTGCAGCTGAAAGAGGGACTGTTGAAGAGAGCTCGAGAGGCTGTCAGCAGGAGCCTCGGGGGCTGGGGAGAGCTGCATCGGAAGCAGCGGTGGCCGCGGAGGCAGCTGCTTGGGCTGCGGATGGAGCCAAACCGCCGGCGCGCCTCAAAAGGAGTCTGGCGGTAGTGGAGGAGTGGCAGCAGTGGCGGGCTTGATGACCGAAGCTGCGTTTTGGCAATGGCGGCAGCGGTTGGCGGCGCTTGCTGGACCCCATCCTTCTAACCCTGGGATGGCTACACTGGTGAAGCCGGTATCGGCAGTGGGGTCTGGGGCGCCAAGCCCAAGCAGGAAGTGTTGGAGCAGCGGCATGTTCGGGCAGTGCGCCCGGGCCTCTGCCGCCCCTGGCCGCCCAACCTAAGAAGTGCCTAAATACCCAACCAGCTGCCTGTCCAGTGGTCACGAACCCTCCTTGTTGTGAAGCTGGCCGTCTGCGAGGCTGGCTTGATTGCTCCGGGTCGCTAGCGGCGTACGTGGTTGGGTGTGAGGGTTGTGCCGCCCGAGAAGGCTGCCGCGAATTTTCCCGACAGGGTATGACAGCCCCACTCGCGTTTTTTGCCTTTTCCGGGAGGCCTCACCCGACACCATGGAAGGTCAGGACAGGATTTTGCTGTTTGGGCGAAGAGATATGCTCGCCGCGCGCAACAGCTCCCAAAATGCCGGTGCGCAATTTTTGTTCAGCGCGAAGGTTTCGGGGCCGTCGGTGGTACGGCACTGTGTCGTACCGATCAGGCAGGCGTGAGACGTTTCTTCGCTCGCCTGGCTTCATCCCGACGTTGCTATCCGGCCCCGCAGTCGATGTTGCTGTCTTGCTCGATGTCGGCTGCGGGTCGGGCTGTGCGGTGCGTTGCCGTGTGAGCGCGTCGCGTCGCAGCCGTCGCCGTCGCTGACAGGGACCGCACACCAGGGGGCTGCTAGCTGGCGAGCAATGCTTGTGAACGTGGGTTTTATTTGTAAAACAAAAAAATCAAGCCGGTCTGCTCTGGGTATGGCCTGTATCGGTCGCGGTGGCCGGTTTTCGCAATCTGGGTCCTGCACAAAGTCGTGGCCAGGATGCAGCTTTCGGAGTGAAGCAGGAGTCGGGTCTTCTCTGGACGCCGTCGTCGGACCGAAGACTCGGCAAGCGTCTAGCGTCTGATACGCTTGCTCTGTTCTGCGAGGCTTTGATGGAGCTTTGAAGGGATTTTTTCTCGCCAGGCTTCTATGGAGCAGAAGGTACGGGGAGAGGGGACTGGGCGGAGGCACGTTGGCGTTGATGTTGCCACGTGACTCGCAGCGTAGGTGCAAGCGACACGTATGAGTCCTGATGGCGCAGGACGGGTTCAGGTTCACCTGGGAAAGCAAATACGCATCAGGGCAAGACCGAACAGCATCCACAGGCGACCGTGCTGCTGCTATTGATATGCACAATACAATGTGGGTGCCGACCCAGCCGCTGGGGCACGGCATGCATGCGGAAGGGACGAATGGGGGAATGAAGGCGTACCTGGGCGTGCGTGGAGTACCCGAACACACCCGCCGCGCATGGAGCGATTCCTGAGCCATCATACGAACGCATTGGCATTTCGGAAACTCACATATGCTCCTGCGCTGTTTACGGGTGCCAGTGGGTGGCAGCGCGGCACACATGGTACGGGTGCGATCTCGTTGCAGCCACGCCATACACTAACGGTCGCGCATCAAGTAGCATGCCCCTTGGGAACTGCCTAGTTGCTTTCCGCAAGCCTATATCTAAGGCTACCTAATGGTGCAGCTCAGTCTGCCTTAGAAGGGCGGGTGACTTTGGAACGTTGCTGAGTCGCTTAGGTTGGCCAGACCGATACCACGAATATAAGCATATTGAACTTGACTAAAAATGGCAAGCAAGATTGGGCAGGCAGCATTAGCGACGGCGCTGCAGACAGTAAGGCCTGCGTCAATCCCATCATCATGGCAAAAGTGTGCTTCGCAAGCGCTGGGCGCTCAGAGCGACTGTGGCGTTACTTCCAGGCATCTTGTCGCACAAAAAGACTGCATGGTTGGGCTGGCAGCTTTTGGACGCGAGCGCGTCTCAGTCGTCGCGCCCTCCGGCGTGAGCTGCAGCCTGTTCGCCTCACCGCACCAGCTCGCGGTAGTACCCCCTGCAGGGCCGCAGCCATGCGCCTCGCATACGTCATCAAGCTATCCCCCGCAGGCGCCTGCCGTAGCAGCGTCAGCAACACCAGCACCAGCAGGGGCCGAGAGTGCGCAGACACGCGCTTACTCCTTGCCGCCCGGGCCGGCCACTGATCGCCGAGACACGGCTTGCACCGGCAGTAGCAGCAGCAGCAGCTATGGCTGCTACTGCGGCGTCGCTGGGGGCGGCCGCGGACCGCACTACTGTACGGCACACGCGCTCAGACGTCAACTCCCCCCCAGCTCAGGAGCCACCGCCACCCAACCCGCCGTGCCCATCCCCCACGGCCACGGCCACCCGTACCCATCCCCGCCCCAGTCGCCAGCGCACCGCCCGACGGCCCTCAGCAGCCCCACCACAGCCCTCAGAGCCGCAGCCCGCTCCTCCGCCACGTCCTGGCCCTTGAACAGCGGTCGCCCCGCCGCCTCCCATGCCTTCACCACCTGTGCCGCCGCCGCCAGTGCCGTCGGTCTTGAACCCAGCACCAGCGCCGCAGGCGCCTCCTCCGCTGGTGCCACCGCAGCGGATGCCTCCGCTGGCGGCGCCGCCACCGCCAGCGGCGCCTCCGTCGATCCGCGCGAGGCTGCCAAGTTTGCGGCGCTGGCCGCCAGCTGGTGGCGCACCTTGGACGGCCCCTTTGCTCCGCTTCACGCGCTGAACCCCGCTCGGGTGCGCTTCATCCGCCAGAGCCTCGCGGCGGCGATGGGGCTGGATGCAGGGGCTCCGGAGCCGCTGGCGGGTGAGGACTTGGGGTTGGGGTTTGGGTTTGATTTTGGTTTGGGTTGGGTTGGCTTTTGGTTTGGGGTTGGGGTTTGGTTTGGGTCGGGAAAGGCTGATAAGCGGGAGGGAGGAAGGTCTCGGGCGGCGGGCTGAGCGACTGGGGAGGAAGTGCCCAGAACTGACCAGTGCTGTACAACAATGTCGTACACCCGTAACTCCGCCACGTGCGCCCGCCCTCCGCGCCCGCGTGTGTGCTCCCCAGGCCTCCGGGTGCTGGACGTGGGGTGCGGCGGGGGCATCTTATCGGAGGCGCTGGCGCGGCTGGGGGCGACGGTACACGGCATCGACATCACCAGGGAGAACGTGGAGGCGGCCAGGCTGCACGCGAGGACCGACCCGCGGGTCGCTGCGAGGGTCAGGTGCGTCCTCAGCGAAGCGCTTCTCTCGCTGCGTGCGCCTGACTAAGGCCGGTGCCTCCTCCCCTCCATCATCTCCTCCTCGCCTCCATTGTCTCCTCCTCCCCTCCCCTTGTCTCCTCTCCTCTCCATTGTCTCCTCTCCTCCTCCCCCCCCTCCATTGTCTCCTGCTCCCCTCCAGCATTCTTCCCTTCTCTACCCGCCTGTCCAGTCCACAACCCGCTGACAAAACTGCCGGCCTCGCAGGTACGACGTCATCTCCGCGGAGGACCTGGCGGCATCCGGTACGGCGATGTACGACGTGGTGGTCGCCAGCGAGGTCCTGGAGCACGTGAGCCGGCCGCACGAGCTGCTGCCCGTCCTGGCGTCGCTGCTGGCGCCCCCCCTGGAGGGCTCCGACGGCGCGAGCGGGATTGGGGGGGCACTGGTGGTATCGACGCTCAACAGGTGACTGGTTACCTCGCCGTTGGTTGTTCGCCGGTTGCAGTTTGTTATCGGTAGTTGGTTGCAGTCCGTTCGGGTGTCCAGTTCGTTTGTAGCAACCCCCCTGCATCCCTGCCCTGCCTCCCTTCCGCCAAACCTATTGAAAATTCGGTTACTTGCCGTCGCCGCATTCCTGCACTGCCCACCCTCCTCGGCCCCTCCCACAGGACACCCGCCGCCTGGGCCGTCGCCATCGCTGGTGCGGAGTACGTTGCCCGGGTGGTCCCCGCGGGCACCCACCAGTGGCGCAAGTTCATTACGCCGGAGGAGCTGGCCGTCATGGCGGGTGCGCAGTGGGGGGGGTACAATAAAATAACCGGTAACTCGACTACGCAGGGGGGAGGGGCTGGGGCCGAGCGCGGTGGGGGCCGGGGGGGGGGCTCTGGGGCGGGCGGCGGGCTTTTGCCTGAAGCAGACGAATGCGCGCGGGAAGGCGCGCTTGAGGTCGTGGTACGTAGTGGGAGATGGAGAGCTGGGGCCGGCGATGTGGCTGGCGGCTAGGTTGTAGGGTTTTAGGGTTGTATGATGTACTGTAGGCAGGAGTCGGGGTCAGCAAGCTCGGTAGGCTACGCACAGGGCCGCAATCTACCTCACACTGCCACTCCCTACAGCATTTGATATGTAACGGGGCAGGGTGGAGTCCTGATCGGCGCCACCCGGCCTTGCTGGCAAGCCAGCCTGACCCTGTCTCAACCGTATCCCGCGCCCCTCCTCGGTTCTATGCAAGCAACCTTCATGCAACAACTCCCTCCCCACCGGTACCAACCCGCCCCAGCAGACGCCTGCGGGCTTCAGGTGTGGCACGCCGCTGGCATGGCGCCTGTGGGGCCCCGCCTGGCCTGGCAGCTGACTGACGACCTGGCGATCAACTACATCGCCACGTTGCTGCGGCGATGAGGCGGTGGAAGCTGCGGCAGCGGCCGCAGCTGATCTAATGAGGCGAGCCCGGCCTTCGGCGAGATATGGGGACTGTATATATCAGGGATGTATGCATGAGCGGGTGTTATGAGAGGTTGGCCCGGTCAACAGGAGAGCGATCTGCGCCTGGATATGTACCGGTTGGAGATAATTTGGATCTACCGAATCCATATATGCTGCTGCTGGTCCCTTTCCCGTGTTGCTGGCTCGAAGTTTTTAACATTTTATCGTATCTCTGTCGGCTGGGTAGGTTCTCGTCCTTTCCTGTATGTGTCTGCAGTCGGCATCAGGGAATGTGCCCGATGTCGCCCGACGGCACCACCTTAGGGCCATAGTAAAAAATAATATAAACAGCAGCTGCCGGCGGAGAAAAAGTTGGTCGACCCACGGCGGAACCTCATATGGTTGAAGCAGTTAATGATGCGAACTGTGTGGCGGCCAGACTCGCGACCAAGTTTCACTGCAGCACTAATAACCTCTATGCATGTCTGAGTACAGCGATTGATCATGCGCCTGCCGAGAGCAGTGCCGGCCGTTAATGGTGGCCATGTCCTTAGACATGGGTAGGCTCTCCAGCCTCCCGCAAGTGAATATTTTCCAGTGGGCGAACTTGCGTCACCAAAGGGAGAGGATGGAGTTAGGTAAGCGGAAACGCAGCGTGTGCGTTTTATGGCAACCAGAAGGGCACGTGTGTGTTTTTAAAGCAAGCCCTGGTGACGCGAAATGCGCACGATGAGAAGGGCCTGATCGCTTCAACGAGCTGGTGTATGCTGTTTGCGCCATTAGTCCTCCATCGATCCCCGAAGAACCACCATTACCACCGTCGCCGCCGCCAACACCGCCACCACCAGCTCCGAGCCATGCACGGAGGCTGTACCCCACTGTACCCACTGTAACAAGTAGTACTACTAGTACAACTGCCAAGTAGTACTACTGTAACCAACTGTACCACTGTAACCCACTACTGTAACCCACTGTACCCCGCTGTACCCACTGCTGCACCCACTACTGTACCCACTACTGTACCCGCTACTACGTAGTAGTCGTACGTAGTACTACTACAACGTACTACGTACTACTGAAAACCCAGATACTCCCACAGACGTTGTCCCCACCCGATTGATACCCGAGAGCCTTCCGCCGAGTCGGCTAAACCAACCATGAGCACCCTAATGCCCTGTTGCTCTGTGTGCTGCTGCTGCTGCTGACTGGCTGGGTTCCGCTACTGGGTTCCGCTACGCGCTTCACTCATCCACTCTACGCGCTTCCCTCTCTCACTTGCGCGGCAATGGCTTAAGCGATCCGAGGTGCCTCCGGCACGGGCGACCCGGTGACGTGAAAACGGCACGGCAAATTGTGACAAGCGTGGGCTGGGAGGTCGAAGATAAGGCGACAGTGGCGGCCACCGAGAAGAGGAGGGACGAGGTGGCGAGGTAGGCGGCGAAGTATTGCGTGGGATAGTACAGTGGACAGGATGCAGCGGAGGCGCGTAGCGCTCATCGGCGGCTTGGGAGCTGCAGCCACAGATAAGAGATCGGCTAAAGAGGTACCAACAGCGTGCCAGGAACAGTAGGAATTGGGCGGCAATGCCGGTGGCATCGCCATCTGCAGGCAGGTTACAGTTGGCGACACAAACCGCAGGAATCGGCGTCTACCGATGCCAGAAGCCTAGCTGTGACGCCCATCGTGTCAACGGTATTTAGAAAGTTCGCGCTTCACCGTGGCTGCCGGAAGCAGTGGATGCATTGGTGGCTGGGTAGAGTGTCATATGAATGATAGCATTCTGTAATGACGCAAGTCTGTAAAGTGAAAACTGTACATTTCGTACAGAGTCGTGGGTTTGTGTTAATAGCTTGCATGCGGGATGGGCGGATGGCCGAAGAAGGCAACCGTAATGTATTGGTGTCGTGCGACCTATTTTCTACCGCTGTACCCTTCGTTGTCCTCTTAAGTAAATTGTAGGTCTAGAACTCATCCATTAGGCTTCAGTTATCTTTGCCGACGACCGTGAGTCGCAGATCGCACGAAATGGAAGACGATAACGAGGTGATCGAGGTGCCAGAGGCGCCGCCTCCACCTCCTCCTCTAGATCCTGCTTTGATTGTGGAGGCGGAAGCGGCGAAGGACGAGGCGAACAAGAACTTCAAAGGTGTGTCTTGGTTCCATCAAGCCCGCTTCGCTCCACGCATACAGCATAGGTCGCCGCTTATCCCGAATATAAACATGATGGGGCCCTGGGCGTTACATCTTCCAGGCAAGCACTTCTCGGCCGCCATCGAGGGCTATACACGCGCCATAGAGCTGAACCCAAGCAACGCTATTTACTGGGCAAACCGTGCTGCCGCGCACATTAAGCTTGAAAGCTATGGATCTGCTGTGGCGGACGCTGAGAAGGCGACGGAGATTGACCCCAAGTATATCAAGGTGCGGCGTGGCAGTCCGAAAGGGGCGACCTCCGCCCTGGCCAGTCAAATCTCAGCACGGACAAAGTCAACGGAGCGTGGGGTTCTGCTGGGATACAAGGACGCTGCGTGCACACCGCCGGGGGAGCATTCGGGGGTCAGACCCACATTCTAGGGTTTTGGCGCGGATTGGCACGGGATTGGGGCGCGCCGTCAAAGCAGGCAGCTTTCGTGCCTCTGCCTGCTTCTTGCGAAGCAGGTACAATGGTTCTATGCGGTTTCATTCGGGTGTCTGAGTTTGGAAAGGGGCTGGGGCGCGGGCGGGGGGATTCTGCTTGCTCGGCAGGCGTACACGCTGCGCACGAAGAAGGATGACCCCATGACGACGAAACCCCAGTACCTCCCCCCCCCCCTGATCCCCGGGACCGCCCTAACATCGTCGCTGCCCCCCGTGGATTGGCGGATTCTCTTAGAACACCCCCCTCGTCGCTGCCTCGCGACGACTGGTCGATATCGCAGGGCTACTATCGCCGCGGCGACGCGCACTTTGCCCTGGGCAAGTACAAGCTGGCGGTGAAGGACCTGCGCACGGTGGGTGGGTGGCTGGGCCGGTGGCGCCGGGACCCTGCTGCAGGCTCCAGGGAGGGCGGGTCTCGTTGGAACTGGCCGGGTGTTGCCGGGACCCTGCTGCAGGCTCCAGGGAGGGCGGGTCTCGTTGGAACTGGCCGGGTGTTGCCGGGACCCTGCTGCAGGCTCCAGGGAGGGCGGGTCTCGTTGGAACTGGCCGGGTGTTGCCGGGACCCTGCTGCAGGCTCCAGGGAGGGCGGGTCTCGTTGGAACTGGCCGGGTGTTGCCGGGACCCTGCTGCAGGCTCCAGGGAGGGGGGGTCCCGTTGGAACTGGCCGGGTGTTGCCGGGACCCTGCTGCAGGCTCCAGGGAGGGCGGGTCCCCATTGGAACCGGCCGGCTGGCTCCGGCACGGCGGGGGCGCCGGACAGGACGCTGGGGTTGCGGGCACCGGGTGATCTGGCGTTCCCGGCAGCGCTGGGATGTGGGGTGTAAAATAAAGAACCAATAAAGAACCAATAAAGAACCGGTTACTCGACATAGTCGCGTGCGCATGCTGGTGGACTTGGATGGCTTGGACTGACTGCCGAGAAGCCTGTGAATGTGACCCGTCGGCGGCCGATCAAGGGAAAAGAGGACAAACTAATGTGCGGCAGCGTGTGGGGCGTAAGACGGAGGACCGGCGAGGACCCACACATCATTGGCACGTTGCCATTCCATGGACCCTACCACCATGCCCCCCACACCTGCTCCGCCTCTCCTCCCGCTCGCCCACGGGTCTCCTCTCACCCTGCTCCCCGCCTATCGCACATCCTGCTCCCCGCCTACCTCTCACCCTGCTCCCCGCCTACCGCACACCCTTCTCCCCGCCTACCGCACACCCTTCTCCCCGCCTACCGCACACCCTTCTCCCCGCCTACCGCACACCCTTCTCCCCGCCTACCGCACACCCTTCTCCCCGCCTACCGCACACCCTTCTCCCCGCCTACCGCACACCCTTCTCCCCGCCTACCGCACACCCTTCTCCCCGCCTACCGCACACCCTTCTCCCCGCCTACCGCACACCCTTCTCCCCGCCTACCGCACACCCTGCTCCGCCTCTCCTCCCGCTCGCCCACGGGTTTCCTCTCACCTGCCGGCTTTCTGCACACCGCACCCTGCCGCTTACGTGCAGGCCGCCAAGGTCGCCCCTCGCGACCCGGACCTGCGCAAGAAGCTGCTGGAGTGCGAAAAGGAGGTGAAGCGGCTGCGGTTCGAAGAGGCGCTGTCGGTGCCGGTGAGTGGCCACGGAGGAAGGGGAACCGCAGAGGGAGTGGGCGTTATGGTGGTGGTCGTGGGCAAGGCAAGGCAAGCCAGGGCGCTGGCGGTGGTTCAACCGGCTGGGTGCCCAAGCTGGCGAGGGGCTCGACAGCTGCATGGGGGCTCGCCGGCCGGAGGAGGTGGCAAGGGTGTTGAGCAACGGGCATCGCACAGCACAGCACAGCACCACGCCCGCTTGCACGGGGTTTGGGTCCTCCGTAAGGCCCACCGAGTGGCCCACACGTGGTTGCCACGTGGCGCTCCAGCATGCCGTCACCGGACACCCCTGGAGCTGGTACGGCGGTCCGAGGAGTCGGCCCGGGCCCGGCTCCGAAACCTAAACCCGCCGGGCAACCTCTCCTCCCGCAGCGGAGTGAGCCCACACAAGGCCCAGCCCGTGACGTGGCTGTGCCGTGGCTGAGGAGGGACCGTAGGGGGGTGGTAAAACCCGTTTTACACTACGGGACAGGAAAGTTGGCGCATGGTCGGAACCGTAGGGGGCACACTGAACGGTAGAGGCCACACTGAACGGTAGGGGGCACACTGAACGATAGGGGGCACACTGAACGGTAGGGGGGTACACTGAGGCCCTCCCCCTGGGCTGCCACGGGGTGCCCCCCGGAGTTGCCCCACCGCGTCGCGGATACACGTGAAACCCAACTCCCCTTTGAACGTGTGTCGTACGCAGGACGAGAACGCCGTATCCGTGCTTGCCACCCTGGACCTGTCCATCTACGATGCCATCGAGGAGTCGTACACCGGACCGCGGATGCAGGGTGGGTGCCGCTCAGTGGCGCGTGTGTGGGCCGTAGCCACAGGGCAGGCGATGTGGACCGTCGAGCCCTTGCCATGTGTGGTTGTAGGGGCCTTCAAGACTCACCCCGTCCCGCCTCCTCCCCTCGGCGCCCTCCCCTCCTCCCTCTCCTCGCAGGCAGCCCCTCCGAGGGCTACACCATCACTGAGGAGTTCGTGACGGCCATGTTGGAGGAGTTCCGGCAGCAGCGACCCATCCACAAGCGCTTCGCGTTCGAGATCATCAAGCAGGTGCGACCTGGTGTGCTGCTGGGGTGCTGCTGGGGTGCTGCTGGGGTGCTGCTGGCCGCACCTCCCTCGGGCCCCTAGGTCCCGCTTCCAGGGGTCTCCCTGCTACGCCCCACAGCTGTCGGAACAGCCGCCCCTCCAAGCACATGCCCCCCTCCGCACCCGTCCGCTGCTGCCCCCATCCAACCCACCCAACCGCCAACCGCCCAACAACCCATCCAACCGCCAACCACCCGACCCGGCGCGCTGACCAACCGCCCTGCCCGCCAGGCGAACACGCTGTACCGCACGTTGCCGTCGCTGGTGGACGTGGCTATCCCCGACGACAGTCACTTCACGGTGTGCGGGGACGTGCACGGCCAGTACTTCGACCTGCTTAACATCTGGAAGCTCAACGGCATGCCCTCGCCGGAGAACCCCTACTTGTTTAACGGTAGGGCGGTGCGACAGCTTGTGTCCAATAAAAAAGCTACCCAAGCAAAAAGGGGTGCCACACGATGACGCAAGCGCGTTGGTACCGACGTGAGTGGTCCCGCCTCTCCGCCAACCAACCAACCAACCAACCGCCGCAATTCCAACCACCAACCAGGCGACTTCGTGGACCGCGGCAGCTTCAGCTGCGAGGTCATCTTCGCGCTGCTGGCCTTCAAGCTGCTGCACCCCGAGCACATGCACCTCACGCGCGGCAACCACGAGTCCAAGTCCATGAACAAGGTGTACGGCTTCGACGGAGAGGTGCGTGCCGTACATGGTGCGGTTGGGATCTGTGGATCACGTGGTGGCCGCCAGGGGCGCCATCTGGGGGGGGTCATTCGTCCCCCTTCGCCCCGTGTTTTCCCCAGACTTCCCCACACCAGCCTCCGGAGTCCCCGCCCCTGACCAGCGGTCCATCCCGGCCAACGCCACCCCCGCTGCATCTGGCATCCACGGGTCTTCCTCGAAACCCCCGCTGCCCGCCTGCCCCCTGCCCCTTCCTCTTTTACCCACACACCCTAGTGTCGTGAAACCGCACCACATGTCGGCGTCTCGAAGATCTCTCCACCCCAGGCCGGTTCCGGATCCGGGCCCGATAATACGTTTCAGCCAACCCCGCCCCCGCCTGATTCCTGCCCCTTCAATTTTCCCCCTCTCTCCTCTGTCTTTTCACAGGTCCTCCTCTCCCCCTGCCGTCTGCCGCTGCCCTCCTGCCCTCCCCTCCCACACCGAGTCTATGCTTATGCACCAGCCACACTTCCCACGTCGAATAACCGGTTCTTTTTTGTAACCCCACACACCGCTCTCATCGCCCTTGGTTTGTCGGCCGTGGATATTCGTGGATATATTTTTACCCCCCACACCGGTTCATTACACCTGTACCCCCCCCCCCCACAGCTACCCTAGTCCCGTAACATGCGCGCGCGTCCCGGTGTCCGAAGGCTATGCACCAGCTACATTTCCCCAGTCGCGTTACCGGTTCTTTACACCTGCACCCCCCACACACAGGTCAAGGCCAAGTACAACGGCACCATGGTGGACTGCTTCCGTGAGCTCTTCTGCGCACTGCCGCTGGCCTACTGCCTCAACGGTCGGGTGCTGGTGCTGCATGGCGGGCTGTTCAGCCAGGACGGAGTGACGCTGGATGACATACGCAAGATCGACCGATTCAAGTGGGTGGCGCGGGGCAGGGCAGGGCAGGGGCAGGGGCAGGGGCAGGGGCAGGGGCAGGGGAGGGGCAGGGGCAGGGGCGGCAGAGGAGGAAACTCGTGGGTCGGCACAAAGGAAAAGGAAACCCCGATGAAGGAAACGTTTGGTGCACACGTTGTTTGCAGCAGGGCAGGGCAAGGCAGGGGGGGTCCGCATTACCATCATCACCACAAATGGCAAAACCGCACACGGCCTGGACGCACTTCCAAAATACCGTATCCACCACCAACGCACCACACAAACGTTCAATATCGCCGCTCCCAACACCCTTACCCGTCCCTCCGCAACCTCACCGCGCCTTTGAGCCTCACCTACCCACCTACCGCCTCCTGTCTTGCTGCCGTGCCGCCACGTCCACCACCCTGCTCCCAACTGCGCGCACCGCTCCAGGGAGCCCCCTGAGGAGGGTGTCATGTGCGACGCGCTGTGGGCGGACCCCTCGGCCCTGCCCGGCCGCACCCCTTCCAAGCGCGGAGTGGGGCTGTCGTTCGGCGCCGACGTGACCCGGACGTTCTTGGACGCCAACGGGCTCGACCTGGTGGTGCGGTCGCACGAGGTCAAGGAGGAGGGATACGAGGTGGGTGTGTTTGGGGGGATTTGGGGGGAGGGGCCGGTAGCGAGGGGGGGAAGGCGCGGGCGAGGGGGGGAGAGGAGGAGGAGGGATACGGGGTGTGGGGAGTGGGACCTGCGGGCAGTGGCAGGAAGGGAGGGCTCTCCCAGCGGCAGGTACCGACACGACTCATATCCAACTGCCGTAGGGCCCGTGTCAGCCCACCGGGGGCGGTTCCTTGCACCGCTTCCCTCACACGCCACCTTGCCCCACAACCTGCCCCACTCCCGGCGCCGCCGCTCCCGTCATCCAGGTGGAGCACGACGGGCGGCTCATCACGGTGTTCTCTGCGCCCAACTACTGCGACCAGATGGGCAACAAGGGGGCCTTCGTGCGCTTCAACGGCAACGACATGGTGGGTGGCGGATGCGCGCGTGGCGGGCGGTTGGGCGTTTCGGGTGGTGGGCCTGGGCCGAAGGTAGCTCGCGTGTGAGGTGGCGACGGGCGCCGCCGCACACGTCGCGACCCACCGTTCCTAGCTTGGCGGGAGCGAGGGCGCCGGAGTGCGGGTGTCATCCACGCCGGTCGGGAGTGAGGGCGCGGGGCTGCGGATGGCGGCTGGCGGACCCGCCCGCCCGCCCTTCTGGTCAACCTCTACGCAACCCACCCAGTCGTATAAGCCCCCATGTGTCTGCACCTTCCACAACACGAGCACGCATCGTTGGGTTCGGCCCCGTCATGCCTAACCCTGGGACGGCATCTGCCCCACTCGCACCACTCACTGGCCCCACTCACCGGCCCCACTCACCCACTGCACTCACCCCACTCACTCGCCCCACTCACCCACTGCATTCGCCCCACTCACTCGCGCCACTCACCCACGGCATTCGCCCCACTTACTTGCCCCACTCACTCGCGCCACTCACTCGCCCCACTCCCCCACTGCATTCGCCCCAATCACTCGCCCCACTCACTCGCCCCATTCACTCGCTCCACTCACTCGCCCCAATCACTCGCTCCACTCACTCGCCCCACTCACTCGCCCCACTCACTTGCCCCAATCACTCGCTCCACTCACTCGCCCCATTCACTCGCCCCACTCACTCGCCCCATTCACTCGCTCCACTCACTCGCCCCAATCACTCGCCCCAATCACCCACTGCGCTCGGCCCGCTCGCCCTCAGGTGCCTCACTTCACGACCTTCTCGTCGGTGCCCCACCCCGACGTGAAGCCCATGGCCTACGCCAACTCCTACCTCATGGGCATGTGAGGGGCTGGGCTGGAGGAGGGCCTTCGGGCGAAACAGTAGGGGACGAGGAGGTGCCGGAGGAGGCGGCGGCGGCGGCGGCGGCGGAGGAGGAGGAGGAGGGTCAAGCGACGGCGCCAGGGCACCAGGGAAGCCCCTCGATGGCGCTGAGGAGGAGGAGCCCGGCTCCTCCTCCCAGCTCACCGTGCAGCGCCTGAACCGGGTGCGGCACCCAGCCCCATCGGGAGCTGTCCTGCTCAGTCTACCTGCCTCCCTGGAGCCCTTCACGGGTCCGCGGCGCCGCGTCGCGACACAGGCAACCCAGATGGGTGGCCGCGCTGCGCCCGCCACTGGGATCCATGGATTGCGGCGCCACTGGGATCCACGGATTGCGCCGCCACTGGGATCCACGGATTGCGCCCGCCACTGGGATCCACGGATTGCGCCCGCCACATGGGGCTGGCAGGTGGGATCGGTGCGGTGCGGTGTGGATGGCCGTCGGCAGGCCACCTGAAGATCTCGGGCGTCGCCGGCTTGTGCGAGCCGTGGCGTGCTGGCGCCCGTGCACATGTGTTATTTACTCTTTATGTGTATGAGTGTGGGGGGGCTGGGCCTTATGTTGGCGTATGTGTGGGGGCGTGCCACGCGTGTCATGTTCCAGGAAGGTTGATGGTGGCGCATATACACTGTGCGTGTGTGTGCGTGTGTGTGTGTGCGTGTGCGTGCGCGTTTGTGTGTGGGTTGAGGCAGGAAGGCAGAGGCTCGTTCGTACATGAACAGCACATCAGTGAGTGCTGAGTAACAGCACATCAGTGGGTGCTGAGTAACAGCACATCAGTGAGTGCTGAGTGGTGGCTTACGTGAGAATGCCGGGCGAGGTGTCGGGCCCCCGGACTGGTGGGTGGGTACTTGGGGGCAGGGGCACACGTATATGCCGCACATGGTGCGCGGGATTGCGAGTCGGTAGTGAGTAATGGGGCGCTAGGCGTTCGCTCCGCTCGCTCCTCTTCGTCGCGCCCGCTCAAACCGCCACCCATGTATTGTTTGAAACGGCCGCCCCGCACCGCCTGACCTGCGGCGGCCCCCCCCCAAAAGAACGCAACCCTGGGGGAATCCTGACACGATGCCGGTCGGAGGATGGCCCGGCCCGGCGTTCGCATCGCTGTGTCCGCGCGCAGCGCTGCAGCACCGACCCACGGGTCGGGGGCCTTGCTCGGCTCTCGGGACCGCTGTCCATGCTACCATAGCAACTGTGCACGTTCCGTACGGCAGTACGGAAAGGCTTCCCCGCAGGTTTGGATGTCGGGCACGCGGCCGTGTGGCCGCAGGCAATAATGCGGGAGGGGGAGTTGCGAGGAAAAAACCGTGTACGAGGGAAACCCGGGGGGCGAGGAGCGAGTGTTGGCCTTGTTTCATCCTGAAAGTTGGTCGGACAGAGCCGCCCTCCATCGTTTGTCCTCTTTACCCACGTCATGCTGGGCGCGGGCTTGCAGTGGGGCGCGGTGCAGGTGGTCGCGGGGGTGTGTATTCTTGTTTGCGGAGTAGGGTGGGCAGGGAGGGGCGGGATGTGCCAAAAGCCCCGGGGCCGAGATGCGAGGATGGTGGGATTTGGGTTTTCCGTGTGTGCAGGCCTGGGCGGAGCCAACAGGTGCGACTTAGGGTTTCGGTGGGGTCATTGTGGGATGTGGCAGGCATGCTGGTCGTATGGGTTATGGTTGGTTATTACCGTTGCTGGCCGGGCTCTAGCCCCGCGCGACAAGACTGCAGCACACTCCGTGCGGTGCTGGAGTGGTTATGCTCGGCTCGGCAGTGATCCGTGGGTCCAGCCGGAATGCTGGGCGACTGTGTGGGTGGCTTGTTCGGGTGTGCTGGTCCGTTCCAGTGCGGCGAGGTGCATGGGCGGGCACCAGGCGTTGCCATTAGCACTAGCTGGTGAATGTGTACTCGCAAGCACAATCAGCAAGTGAGCTGTAAGAAGTAACACGTGCATCGCGCGCCCGCAGCATTTTAGATCCATCACGGTCCTGAACATCGAATGCTCGGACTGCTGGTGCCGTACATAGTTCGGTGTGATTTTCCGCCTCCCTGACTCCGGTAACGACTGGGTGAGCAAAGCGTGCCGCAAATTCGCATCGAGTTTAATACATACTCATGCCGATTATAAGGGCCGGAAGAAAACCGGGGAAGCGGCTGGGCACCTGAACGACGATTATCAAGTCGTAAAATCGAAGGCCCGTGATGTACAGCTTACTCCGTAAGAGTCCATCCTGCATTACCACCCAAGTTAGGGTATTCTAAACTTTTGGTATGCAGGGCGATTACGGCCTGATGTCGATTTCGCTGTCGGTTTTCGATCCGGTCAGCCACGGGTTTTCACGCTGACCCACTAATACGGTATCGGACTTCCTTTGTGCTATTCTGCAATGTAAATTAGTTATGTGGTTTGCATCTTGCCGTTTCTGCAAAATTGGGGAAAGCTTCTGGACATCGCCCTACCTGTCTGGGAGACAGGAGCCCTAGGCGGGATGTCCAACTGAGGCGTGGCCTATGGGGCGCATCGAGGCTCTAACCCGCGCCCTTAACAGCCTAAAGAAGGTAGGCATAAGGACGGCAATCCACCTCACAGAATGTGGTCACCGGTAAATACCATACCTAAGTAAGGCTGTAATATGCCCTTTTTGCCATTAGGTTGGCATTAGAACACGAACTGATACCGAAGAAAGCGATGGTTTCGGAAAATGGCACCACGGACCCGCCGACAAGAACATCGGAGACTCCAAAGCTGCCGTTTATGCGAGCCTGACGGGCAGGGATCGCCCATCTGAAGGTAAATTGTCTGTTGGATTTGATGGCCTGCATCTTTCCGAGGTCGCCTAGGACAGGTCGCTCTCGGTTAGGCACATCTAGACGCGCGAACCGCTCGCGGCCTATCCGTTGCGACCTGTGGAAGCCCATGAACACGGTACATTACGTACTCGCAAGGTTGTTGATTTTACTTCTTAAGCTGCCAAAATCCCCTCTCCCGACTTTCTTGTGGTTCAGTCTGGAGACAGAGGGCCCCCCATAATGAGGATTATCAGGTCTTCTTAGCTGCCCAGCAGCAAAAGCAAAAGCAACAACAGGAACAACAGCAGCAGCAGCAGCAGCAGCAGCAGCAAGAACCAGTGCAGGATGCCGACACCAAGCCCCGCAGGGGACGCCACACCAGCAGCGTCACGTCGTACACCGTGGATTTGTACGACGCACGCTCCACTGGGCCTCCTGCGCTCCTTCGCACCTTCACGGCCGCACCCGAGATCTCTCCGGGCATCGGCAGCAGCTTGGATCCAGGAGCCGATGCCGACGCCCACCACCCCTCTCGCCAAGCCCCCAACGTTAGCTGCAACGGCGCCGCCCTCAGACCACCCCAGCTGTCTCCACTCGGGGACACCAGCCGCGCTAGCTCTTCTGTAGATAGTCCGGGCACGGGACTGCTCAGCTTCTGGGATGGTTCCCATCCGGGAAGCGCAGTGGGGCCCAGTCCTTCCGGCGGCCTGCCGCCTCCGTCGCCGGGCATGCGCTTTAGCGGTGGCGGGAGCTGCGGCACTGGCGGCATAAGCGGCGGCGGCGGCGGCGGCAGCGCCGCCAACCCCTTCCAGCAAGCCGCCGCCGCCGCCGCGGCGGCGGCGGGAAGCCCGCTGGTCCGGAGGCAGGGGTCCACAGTTGGAAGCCTCGACGGCGGCGGCGCCGCTAACAGCCCCGGCAGCGGCGGTGCTGGCGGCAGCGGCGGCGCTGCAGTTCGCCTGCCGGCGCTCCGTCAAAATTCACAATCGCTGACCCACACGTCGTCCTCATCCTCACCTCCCTCCGTGCCCTCCCCGCCGGTCAGCCGCCCCGTCCCACCCAGGACTCACACGTCGTCCATGGTCGCCTGCCCCCCGGACCGCTCCGCGCCCAGCAACAGCGTCAACCCGCGCAACGCCACCTGCTCCGGGCCGTCCTCAGCCCACGACGGCGTACGGCATTTCCATCCGCAGCCTCCGCCGATGCCGCCGCCGGCTCCCGTGCCCATGCCGCCACAGCAGCACCACCAGCAACAGCACCAGCCGGGAGAATACGAGGACCGTTCCGTGCAGCCCTCCACCGCCGATCATTCCAATGGTGGTGGTGGTGGTGGTGGTGGTGGTGCGTATAAGACAGCCCGCCGCAGGGCGGGCAGCGTGACGGGCATGCTGCAGTACGGTGCGGCTTCGCCGCCAGCGGCGGCGGCGGCGGCGGCGCAGCCGCTCAGCTCGGGGGCGGCGCTGACGGCGACGGGGGAGGGTCCGATGTCGCTGCGTCGACATGTGTCATCGCAGTCGCTTAATATAATGTCGCTGTCCGGCGCCGGTGGTTCCGGAGCGTCCAGGGGCAGCTGCTGCGGCGGCGGCGGCGGTGGCGGCCGGGACATGTTGTTAAGCAGCGGCGGCGGCGGCGGCGGCGGCAGCAGGGAGATGTGGAGCGGCGGCGGCGGCAGGGAGATGTGGAGCGGCGGCGGCGGCAGGGAGATGTCCGGCAGCGGCAGCCAACGGGGCACGGTGCCCAATCTGGACGAGGCCATACCCTTCGATATAGTAGAAGACACTGGGCGATGGTGGGTTTGGGAGGTTGGCAAGGCACGGCGTCGTACTGGGGGCGAGGAAACGAGCAGAGGCGGTTGGAATGCAGTAGTTACGGGTGGGGACCGTAGCCACCGGGTCCACCTCACCTCTGCAGTGGTCTGCAGTGGTCACGAGGTGGTGTTCGTGGCCAGGGCCCATAGCACGGTGTCAGTGACCCGGCCGCTGAAGTGGCTGAGCTGCCAAGTGTGTGAGGGGGAAGCACACCCAGGGGGAAGCACACCCAGGGGAGGTACCCCAACCCGCGGCCTACGGAAGCATACCCCCGCCTGGCCCCGAGGAAGTACCCCGGGGTTGCATGAGGTACTCACCCCCCCGTCACGGCCGTCGTGCGCTGCAGGTTCGACGCGGGAGATCTGTCGTACTGTGATCCAGATTGCGATGACGAAATGGCACAGCTCCTGGTGGGTGTGGGTGTGCGGGCCGGCGGGGCGCGGTTGGAGGTGGGCGGGCGACTGCTGGAGGGGAGAGGCTGAGATGGGGCGGGGAACCTCGGCGCTCGTCGGCGACTTTGTGTTTTGTGTTTTGTCGTAGTAAGCATGCGCTCGTGTCGGAGTCGCACCCGCGTGGCGGCGCCGTACGTGTGCTGTGCGGGGGCCGCCGCCATGCCCCGTTTAGCCCCCAATCCCCAACAACCGACAACCGCCTCCAACCGACCCTATCCCAACCACCGCAGGACGACCTGGGGCACTCGGGCGCGGCCGCCAGCGGCAGCGGCAGCGGCAGCTTCTCTCGAAGCATCGGCCGCATCGCGTCGGCCAGCGCTGCTGGCGGCGGCGGCGCCCCTCGCGGGCACCTGATGCCGCTGCCGCCAGCCCACAGCTCGCATACCTCGGGCGCGTCAAGCCGCGTCTACAGCCCCGAAACCACTCACCACCTGACGGAAGCAGCCCTGCCATTGATCTCCGGAGGCAGCGGCACCTCCGCCGCCGCCCGCCGCGGCGGCGGCGGCTACGGCCCTTCCGGTAGCGGCGGCGGCGCCGCCGCGGCGAGCCGCGGCTCCGAGTCCCTGCTACCGCGCCTGCCGCGGCCTTCATCCGGCTCCGCCACTCATCGGGACCTCCACCTAGGGCCCTCCTCCACCTCCCCCACCGCTCCCTCCCCCCCTTCCGTCTCCTCGCTCTCCTCCTCCGCCACCCTGCGCGCAGCCATCCGCTCGTCCAGTACGTACGGCTCCGCCCAAGAGGTCGACATGGACGCCAGGTTTGGCGAAGCGGACGAGGCTGGCGGAGGCGGCGGCGGCGCCGCCGCCGCCTCTTCCGGCATCAGCGGCGGCAGGCACGCCGCCGCGTCTCAACGACGCAGCAGCCAGCTGCTGATCCAGGCGGCGGGTCGGCGAGCATCCACTGGGTTCCCCCCGGGCAAGGCGGCGGCTGCGACGGCGACCGGCGCCACGAGCGGCGGCGGCACGGCGCATGGCCTCTCCGATTCCAGCTCCAGCCGCTCGTTAAGAGGCTCCAGCTCCGGCGCCGTAGTTGAGGGGAGGTAGGGACGGCGGCGGCGGCGGCCGCGGCGGCGGCGGCGGCGGCGGAGGGCACGGTTGCTGTGGGCGGCGGCGGCGGCGGCGTCATGCCGACGCTATGCCGGCGGCGCAATGATTGGCACCGGGGTCATGTAAGCGTGGGGTTTGCATCAGGTGAGGATTGCTGTCCACACTTGAAACTGAATTCCATGTCTATAGCGACAGGTTGTACTTCTTGGCAAAACGGTTGGTTGTACGGCCACGTACGGCGGCCGTCTAGTGAGGCCCGTGTGCGTGCATCGGTTGGATGTATATCCGTGTGGCTGGCGTTACGTTTGGACGATGCTAGTTTAGGCGCTAGATTGGAAAAGGACGAGGGGATTGCTTGAGGTGGGCGCTGCACTGAGGGGCAACTGAACGCCGGAGGCCGCAATGCTTGGAGTACTGTTTGTGGTGGTGTGCAATCGCGATAGGGGTCGCGCGGGGCGTGCTGAGGTAGCGCCCTTCCCATCTGGCGTTAAGAATATTGAGCTGGTTGTCGCATAGTCGGTGTGTGCTTTTAGCTTATGTGTGTGTTTCATACATGGACATCTGCATGCGTGCTCGTCATACGGGTATGGAAGGACGCGCGGTGGAGGAGTTTTGACTGCAAGGATTCATTGGCCATTATTCGGTTATTCGGTTTGCTGGTAGTGCCGGAACCGCTGAGAGCGGCGGTCAACAAATGAGGGGAAGACGAGGAACGCACGCAGAGTGCATTTGCAGTTAAATTGTTGCACGTGAAATCCAGAGACTGAGCATGGGGAGTAGGTTAAAAAAAACATCCCATGGAGTGTGTGGATTATCGAAATGGTGGTTGTTTATGGTGGTTGTGATACCCCAGCCCTGGCTGGGGTTACTGTGTCATTGCCATTCGTTCTATGTGTGTCTGCCTTCGTAATATTCGTGCTTATTGCCGGCCGACCACCAGCGCGACTGCAGACTGCGGAAATGTCCTACTCCGAGGCTCCTCGTCTAATTGCTAGTGCGCGACTTCCGTACGGCCATTGTGGGTAGAGGGGGGGCGTCAGCATCCAGTTAAGTCGCCTTGCAGCTTCTAAGTAGCATATCACGTATTTCGTACGCGTCCTGCTGTGTGTTTTTCACACAGTGAGCACCTCACTGCTACCCGCCGCGCCCCTCACCGCACCAATACTGCGTAACTCCCGTGCCGTACATTGCGTTATGGTTTGCCACCAGCTTCCCGTACGACGGGCCCTGACCCCACCGTACCTACCGTACATGTACAACGTGCGCGACAACGCGGATCAAAACGGGTTGTGGTCGTACCGTGGACCAACGTGGTTGCTGTTGTGCCGCGGACCGTGGACGGACGGATGGGCTGTCGTACCGCGGAGCGCGGACCAATGGGATGCTGTCGTACCAACGGCTTGCTGTCATGTCGTGTGTGTACTGCGGACCAACTGTCAGACTGTGGATGAACGGGTTGCTGTCGTACCGCGGACTAACCTGTTTGCTGTCGTACCGCGGGTGCAACCGCCGAAGAAGGAGAGTCTCCCGGGGACGCGGGGGGGGAAGCTGACGGCTGGTGGGGTTTTTGGTTTCGCTTTCGCTTAGGGGAAAACAGCTCCGTGTTCGAGCCCCTTGAACCCCTCCAGTTGCGGTTTGCAATTTAATAACTTACCATGTGCGTGTCGAGTGACTGCCGAGCGCGAGTGAGTTGTTTAGGGTGCCACACGGTTAATGCGTGCACCCTCAGCAGGAACCATGGCCGCCTGGCAGCAGGTGCAGCAGGGGCTACACAGCTGCACCTCTGAAAGATAATAAAATCAACCATGGGCCGTGAATAGGAGCAGCAATCATAAAACTGTCATCACATTTCATGAGGGCCTGAAGCGCCGGCGACGTGGCAGTCCAGGAGGACACACGGCAGCCTCCCGTGGTGGTTCCATACGACAGGTGGATCAGGGTGGATGACGTGGATCAGGGTGGATCAGGGTGGATCGGCGCCCGCGCACATCTGCCCAGCCGTCGGTGTTCTACTCCGGACGCAGCCAGGGCAAACCTAGGAGGGTGCTTCAAACTGCAAGCGCTTTGTTTGGAGTCTTACATGCACACACAGCCTCAAGGATAGGCTCTGGCGGCGCGCCTGAGCGGCTCATGAATACACCCCGCCCCCCCCCCGGAACGTTGCTTTTGCTGTTGCTTTTGCTGGAAGCTGCTAGAGGTGACGTGGCGTGTGCCCGGCGGGGGAGGGGGGAAGGGAGTCGGGGCCCGAACCTCCTTCCCTCCGTACACGGCAACGCGCCCAAGACACCACCCCACCCTGCGGCTCATGTTCGCTCCTGACACCCCCTCGCACGCGCTCGTGGTGTCGATCTCCGCACCTCTCACCCCTGACTTGCTAGCAGGCAACCCTCCCGCATCGACGGACCGTGATCACTGCGCCTCACAGAAGCCCTTGCCCTTCTCAGCGCCTCCGCTCCGTCTACTCGCCTCCCGTCCCTTCTTCATCACCACCATCTTCATCGCCCTTGGTTTGTGGGCCGTAGATTCGCGGATTATCTTTCACCCCCACACGGCGAAGCTTGAGGAGGAGTGACAAACACCCGCTCGTCAACCTGCTCCCTGCCGCCCAGACGACCCCCTGACTGAACGCGCTCGCCCCGCCGTCCGCAGCAGCTTTTCATCCCCTTGCCGATCACAGCTCCTCATACGCGCCCTTCTTGCTCTTCTTGCTCTTCTTGCTCTTCTTCTTCTTCTTCTTGCTGCTGCTCTTGGCGGCGCTCTCCGCCGCCTTGCGCGCCTCCGCCTCCGCCTGCGGTACGGCAACATCAGTGGTACGGCAGTGTCTGTGGTCACACACGTGTTTTTAATAACGCAACGCATACCGTCAAACGTCGGGATTCCGGGTTCCAATGCCTCTTCCGATTCAGGGTTTATTGCATCATGCACTATGCGCACGACCGCACCTACGGTCCACCCATCTTTTAGACTTTAGTTTCCTCAACCAAGTCCTCCAGCGCGCATCTCGAAGCGCCTGTCCTAAACGGTTTTCCTTCACACAGATTTTTTCCTTGCAACCCACCTAACCGGCTTTATTCATCCTCATCAAGACCTGCCGACCCGCGGGCTTCCTCTCCACCCACCCACCTCCAGCTCCTCCTCGATCTCCTTGAGCCGGTCTGCCTTGCTGGCCGCCGCCGCGCCTCCCTCCACCTCCTCCGACATGATGTCGTCCAGGTCGAACTCCTCCTCCACAGGGGCAGCGTCAGCGGCGGCGGCGCCGCCACCGTCGCCGTACGCCGCAGCGTCGCCCTCGATGACCTCCGGCAGCCCCTGCAAGGCACCGGCAGGAGCACCCCAAGTACCCACTCGATGACACGGTGTCCCACCTTTGCCACCCCTGGAGCGGTATGTTGTTCGTCGCAGCAGAAGAACACTGAGCCCTGTGGGTGACCTCCTACTTCCACCCTCAACACATCTTTGCCTCGCTCTGCTTCGCTCTGCTTCGCTCTGCTTCGCTCTGCTTCGCTCTGCTTCGCTCTGCTTCGCTCTGCTTCGCTCTGCTTCGCTCTGCTTCGCTCTGCTTCGCTCTGCTTCGCTCTGCTTCGCTCTGCTTCGCTCTGCTTCGCTCTGCTTCGCTCTGCTTCGCTCTGCTTCGCTCTGCTTCGCTCTGCTTCGCTCTGCTTCGCTCTGCTTCGCTCTGCTTCGCTCTGCTTCGCTCTGTTCCTCTCCTGTTTCAGCGACACAAAACATACACACATACACACAAAACACACACAAAACATAGACGTGGTGCGTAAGCGCACACGCTGCTCCCTCCCTCCCACCCTCCCTTCCACCCTCCCACCCTCCCTCCGTTCCTCCCTTCCACCCACCCTCAGCGGCTGCGTGCGGATCTTGGCCGCCAGCACCTCGTTGACGAAACGCAACACCGACTCGGAGCGCAGCCGGGGCTGACGGGACCTGGGGGGAAGAGGTGTGTGCGTGTGTTTTTTGTGCGAGGGTGTCAGCACTGGCCGGGATTGGGACCTCAGCCCACCCCAGCCCGCCCCCTAATGAGCATGCATCTCAAAACGTCTGTTCTAAACGGTTTTTTCCGGGCATCCACGGGTCTTCCTCGAACCCCCTAATACCGGAACGCCTCTCCTCCTTCGTCGGTTTACTTTTACGGTACCCTCTCCCGCGCCCCCCGCCGCCCCGTCCTCCCGCGCCCCTCTCCGCCTTCACTCACCCGCCGGTGCTGTCCTCCGCCGCCGTCACCGCCGCGAACCGCATGTGCTTGGATGACAGAGCCACCAGGGCGGGTAGGTCGCTTGACAGCAGACCGAAAGACTGGGGAGAGGGGGGGGAGGCGGCATCGTGGAGGGGAGGGGAGGGGGGTAGCGAGAAGACCCGGTTACACGACACAGGAAGTGTAGCCGGGGGAGGGAGGGACGGACGGAGGGGGAGTTGATAAGCACCGTGTGAGGCGACGTAGGAGGAGGGGCAGGGGCATTATGTGAGGCGACGTAGGAGGAGGGGCAGGGGCATTATGTGAGGCGACGTAGGAGGAGGGGCAGGGGCATTATGTGAACCGACGTAGGAGAAGGGGCAGGGCATTATGTGAACCGACGTAGGAGAAGGGGCAGGGCATTATGTGAACCGACGTAGGAGAAGGGGCAGGGCATTATGTGAACCGACGTAGGAGAAGGGGCAGGGCATTATGTGAACCGACGTAGGAGAAGGGGCAGGGCATTATGTGAACCGACGTAGGAGAAGGGGCAGGGCATTATGTGAACCGACGTAGGAGAAGGGTCAAGGGAGGGGCATTACTGGTTTGGAGGGGATGGGTGGGTGGGTTAAACCGTCCCTAGAGGTGTGGGTCTGGGCACAGGAGCAAGGAGGCGGTCCCGACGCGCCCAAACTGCGCAAATCGGGAAGCTCCGAAACCACCACCGAGATGGTCACATTGAACCAAGCAATCCGGTCAGCACAGCCACAGCCGGAAGCCCCCCGGGGGGGTTGATAAGAAAATCCGGGGGGGGGGCGGGGGGGTCTCCTAATCCGCTACCTGTAGCGCTGCCCTGTACTTGCGAGCATCCAGCCAGGCGAAGTGCAGCGCGTTGTTGGCGCTGGACTGCTGCCGCGCCACGGCCATCATCATCTGGGGGAACACAGCGAGTACGGCGAGTACGACGATTACGACGGTCACGGCAACGTGAAGACCAAGAGGCAGTGAGTTCAGCACGCCGTGTGGTGTGCGATTGAGGGAGGGGGGGTATCGGACGCCGTGCGAGTGCGCGCTCCAGGGGGGGGTGGCGTGAAAACCGTCAAGGGGGGGTTCGAGGGAAACCCGTCAAGGGGGGGGGCCGCGACAGTACCAGTGCCTCGCAGCAGAGGTGGAACAAAAGAGGGCACAGCATCAGCACCGCAACGCACGTTGGCGTCCTGCCGTACGACCGCGCCGTACGGATGCCGTACCTTGAAGTCGTCCTCGAAGTCCGGCGACGAGGCGTCCATGAGCGCCAGCATGCACATGCCCGCGGGGGCGGTGCAGTACGTCTGGAGCTTCTCCTGGTCCGTGATCTGACTCGGTGGCGCGAGCAATAATCGTGCGGCTGGTGAGCTCAAGAGGGCGTTGGAAACTGGAAGCATCAGGGTTAACGGTCTACGGTTTGGGGTTTAGGGCTACCGGTCATGCGCGCCGCGGCCGTGCGCCAGCCAACACGGCTGGTTCGCATCCACCACTCTTGCTCCGCTCGCGCGCCGCCCTGCCCGAACTGGAGTAAGGCCTCTCCTCCTCCTCCTCCTCCTCCTCCTCCTCCTTTTGTGTTTTTCTTAATTGCTTCCACTGCCAGCCCCCAGCCCCAATAGCCCGCCGACTCACCGCCGGCATCGCCTGGTGGATGTCCTCCATGTTCTTCGACAGCCCTGCAAACACACACGGCGGGTCCACGGGGGGAAGGGTCAAACCCCATGGCCCCCCCTCCGACCCCCCTGTCGTGTAACCGGGTCTCCTCACTCCCCCCTTCCGATTCCCCTGTCGAGTAACCGGGTCTCCTCGCTCCCCCCTTCCCCGATCCCCCTGTCGAGTAACCGGGTCTAACCCCAAAACCCTAAACCCCCTCCCCCGTCTGCGCGATGCGTGTGCAGCGCTGAGGAGGAAGAACCCGGTTCGTAAGCCGGACCCACAGAGCCCCCCGACACGGGGCTGTCGTACGTCCAGGACCTTATTGACCTTGACCAACACCCCCCGCCGCCCCTGCAATACACATCACGTGCCCCTCAACCACCACCAACCCACCGACCATCCAGCCAACCGCTGCCGTACGTACCCGCCGCCAGCTCGACCTGCTTTGCGACCATGTCTAGGAAGTCCCTCATGGCGGTGAATTTGAGCGACCCGGTGTAGGGCTGGGGGCCCAGGCGGGTGTTGCCCTCCTCGTCCTTGCTGTGGGGGATGATGCCGGGGGGTAGGGGGAGGGGCGGGGGGGTTTCAGGGTTTTGAGGGTTTTGCGGGGGTCCAGGATCCGTTGGGCCGGGGGGAGGCTGAGAGGAAATCCGCGGATCGACACATAGGGGGGTGGGTTGCGAAAGGACACGGTTACTCGACGTAAAAGGGGGTGGGGGTGCCAAAACGAGGGGGGGAGGGGGGGAGGGTTCGAGCAGGGAGGTGTATGGTTGTATAAGGGGAAAGGGAGACGGGGAAGGCGAGAGATGCGAGCAAGGGAAGAGGCACGCGAGCAGCGGCCCCCTCCCCGCCAACTTCCAACCCTTCCGAGGACGGCGGCCCCGCCGCCTCGCGCAGTCGTACAACCAACCAACCAACTCACTAGACCATGACGGCGGTTAGGTGCGGCACCCGGGGGGGCTTGAACTTCTCCACGATGCCCTCGGATGTGGGGCTGCCGACCTGCGCGTGACGTCATCAGCGTGCGTGTTTTCATTCGCCGCTATGTCGCGTGTTTTTACTTGCCGCTATGTCGTTAAAACCCTAAATCGCCATTCGCTGCTGGGTCACGGCAACCCCTCAGCGGAAAACGAACAGTTCGGGGCGGCGCGTAGCGCACGACCCGGCGGTGGGAGGCGTGCATGTGCATGTGTGTATGTGTGTATGTGCGCGTGTGTGTGTATGGGGAAGGCAGGTTGGGACGGGGGCACGGGCGGTGTTGACCAACGCGTGTAGGGGTTGGGGCTGGAGGTTGTGTTGAGGGGACAGCCACTGCGGGGCACCCTGGAGGACCTGGTAGACGCACCCGCACCTCCTTGCTCCAGAACCAAACCCGTTCCCCAGCCCTCCAATCGCAGGCGCCATACATCAACCCTACCCCGACCGAAACCCGATCCCCCCACCTCCCCCCCCCCGCGCACACATCGGGTATATTATTGTAACCCCCCGCGCACACATCCCGCATACTCCGAAGGCTGTGCGCGACTCCATTTCCCATGCCGCGTAAACGGGTCTTCTCGCCACCGCGCACAGCACCCACCCCACCCACCCACCCTTAGCCGCCGAAGGCCGACATATGAGATATGACCTTCGTCTTTTGTATCCTCACCCCAGTTCTCCAGCATGCATTTTAAAACGTCTGTCCTAAACAGTTTTTTCTCGCATCCACGGGTCTTCCTCAAAACCCACCTGCACCCAGGCGAAGGCCATGTTGCCCCGCCCCTTCAGGTGAAGCGCCAGAGCGCGAAACACACCGGGGGCCTCGTCCTTGTTAGTGAAGAGGAGGATCTGGGGGGCGAAGGGAGAGAGTCGAACATTGTCGTATATGGTGTCGTACAGATGGGCCGGGTGCTGGAGTGCGAGTGCGAGTGTGGGGAACGTGCGCCGGCCGGGGATGAGGCGGGCAACCGACAGCTCCCCGGCACTGTATGGGTGCGGGAGTATGGGAGGAAGACCCGTGGGTCGGCACTGAAGAGGAAAACCGATCAGGAAACGATGCGCGTGCGGGAGGTTGCAGGGGGGGGGAAACCCGTGTACGAAAGGGAAAGACAGTCGTGCGGGAGGGGGGGGGCCAACGGCCTGATGAGAGGCCACGTGCTAGCTGCTGCCAGTCTGTGTAGGGGGCGGGGGGGGGGGGTTACAATAATAGAACCGGTAACGCGACTGGGGAAATGTAGCGTGCGTGTAGGGTACGGGGGGGAGTTGTGTTTTTCCGACCTGTCGTACCTTCGGCACCAGGCTGATCCTGCCTCCCGAGGGGTCTGTGTGCATGAAGGCCATGAGGGATGGGTCGTCGAGCCGGGTTACCAAGTTAGGCACCTCGTCGGTAACCCATCGCTGGAGCGCCTTGCCCTCGGGGGGGCCCTGGGGGAGCGGGGGGAAGCGAGGAGTGGCGGGGGGGTCGGATGGGTTTCGGGGCGAGGCGGGGTGGGGTGGAGAGGGAGAGGTGTGAGGTGTAAGGCGGGGGGTGCCGGCCGGGGTCTGGCGAAGAAAGGGAGCGAAGGCGGAGGGCGTGCGTGATACTAAAGAGGGACGTCGTGCCAACCGCACAACAGCCAACGGTAACATCATCCACCACCAACCGTGAAAACAGTCGCGAGAAACAAAACGAAACGACCCGCCGACTCTTTCCCCGCGCTGACTCACGTTGTACTTTTTGTAATCGTCCATCTGGGCCTTATTAGGCCCGAACGGCATCAGCACCACCTGCCGAGCGGGGTTGGGGTTGGAAGACAGGGATCAGACGGGGGGCGACGAAGAGACGGCGGGAAAGGGCACTCCCTATTGCGCGCGCACACACCTCTGGGCCCTATACTGCGCGCACCCTCCTCTGGGCCCTTTACCGCACGCACCCTCCTCTGGGCCCTATACCGCACGCACCCTCCTCTGGGCCCTATACCGCATTATTGGTAATGCGGTACCGCGACACCCCCCCCGACCTTTGTCTCTCCCCTACCACCACCGTCTTGCGTATCCTCACCCAACTTCTCCAGCATGCACCTCGAAACGTCTTTTTCTAATCGTTTTTTCTCGCATCCACGGGTCTTCCTCGAAGCCCCCCCCATCCGCGCCAACTATCCTGTCCCGTTGCGTTAAACGGTTTTTATACACGCCCTTCCCCGCCCCCACCTGCAGCTCGCACGGGTCCCCAGCCAGCTCCGTCGCGTTGATTCCCAAGCGGGCCAGAGGGGCCACGAAGGGCGACCCCTCCTCCAGCTCCGAAGCCGGCACCGAGATCAACAGCGTGTCCACAACCGCCTGCGGGCGGGGGGCGTGTGGGCTCGGACGAGCGTGGTTTCGGAGGCCGGGAGTGTGGTTTCGGAGGTCGGGAGTGTGGCGTGGACGTCGGCACGGCACGTTCGGCACACGTGCCGCCTAAGATAAAATAACACTGGGAGAACAGGTCACTCGAGAGTTTTGGGCATGGGCAAGTGGGAGTTGCGAGGGGAACCCGTAGACGCGTAGTAAACTGCGTTTGGCGGACTTAGTTGTGAATGGGGGTGGGGTAGGGTAAGTCACCTGCCTGCCCGCGACCCAACCACCCAACCACCCAACCACCCAACCGTTACCCCCACCTGCATTTCCCCGGCCGCCGCCAGGAAGGCTTCCCGTGCGTGTATGCAGCCGTCCTCGCCTGCTGACAGCGGCGGGAGGTGGGGAGCGGTTTCGCGGGCGAGCAGATTGGGTGGTTCCGGAGCGGTCTCCGGGGTCCCGGTACAGGCGCCGCGTGTAACCCGTCGATCCCCCAACCCCCTTCTGCCGCCCCCCCCTGCCCCGCCCCTTTTGCTCAACCTCCTTTGCCGCCTCCTCTTCTCTCCCTGTACCCCCCCCCAGTTCTCCAGCATGCATCTCAAAACGTCTGTCCTCAACGGTTTTTTTCTGGCGTCCTTGAACCCCCCTCCCCGCCTTCTTTCGGGCCCCTCTCCCCGCCTTCCTCCGGGCCCCCCCTCCCCGCCTTCTGCCGGGCCCGCGCTCACCCTCCTTTCCATGAATCGCCAGCAGCGCCATTTCCTCGCGGCTCTCCAGCGTGGCCAGGTCGCCCAGACCCTCAACCTGGCAGGTGGGGCAGGAGCGGGAGCGGGAGCAGGGCCGGTGTGAGGGCAAAGCGTAGACACCCGGTGTGGAGGCGGAGGGGGGTGGGCATAAAAACCGGTTACGCGACATGGATAGGATAGCTGGCGCATTGGAGGAAGCGGCAGACAAGGAAGGGGGCGAGCTGGGGAGGTCGGATGCCGCTGCCGGTGGTACACGCCACACGTGACATGACGACGAACAGCCACACCGTGTGCCGTACCCTCCGTCCATACACACAAATACTTCCCCCCTCCCCCCTCCCCCCGGATTTTCACCGCTACACCGCCCTCCCCCCCTCCCCCGCGTGTAACCCGGGTATTTTGGCACCTCCCCTCCCCGCCCCACCGGATCTTCTCGCTGGGCCACCCCACCCCGACCAGGACAGTTTGCAAGGGGTGGGACGCGTATCAGGTACACATGTGTACGGTAAACTGTCTGTCCTTTTCGCGTCAACGGTTTTTATGCCACACCCGCTGGACCATCACCTTCACCGCCCTCGGTTTGTCGGCCGCGGATTCGCGGATTCTCTTATCAAATCCCCCGCCCGCCCGCCCGCCCGTGCACGGGCCTTCCTTCCACCCCCCGCCCGCCCGTGCACGGGCCTTCCTTCCACCCCCCGCCCGCCCGTGCACGGGCCTTCCTTTCACCCCCCGCCCGCCCGTGCACGGGCCTTCCTTTCACCCCCCGCCCTACCTGCCACACGAAGTCCCACGGTGCAGGGGGCTTGTCCTTCGCTTCGGGCTGCTCGGTTTCGGAGCTGAAACCGGACAGGAAGGCGCGCAGCTCCGGAGCCTTGAGCGGACCGCCGTACGTCTCGTGGCCACTGCCGTCCGCCTTCGGTGTGTTACCATCCGTGTGGTTGGGTTGGGTTGGGTGCGGGGGGGAGGGGAGGGGGAGTGCGAGTTCCGTGGTGAGGCGCTGTGAGAGGCGGAGAGGGCTCTGGGCGTGTTTTTGCAAGGCCCGACAGGAGGGGATAGGCAGGGATGCCCTGCAATCTAGCTGAGGTGTCGAAACCCTAAAGTGGGGGAGCAAGCAGCTGTGGGTGCTGGAGGTGCCGCTGCGGGTCCGCGCCCCCACGCTGGCCCAGTAGCTGTACAAGCTGGTGAGTCACCGTTGCCCCGAGGTCTCCACCAACCCTAACCCATCCGCGTACAGCACCTCACCAGACCGATTGGTGAGGTGAGAACTGCAGCACAGGTTTGTTTCATTGGGCTGGGCTGAGCTGGGCCGGGCCGGTACGGGTTGGGCAGCCTCACACGTCCCCATACCCCGGCCCCGCTCCCTACCCCCCCCCCCCCATCCTTACCCAGAGCCGACCTGGGTAACCGCACCCGCCCCCCCAGTCTTCCCGGTTTTCCTCACACACACCAGCCTTCCCGGTTTTCCGCCCCCCCCCCCAGTCTTCCCGGTTTTCCCCACATACACCCCCCCCCTTCCGGCGGATAGCATCCAACCCCCCTTCTCGCCTTGACGACCAGCACCGTGGGGAAGGCCTTCACCTCAAACGCCGACACCAGCTCCGAAGCCGAGGCGTGAACCTGCCCAAACGCAAGCCCGCCGCGCAGGTTGGTGGAGAGGGCCTTATACAGCGTGGTGGCTCCTTCCTTGTCGGTGAAGAGCAGGACCTGGTGTGTGTGTGGGGGGGGGGTGAGGGCAGGAGGGGGGGGTGAGGGCAGGAGGGGGGGTGAGGGCAGGAGGGGGAAGCCGGATGCAAGGCATACGGGCTGTTGTTGGGGAGGGGGTGTCGGGTGGTGGAGAGGTTGGCGTGGGGAAAATCCACACCCACATCCACACCCACATGGCGTGTCAGCCCCACCAGCACGCGACCCCCCCCCTCACCAGCGCCTTGCCCGCCGCCACCCGCCCCATCTCCTCCACATCCGCCCTGCTGGTCAGCCGCGTTATGTGTACGTCCGTGAGCATCTTCGTCACTGCCGCAGCGAGCTCCTTGGCGGTGTGGGGGCCTGGGAGGGTTTCGGAGCGAGGGGAACGCGGGAGCAGGTGGGTTTCGGAGCAAGAGGAACGCGGGAGCAGCAGGTGGGTTTCGGAGCAAGAGGAATGTGGGAGCAGCAGGTGGATTTCGGAGCGAGGGGAATGCGGAAGCGCAGGGGGAATGGGCCGGGAGAGGGGTTACGAGCGGGCCGGGCGGCAGGAGGCGACGTCTGGAAGTGTGACCATTGGGCTGAGTCCAATGGGCCGCCGTCGAAATCCTCCGACCCATCGACCCACCGACCCAGCCAGCCGCCTAGCAACCGACCCAAACTGACCCGAATAATCTGTCGTCTCCTTGAACATGCCCCCCGTGTACGGGTTCTTGGCCTTGTCGGACACGAACAGCTGCGATAGGTGTTAGGGGCGAGGGGAAGGTGGGGGTTTACAATAATGGAACTGGTAACGCGACTGGGGAAATGTAGCGTGTGCATAGTCTTCGGACACCGGGGGGGGTGTCGGCAGGAACACAACAACCCCATTATAATATTTTTTTTAAAAATTAAGTTTTTATAAAGATTTTGTGGGTGCTTCCCGTTTACGTGGGTGCTTCCCGTTTACGTGTGTGGTCTTATCCCGTGCGGGATGAAACCCAAACTCGGGTGGCACGACGCGGCGTGTACGACACACCTTGACCGTTGGGAAGGAGCGGATGTTGTACTGCTGACAGAGGTTGCCCACTTTCTCCTTTTCCGTACAGTCAACCGCGCCGACCAGCGCAAGGCCCTGTTGTTGGTTGTTGTTGGGGGCACACGGGTTTTGGGGGGTGGCGAGCAGACCAGGTTACACGACATAGAAAACGGAGGGCAGAGACTCACTGGCGAGGGGGGAAGGAGGGGGAGGGAGGGGCGTTGATGGGGTGCACATACACAAATGCGGGGCGGGAGGGGTAACAGCGAGGGGAGGGTCGTCGTGGCACCGTTTCAGCGGCCCACGGCTGTCGTACAGCTGCCGTGCCAATGTCGTACGTCGTACGTACCTTCAGGTTGCCGGCTGCCAGGTCGAGCTTGGGCTCCAGCGACTTGCATTGCGCGCTCCAGGGAGCGTAAAACTGCGGTTTTGGTTGGCGGGGGGGGGGTGAGTTTTGGTTTTGGTTGGCGGGGGGGGGGGGTGGAGCGAGAGGGGGCGGGGGGCGGGAGGGAGGGGGCGGTGAGGAGGAGCACGCAAGGCGGTCGTGGTGAGCATCGCAACGACACGTCAGCACACTTCGAGTGGGCCTGTGGAGCAATCCGCTGCCTCTACACCTCGCCACGTCATCCACCGTCTAACTACCGGCACCACCGGTCAAACGAAGGTCAGCGCCGCAATGGCGGGCCGCGGCAACACGCAACCAACCGGCGACCGCACGTCGAGCGGGCCAGCGACCACCGCCCCGCCCCCCTATTTCCCCAGTCGCGTTACCGGTTCCTTAATTGTAACCCCCCAATTTCGAAACGTCTGTCCTATACGCTTTCCCCTTCGTACACGGGTTTTCCTTGCAACCCCCCACCGATCCTACCCAGGTCGTGTAACCGGCATTTATGCCGCAACCCCGCCCCCTCGCAGACGACCCCCGGGGTTTCCTCTCATACCCGGCGACCCCCACTCCCCAGATATGCCCACCGTACCCGCCGTACAGCCTCCCTCCGCCGCTGTACGGCAAGCCCTGTGTGTGCAGGCCGGATCTTGCACCACCACACCCCGTGCTGCTGCCACCCATTTCGGCAACCGTGTGCTACTGCCACCGCTACTGTGCTACTGCCGTTGCTGGGATTGGGATTCGTGCACACGACCAGCTGCTGGGCGCCTGACCCCAATCCCCGGCCCCAAACACACGTTTCTACGCTGCTCCCGGCTTACGTGAATCTGAGACCGCGGGAAGGAGAGTTGAGGCCGATGGGTTCAGTCGTCGAGGCAGTAATGGCGGCCGCCCGCGGGATTCGAAGGGGGGTGGCGAGAAGACCCGGTTAGCGGAAAGGGGGAAGGGGGCCGGACCGGGAGCGAGGCGCGGATGCTGAAAAATGACCCAGATGGGTCCGGGGTTGCGACGAGGGCCGCCATACGTACTTGTGGGCGTGCAGGTGTGTGTTGTAAGGCAGGTGTGGGGCCTTATGCTGTAAGGTAGGGGTGGGGCATTGTGCTGTGAAGTAGGGGCGGGGCCCAGCCATCCTGTGCAACCCAGGCCTAGGGTGATTGGACTGCAGATGGACGTATCCAAACGGCGGCAGAGCTGCCGATCGTGTGGAGTTGTGCGCATGCTGTGATCTAAGATGCATATGCTTATGGAAAATTGGCTAAGGACAGGTGAACCAAGCAGACGGCATGCTCCGAGTCCAACCTCCCGATGACGAGCTCGAAGCAAGTTGGCGCAACCTAGCCGTAAGCGACGCAAATACTCACCATGGCAATGCCATCTGACTCCACGACAAGCCTATCAAAATTGCCCGAAGTAAGCTGCACGACAGCCTCGCTCTCCGAGTACAGTGCCAAAGCTTCGCCGGCGAAGACTAGCAGGATTGCCAATGAAGGCCATCTAAATCGCGCTACGATCGTGATCATCGTGATGAGAGACCTTGTTTCCCGCTGCTCGCGAAAGCGAATAGGTCGCCGTTCGCTGCTCCCAGACTTTCACAACCCTAGTAGAAGTGATCCAGTACGCTAGTTACCATCGCTGATCTAGGCAAGCCTCAATGAAGTAAAAGCATGCATCTCATAGGATGTTTCTGGACGAACTTGCAGTCGTACATGTCCATGATAGGCAAGAATGGCGACTCATCATGGCATCTTGAAAGGCCTGTATGCAGGTTGATTGCATGGAGCACTAACTTTCCCACGCGCATAGAAGTTCCTACCCGTACGTCAACTGCCAAAATCCATAACCCAATCTTCGACTACGGGAGTAAAAACGTTTGGCATCAAGTAAACACGAAGATTTAAAGAGGAGCAGTAGCCATTGGAGGCTTGCTTGGGCACAGACGCGGGCCTGCTGGACATCGTCAGCAGCCACTAGGCCCTGAGGTTGGGCGCGTCTGCTGTGGCTGCCGTTGCAAATCCTGGCGTGGCAGTGGAGCTATGAAGTCGACGAAACGCAGGCGAGCAGCTGCTTGCTCGGGGTCCGATGGCGAGGACGAGGTGTTGCCTTCGCAGCACAGGAAACGTGCCATCGACGCTATGGAAGGACGTTTGGCCAACTTGGCTGGGGAGGTGTCAGCTCTGCAAAGCGCCCTTGAGGACCTTCGCAAGCTGCACGGGGAGCTCGCAGCTCAGGGCGACATGCTGAGCGCTCAGCTTCATGGCCACGTCGGCGGCGTACCTTTACAGGCTAGCGAGGCGAACAGGTGCGAAGTTCCCCTGCATACCTGTGGTAGGGCATCTCGACTCGGCGCGGTGCCATCGGAACATCGTACCTTTGTCGAGGGCTTGCTTAGCGGCCACGTACGTCATGTATATTTTAACGTTAAAAATTTTGGGCATGCGTAGCCTTATGTGCAGCGTCTTGACAAACTTCGTCGTAATTCGCGCAGGGCACTGGACGCTCCTGCCTTGGGGCCGGGCGCCCATGCTGCCACCCGCGGCAGCGACCTGGGCAGCAACCATCACTATTCCTGGTTCACCACTGCGGAGCCCGCCTCCCCCGGAAATGCCTCCGCCGACCGGCATCAGCCGCAATCCAAGTCGTGCAACGCGACGGACACGCGCAGCACCGCCACCGTGCTGCAACTTGGCAACAGCGGCGCCCTTGTACAGCGAGCTCCTGGCCAGCCCAACGACAACCTCGGGATAGCGTGCGATCACGACAGCGGCTGCCAGGCGCCAGTTGCCGCTGACTTTTGGGACGAAATCCTGCTGTCAAACTACCAGGACGAGCACGCTGAGGCCGAGCTTGGCACCGTGGACTGCACCATGCAGCTGGCAGCCGGCAGCACGACGGGCAGCCCCGCTGAGGCCCTCAACGCCTGCGCGTCCGTCAGCGTGGCGCCCGTGTCCAGACAGCCCGCCCCCGGCGCTTCGATCGCGCAGGGCATGGGCTGCAGCCAGGCGACCGGCGTGCCGCCGCACGTCCACGTGGCGCCACAGCCCACGGCGCCCTCCCCGCCTTCCGCCGCCGATCCTTCCGCGAAGGGCAGCAAGGACGCCGCCGCGGTGGACGAATCCGCCGGCTGGTGGCAGGTTCCGGAGCCCCAGCAGCCGCAGACGGTGCCCATGATCGGTACGGGAACGCCGTCGCCCGCTGCGCTCCGCCAGCGCGCCCACCAGAACCAACAGCCCCAGCCCCAGCAGCCCCGCCGCGGGCAGCGCTTGACCGCCTGGCCGCCAGCTGCCTCGCCCGACATGCTGACCCCCAGGGGCCCTGGCTTCGTGCCCGTCAGCCCCAACGGCGCCACCGCCGCCGCCGCCGCCGCCGCCGGCGTCTTCTGGCGGCCAGCCGACTGCCTGGAGGCCGGTCCCGACTCGGCCCCGCCGGCCCCGTCAGGCCCATGGGCGGGCCCCAGCAGCTCTGCGCTGGTGCCGCACACCGCCGCGGTCGTGGGCACCCAGCCGGCTCCCGGCTCCGCAGCGGGCAGTGGAAGCGGCGCCGGAGGCGCCGGCAACCCAGCCCTGGCGCCATCCGCCGGCAACCCAGTCCTGGCGCCATCCGCCGGGGGGGATCCTCTGGGTTTTTCGGTTGCGGCCACCTACCCCGGGGCGCTGCGGGATAAGGCCTACGAGTGGAGCTGCGGTGGCGCTGCGTACGACATGAACGCAGGGATGCTGCCGCCCAAGGCGCTGCCAGCGATGGAGCAGCCGCATAGGCAACGCGTGGAGCAGCAGCCGCAGCAGCAGCCGCAAGATGCGCAGCAGCAGCAGCAGCCGCAGCAGCCGCAGGACGCGCAGCAGCAGCCGCAGCACGTGATCAAACGCGAGTCTTTTGGCAGCTTCACCTACAGCAACTACGACGCCGCCGCCGCGGCAGCCGCCGCTGCTGGCGGTGCGCTCCACAGCGACGCCGGGCCGCTGTACGGCAACTGGATGGCGGATTGCGACTCGCAGAATAAGCTGGAGGATGTAGGCGCTGCTCGCGGCGCCGCCGCCGCCGCCGCTGGGCCGTCGGAACGAGCCGGTCAGCAGCAGGCGGGCTGCTGGCCGGGTTTTGGTCCCAGCTCTGGGTCCGTGGGCTCAGAGGAGGTGGCTAAGGTCGTCACGCCGGTGAAGACCCCGGGCGCCGTGCATCGCGAGACGGTGGCTTCGTCGCCTGGTGCCACCACCCCTGGAGCTCCCGGAGGAGGAGGCGGGGCGCAGGCCGCCGGCAGGGACTATATGGATGTGTGCGGACAGCAGCCGCAGCCGCAGCCGCAACAGCACCAGCACCAGCAGGCGCCGCAGCAGCAACAGCAGTCCCCCAGCGGTGGGATGTGCGGAAGCTCGGGGGCGCACGCCGGCAGGCCACGGGCTGGATCGGGCGGCGGCGCCGGCCCGCCGCTGCCGCTGCCGCCGTCGGGGTACGGCCTGCCGTGGCCTATGCCGTACCCGACGCCGTACATGACGCCGTACGGCAGCCCTTACTCGGTGCCGGTGAGGTATGCTGGGTCGCCTGCGCGTGCGGTGCGGTGGCGGCGCATGCCGGGCATGCCGCCGCCACTGCCCATGCCCAGCGCGGCGCCGCCGCCGGGCCTCAGCTACGGGTGCCCGCCGGCGCCGGGACCCAAGTACATTGGGGGCCCGCCGCCGCCGATGATGGCTTCGGGGGGTCACCCCTCGACGCCCGTTCAGGATCCGTACAGATCCACCGGCATGGGCGGCTGCGGACCCGGGGGCCCGGGTGGCAGGTCGGCCCTGCCGTTCCCGCCCCTGCCGCAGCCGGGAGCCTCGGGTATGCACGCGGGCCACCCTGGAGCCGAGTGAAGGGATGCACGCGGGCCACCCTGGAGCCGAGTGAAGGGATGCACGCGGGCCACCCTGGAGCCGAGTGAAGGGATGCACGCGGGCCACCCTGGAGCCGAGTGAAGGGATGCACGCGGGCCACCCTGGAGCCGAGTGAAGGGATGCACGCGGGCCACCCTGGAGCCGAGTGAAGGGATGCACGCGGGCCACCCTGGAGCCGAGTGAAGGGATGCACGCGGGCCACCCTGGAGCCGAGTGAAGGGATGCGTGCACATACAAGACAAGGGAGGGACAAGGGGGGACGTGCAACACCAGAGAGAGGTGTCCGAAACAAACACCGTAAGGCTGTACGACACGTGATCAGGCTCCACGAGGAGGGGGGCCGGGGTTACGTCCTTCGCCACGAGGAGGGGGCCGGGGTTACGTCCTTCGCCACGCGCGCATATGTGTGGGTGCGGCCTGCTCGGTTGCCGCTGTGGGGTCTTGCAACTCGGAGCCGCTTGGTTGCCGTTGAGCGACAGGGCCGACGAATATTGTAGCGGGCGCATGAGGGAGGCGGGTTCTTGGGCGGTTGTGTTCGTCGTTTGGGGTTTGTTTTCGACGTGTCGTGGTTGGGTTTTAATATAGTGGATTGGGTCTTGTAGACCAACTCGATCGGGCCCCACCAGCCACCGCACCGCCAGCTCTTATTGGATGGAGCGCGCGTGCGGGCCCTTTTTTCTTCTCTCTTCTCTCGCCCTCGCTCTCGCCTGTTGCCATTGACGATCGCTTGGCGGGCAGGGCTTGCCACCCCTGTCAGGCCCAGCGGGCGAGGATAACTGCAGCAGGTTCTTGCTGATTGATTTTCTGTATGGGACTTGGGTTGTGGCGCCGTCGCACGGCACTGTATACATTGGCATGTGGCCTCGGTTTTCTCTCCCGTCGAATTCGTGCGTGCGGCTTTGAGAACGTGCGCTTGCGCGCGCGTGTAATGCATCTGTGGGTTTTTCGTTTGGGCCGTCCTTCCCTCCCTATTGCATTAGGTACGGGCAGCGCCGACACTTGAGGCTTTAATGGGGCGGCAACGGCCCCCATTGTATTAACGCCGAGGGTACGATCGTTCGGCTTCTGTATTGCTGGTCTTGTTATTTGGTGAGTTGGCTGGTGGACACGGCCATGACGTCAGGGTCGTACGCGTGTCCTGGCTTCGTGAGTTCCAAGGTTTCAGGACCCACAATAGACTCGGGAGGGGGCCCCCTCCATTCGCCCATGCACCTCCTCGCCCCTCGTCTTCTTTCCCCAGTCTCCTGACTTTGGAGGATGTATTAGTTCGGGTCGATAATGCCTTTTTGTTTGCAATTGTAGCGATAACCTCTTGCTCGGGTGCGTATCTAGGATAGGTAAACCCGAGGTGTGCGAAGGCATGCAGGATGACTGTTTCCGCACTTGCTTTGTACGCCGTCGCTTTCAGGACAGCTGCTTATTGTCGAGGTTTGTAAATAGCAATATCCCGCTGGTGCACGACGCCCGGCCCGCTGTACATGCGAACCTTTCCGAAGCACTTGCTTTCGGCCGCAAGTCGCAAGTCGTTGTCTCATCATGAAACAGAAGAAGCAACACACAGCTGCCACTTCATCCGCGAGCTGCAAGCGGTAGCTGGATGGCGGTGTAGGGGATGCAGTGGACAAGGGTCTCTCGGTACGCAAATCGACTCCGTAAAGGCCTGCAACTCAAATTCTGCCCCTAGTTAAAAACAGCGTTGCGAACGGTACTGGTGACATGCTTCATACGGCAACGCGCAATATCATCGTTGCCTAGCAACTGTGTTGCACGCTTGCACTCTAGTTGTGCCTAGACGTACCGATCCAGTGAAGCCGCCGGCTGACAGGGATCTTCCCCCCTCATTGCGGGAGACTGCTGCTAGGTTTCGGCGCTCCATACAGTGCCAGGGAGAGGGATAGTGGGCTCTTCCTCTTAGGCCTGGTTCAGCCGGTTCAGCGAGTACGCGCACCTCGCCAGCCATTGGTCTGGTTGCGAGGCCGGTAGTTCTTGGCAATTAGCATCTGGTACACTGTAGTAGTAGTATTCATTACAGTGGGCTCCAGATAGACCTTTTAAGAGGATAAGCAGTAAGCCTCAGCAACACGAACGGACAACCCCTCCCTTCCCCCAAATCCCTGAAGAGTCCCATACCCGGGACACTGTAGTACGGCGTGGCGGGCGGGATTTCCCCGTACGGCAAGCTAACCGGCTTCGACGGACTTCAGCTGGCTTAGTTACGAGGGGCTTCAGCTGGCTTAGTTACGAGGGGCTTCGGCTGGCTTAGTTACGAGGGGCTTCAGCTGGCTTAGTTACGAGGGGCTTCGACTGGCTTCGTTACGAGGGGCTTCAGCTGGCTTAGTTACGAGGGGCTTCAGCTGGCTTAGTTACAAGGGGCTTCGGCTGGCTTAGTTACGAGGGGCTTCAGCTGGCTTAGTTACGAGGGGCTTCAGCTGGCTTAGTTACGAGGGGCTTCAGCTGGCTTAGTTACGAGGGGCTTTGGCTGGCATAGTTACGAGGGGCTTCGGCTGGCTAAGTTACGAGGGGCGTCAGCTGGCTTAGTTACGAGGGGCTTTGGCTGGCATAGTTACGAGGGGCTTCGGCTGGCTAAGTTACGAGGGGCTTCGAGGGAATCCGCGCCGGTACATGCAGAGCCATGTATTGCGGATCGCGGCACTGAGGAGGTGGCCACCGGGCCATACGGTCAGGGGACACACCCGGGCACGAAGTTACGGTGCAACACGGGGTATGGGTTCGGGTTCCGAAGTCCGTCTTGAATTGCTGGTATGAAACTTGCAACCC
This sequence comes from Yamagishiella unicocca, assembly GCA_003116995.1. NCBI lineage: Eukaryota > Viridiplantae > Chlorophyta > Chlorophyceae > Chlamydomonadales > Volvocaceae > Yamagishiella > Yamagishiella unicocca. The sequence continues at coordinate 862,922 of BDSL01000027.1, read as the reverse complement.
AGCTCGTAACCCAGCCGGCCCTCTTACCATTAAAGCAAATGGCAGCCCAAAAGGCTCTGTCTTTTGCAGCGCCAGGACCCCTCAGGCCAATGACCTCCTCGAGTCCCTGGTTTGCACTAACACACACACCCCGCAGCAGCACTTCACGTCCAGGCCGCTACGCAACCACACGTCTGCAAGCTCAAGGGCCATCCACCCAAGCCAGTTGCGGAGGCTGCGGGGGAAGGTACCTCCTAGACTTCGCAATATGCGACGGGAGCATAACATGCAAGCATAACGAAAGAAGTTTAAAGCATATCACGCAAACTATGTATACAATCTGTTAGAGCATATTGATGCTTGCCAAACGGCAGTCCTTCGGCCAGCCGACGAAAACACGCTCTGGAAGTTGGCCGCTTGCCTCCTCGGCCAAATTCAGCCGTTGCTGCAGACGGTGCCGCAGGGATTCGGGCATGGGATTCGGGCACAGAAGCTGCGAGGGAATCGGCAGACGATCAAGGCCAACGCATATTGGCGAGAAGGTCGCTTTTCGACCTGACCCGCTTAGGCCACAGGACAGGCCACGCAACATATCTATACAAGCCACACTACCATTATGTCCCGTCCAGGCTTTTGTCCAGGCTTGTGCATTTTTGGCCGAGATGGGCTTTCTTAACGAGGAACAACTGCGCCCCGAAGCAATGCTGCAATGGCAATCAGAGACATGTTTACACCCATCTTCCATGCGCGACACAGGCTGACAGATGATAGCACCGATGGAACGCTGTTTCACATACCAACCTCATGAACGGATGAGCAGCTGTAATAACCGTGCATGTCTTCGAAGGTTCATGTAAACATCAACTCAGTTATATTATTGTGAAAAAGTAGGTTTCTCGGCCGCATCATACCCCAAATCGCAGACCGGATACGCACATCGTACGCAGCGACGCACATTTTAGCGCACCCGTTCCGGTATGCCTCATTTAATCTGGCTTACATCATAGTTTCATATGCAATCAACCGGAACTGAAGCGTTCAACGGGTGTTCGGGTCTCCGTTTGGCCTCCGTCGTACGAGTGCTGGGCTATTCAAACCCCTGCAGTCACCGCTACCGATACTATACAATATCTTCCCATAACAAGTCTGTGTTAGAACTCGTGCATTGTAGCGGCTCGTCTGAGGGTCACGTTCGATCTGTTTCTACTCTGAACCTAGCTGTTTGCCAACGCTTGTATTCTCCTAGCAAGGTTCATTTCAGCTTTGCCTATCGCTCCTACTGAAGACGGTAAGGCTCGTTGCTGGGCGACTGTGATGGGCGCGAGGGCTTCCGGGCGTGCGCACCCACGTTGTCCAGTCGCTCTGGCCCAGCTGACTTCAGTTCATAGCGTTTTCTGCTGTATCATGGGGTGGTGTTTTGGTGCGCGCTTTGTATGTTAAGTTCCGTGCCTGCCGCTGACACGATGGCCGGCCTCGATGTCGCTGCAGAGCATGGCTGCGCTGCAGTGGCGGACAGCCTCGACAAGCGGCGCTTCAACATTCGCTCGCCAGCCGCATCTTGGACGTTCTGCTAGCAGGGCGACAGTCAGGGTGGGTAGGATGCAGGCGGCGCATAAAGGGATGACGGTGGGGCTGCGTCAGCATCTAGCGCGCTTTCGGCGAACGGTTACCGGGCTTCTCGCGCACTCGCATCAGATGGGACACCTGAATTCCTACAAGGTTATGTGTCCTCCAGCATCCTCTCTCTGTGACCCGTTCTGCGAACCCCGGCGCGCAGTTGATGTGCCTTCGTCTTTGTGCCGCTTTTGTAATGTAGGTATACGCTTCGTTCGTCAATCCGCACAGCATTCTTGGAGTAAGCGCAGCTGCGGACGTCAAGGAGGTCAAGCGGGCATATCGCAAGTTGGCTTTGCAGTGAGTATGCGTGGGCGGCTCTCATGCGCACGCCGGCCGTTATCGAAAAATTCAACGAGTTTTCTATCCCCCGCTTAAATCAGTCTCCTGCTGGGCCGTGTGGATGTACATATTATAGCCTTAGAGCACTTCCAATTCCTTTCGTGTCGTCAAACGGACTAGAGAGTGTTAGACACGTGAGGCGGGCAGATGGCTAGAGCGTTCCAGGCTGGGGCGCAGGAGCTATTTGCATTGTTTCTAGTGAACACGAAGCAATTGGATGGTAGCATGCACGTTCTTGGAAAGGACGCGGTACGTGTCCAGCTGCGTCGAACGCAGATAACAGCTATACTCCAGTGACGCACTTCACCGCATGTTACTGCCTCAACTCCCTGCCCATCACTCTATCGTAACGCAATTCCCTCATGGCCGCGTATACGCGAAGAGTTGCCGTCGTTCAAGTTCGCATGCCGATACGCCGCCCGTGCTTCCGGTGCATTTCTGCGCTCAAAACGAATACGCTTATGTTTCAAGCTTGATTGCAGGCATGTACATATCCACCAGCTTTTATCCTTGGTTTCTCATATGCAGTACCATCCCGGTATCCAGCCCGATGCCTCAACGTCACCAAACCTGTCCTGCCGTGTCCGGCTTTCAGGTACCACCCCGACGTATGCAAGTCGGAGGATGGCCACGAGAAGTTCATGGCGCTGACCCAAGCGTACGAGATGCTCCTCGGCCGGGCGGAGGGCAAGACTGACCCCAACCACGCCTCAGCTTCCGGCTGGGATTTCCACGACTGGTACTGGAATTTCCGAATGCAGCGCAGCTGGGAGAAACAGCAGCGGCAAGCCAAGGCGGCGGCGGCGGCCGTTGCGGACGATGACGACGCCTCCGACGCCAGCTGTGGCGGGCGGACGGAGCCTCAGGGCAACGCCGGCTTCAAGCAGCCAGAGGCGCGTGAGAACATCCGCAGTCAGTTGGCGGGCCTCCGTCACCGAGCTGCCGTACGGGCGAACCGACCTGTGGCGCCACCGCCATCACCAGCGTCAGCATCCACGACGTCCGCATGCTCGGAGACAGGCTCGGACGAGTGGTACACCGCCACTGCTGCTGCTACTGCCGCCAGCGCTGCAGCTGCTGCAGCGGGGGCTGCTGCTACTGCCGCCGCCGGACCCGGTGCGAATCGGCGTGCGGATGGCGTCGGCTCGGTTGAAGAGTCTTCGGAGCCGTTGTCCTCTGAGTCGCGTCCCAAGCAGAAATGGTCCTGGTCTTGGTCCTGGTCTTGGGATGAGACCCTTGAGTCTGAAGACGATCAGCCCGCCGGCGCCGCCGCCAAAGCAACCCCTGACACCGCGGCCTCCGACGCCGCCGACCTGCACAGCCAGTACACTCACGTGTACGACGCCGCTACCGGTGGCGTTGCTGACGCTGCCGGCCGCTGGCCAGCGAAGCCGATGGCGGTGCAGGACGGGCACCTGGGGACGGTTGTCCTGGCGAACCATGCCGTGCCCTTCCCTAGCGGCCTGTCCGGTGCCTACAAACAGCAGCAGCAACAACAGCAGCAGCAGCAACAACAGCAGCCGCCGCAGCAGCAGCAACAGCCGTCGGCGGCGGCGGGTGCGGAGTCCGCGGCGGCGGAGGACAGCGCCGATCAGTTGCAGCACGAGCCCGACCCGGAGCCCTTTTCCAACCCCTATGAGAAGGCCCCCCCGCACCAGCGTCAGCAGGCCCGCCGTGGCTTCTCCGCCGACAGCGCCACAAGGGAGACCGTGTCCCACCAGCTGACGGGGCTGCGCCGCAAGGCCGCAATCAGGGTGTCGCACTGGAGCGCGCGCAGCGCCGGCGGCAAGTGAGGCTTCTTGCGAGGGTCTTGGCGTTTCGGAAAATGAGAAGTGGTCGAGTATGGCGGCAAGTGAGGCTTGGTGTGTAGGGTCCGTCGCACAGCAGCCGTCAGGAGGTTCGGCGCGATGGCGAGGCGCAATGATGCAGCAGTTGACGGGTGCGATATGTGGCACAGCTGGTTGATCAACTATCAACCGGCATTCAAGTCTGCGATTTCCTGGCGGGTCTCCAGATGTCCGGCTTTCATTTGCTATTCATCGGCCCGGCGAAGGTGCTGCATGCTTGTTATTGTGCCGGATAATAGAGTGCTTTTGAGTAATTTGGGCGGGGCGGGAGGAGGCGTTGCAGTTTTTGGTGGTCGCTAGGGCGCCTGGCAATGGCGGTCATGTCGCCTTGCCGCTCGATCTCGATTCGCACGGTGCCGGTGCCGATTCCTGTGTTGGGTTTTTATCTTTTTTAAGCGGTGAGGGCCTTACTTTGCCGCTGTTCGTCGCGCCCTTTTAACGTTGTGCGCGGTTGTGCCCCTACTCGGTGAGCGGGACGAGAGGGGCAGGCTGCTGCGCGCGCATGCTGCTGCAGCTACAACAATTGTAGCGGAGTTGAGCGGGGGCGAGGAGAGAGGAGTAGAGGTAGGTAGGGCCGCGGTGCGCTTGCTTTAGAAAGAGGGGAGTTTGGTTACCCCTCGGTGGTGACGGCAGCCCGCGGAGCAAGCCGCTGGGCCTAGTTGGCCACTGTGCCTCCGCCCCGCTGAATCTTCTCGCCCGGCTTATTAAGTCATGATCCGTAAGCTCTTGACTGGTGCATCCTCCCGGTGCGGCTTTGTGAGAAGTAGTATTACAGGATGGCGTCCCTTTGGGCATGGGGAGAGAGAGAGCTGCGGCGCAGCGTTTGGCGTGCTTAATGTCGCCTACATTTGGCGTCTCGAGTCGTACCTTGTCGTACATGACGGCGGGCCGCAGTCCTAGGGCCTGCGCTGATGATCGCGCCCCCGGCGGTCGGTGCCAGTCCTGGAGCCAGCCGGGGTGGTGAGAGGGGGTGCTGAGAGCGGTGTCGTCCCGCTCCAGTCCGTGTGGCGGCTGTTGCCACACGTTTGGAGGGTGCGATTTATTTGTCTGCAGACATTGTGCGGTGCCAGGCGACGCGACAAGGTCGGGCGCTTTGAGCTCTTGCTGTCCTACAATCTACAACCGTCTCTGTGGGATTTGAGAGGTATCTTGGCCGGCGTCTGGCGGCGAGCGAGAGAGAGCAAAACAAGTGCGGTGTCTCCTGCCCGGAGGATGAGGTCCGAGGGCGGACGTCGATTAGGTCCTGGACCCCATTTGCCGTACAGTTTTGCGCGGTTATATGTACGGCCATGTCGCCGCGGAGGAATGAACACAATACATACAGTTTCGCGCTCGGTGGGTGGGCGGGTGACCTGACAGTCGGCTCGTATTGACAATATGCATTGCCGCGCCCTTTATATTACAGTGACGGGTGGGGTGCCGATCAAGACGCGCCGGAATCATATGCTTCAGCGACAGCGCTAAAGGTTGTTGCGGGTTTTAGGGTTTTTTGGTGGGACTAAGTGACCGGTCCTATCACAGAGCTAGTGAGAAGAAACTAATTGTCGCCGTTTTTGGGCTGTGTCTGGCGCTGCAAGCTTAAACAGGAGGGGTCGTGGGGGGCCCTTAAAATGTCGTTTCTTGATATTGGTGTTGGTCTGCAAGCGTGCATATTTGGTCTCGACAGCACGAATGCATTTGAGGGTTCGCAAGCATCAAGATCAAGCGCTGGACCTGATGCGATGGATCTCTTGCTAGGGTGTTGAAGGCGACCTTTATAAGTTTTTGGTTTCGAAAGCCATATTCCGCCCCAGGTCAACTTCCCTGACCGGTGCGATGGCTTGGGTGTATCATTTTGTTGAGAAGCGTTGACCACCGGGGGTTCCGGTTGTATATTTTTGTCACGGTTCCGGAGGTACCGTACAGTACGGTACATGTGACGGTGCGGTGCCGTTTGTAGGCGACAGACCGAGCCGCCGATACCTGCGACGATCTAGCACGATCGCGTCTGGGTCATGAATGCTACAGCCAGTCCAGCCTGGACAAAGCGTTTTTTAAATCACGGGTGCTAGGGACAAGTCCGCCCAGAACGTCCAGTGCCAATGCAAGCACGCTGGGGCGCACTTCATCTCGCGACGGTCGACCCGCAATCAGAGGCGTGAGCCGTACCTCCGCATTTCGTCCTGGTGATTCCCGGGGGGTGGTAGGGGCGCTGCCAACCCAGGACGCCGGAGTGCTGCTTTGACGCGCTACATGCAGTCGTATGTAAGTCTGGAAGCTCATTATCTCGAGAGAGAGAGTAAACAAATGCGCAAAGGGTGGTTGCACAACGGGAAAGGGTAGGATTTCAATCCGGGGCACTGTATCGATGGCTTCCGTTACCCGCCTCCTCTCAGCCTGCTAGCAGCCCCTTCGAAGTGGTAGCTGGGAGGGATGAAGCTTGCGGGAGTTTCCCCTTAACCACCACTTGTGGGCAGAATACGGCTATATGATGCATGCTGGTGTTTACCCAATAAGGGAAAGGACGTTGCTTACGGGCGGGAGCTGCTTTCCACTAACCTACTGACAACATCGTTGGCGTGTACGACAGAAAGCCTTTCTTCTGCAAGAGCCAGCAAGTATGCATATGGCCTCATAAGTAATAGTAGACTTTCGCTTTAAATGCGGCGCGCCACACTGCAATGGCTGTTCCGAATAGGGGAGGCTGGACCGGTACGCCAGCTATCACAGCACAACCCGATCACACAGCTACAAGCGCTTTTGCTGCAGGCTTCAGGTCACAGAGGCCCCGGTTTGCTATCAACAGCCGGAGCTCCGCAGCCGACCGAGTTCGGGTGCATCATCCCGGCATGGTCTCTGAGCGCACGATCCTTGGGTAGTGCCAGCATCGCGATCAAACCAGCGAACATTGGCGGGAGTAGCAAGAAGCGCCGCAATGAAGTCATCGACGGCGACGGCGGCGACGGCGACATCGGCGTCGGCGCTGCCGCGGTCAAGGAACGACGGAGCCGCAAGAGGGCTAGTTTCCTTAAAGCCGATAACGTCGTTCAATTATTGTCCCTCTCCGTACGGACACGCCGTCCAGGGGCCGCGTCGTTGCCGTCGGTTGTGGCAGCGGCATCGCCGAAGGCCGAAGCTTCTGCAGCTGCCGCGGCGAATTTATCCAACGCAAATAGTGGAACGGAAGCCGGTATGCGGGCGGCAGGGCCGCAAGAGCTCCCGACCGGCGTCTCCGTCTCGCCGATGCGGGGAAGTTCCGCCTGGGCGTCATCGTCTAGCGCTATGCGACGAGCACTGGATCTCGAGCATGAGGACGTCCCGCAGTTTGAACCAGCGCGGAAAGACAGCTGGGGCACGCGGCCTGGCCGGAGGCAGAACGAGCAGCGATCCCCGCCCGCGCAGCGGTCCTCGTACGACAGCCCGGAGCACCAGTTCAACGTGCACCGATACGGCTCCATCTCTGAGGCGCTGGCGGCAATGGAACGCGGCTTGGAGCCGCCGTATCCCCACCAGCTAGTAAGCTTGCTGGAGAATTGGAACGTGAGTGGGTGACATTTTGTTTGGGGGGGGGGGGCGGGGAACCAGGGGGGTGGAGGGGTGCACTTCGTAGTCCTGGCGCATCGCGCACGGCCTTATATCTCCGGAAGCAAGAGATGCTCCGAAAGCATCGGTGTCGTACTGCGTTCCCGTGATGTTTTAGCTCTCTGTTGGAGGAGTTGCTGGTGGTCGTGTGTGTGTGTGGGGGGGGGGAGTTGTAAAAACCTTTTCACGCGACGTGGTGGGGGGGGAGGAGGTTAAGAATTCGGTCGTGGAGATCCCCACCACACCCCTTGCTGCCTGCGTGCTGATACCCACCACCCAAACAGCAAACCCGCGGGCGCGGCGCCGTCGGCGACAGCGGCGAGGTGGTGGCTCGGCTGGACCGGCTGCTGCTGCCCCATATCAAGGTAAGGGTTGGCGGGTTGGAGGGTCGGAGGGGTGGAGGGGTGGAGGGGTGGAGGGGTGGAGGGGTTGGAGGGTTGGAGGGTTTTGGGATGCATGTGCGTATGTGTGACGGTGCTCAGTGACGCGAGCAAGTGGCTGACGGCAGCTGCCTCAGCCAGGGTCAGAGCCGGCTGGTGTCGTGCACCGGCACGCCAAAAACCCGGGCAGTGCTCGCCTCCCCCTTCGCCTGCACACCGCTATCAATCTCGAGGCAACGACACTAACCCCCTCCCCGCCTTTCACACGTGTGTTCAAAAAACGGTTTCCTACTCGGCTTTCTAGTCCTACGAGCTTTCCCCGGCCCCCACATCCCCCTTCCAAACACACCAAACACGCAAACAGGGAGTGTACGGCAGCAGCCTGGACCCGCACATGTTGGGCAAGCTGCTCTGGACGAGCGTCCGGTCGGGCCTCTGGGGAGATTCGACGCTGGCGATCGTGGACCGGTTCGCGGATGCCGTACGGCCGGGCTTGCCGTACACCAAGTCGGACTACTGGGCGACGCTGACGCTGTGGTCGCTGGGACGGGCGCAGCAAGTGGCCCGTGGGGCGGTCGCCGGCGGCGGCGGCGGCGGCGGCCGGCGGGGGGGTCCGGACGCGGTGCGCGCAGCGGCGGCGGCGGTGGTGGCACGCGCGCGGCCGCGGCTGCTGCCCGCGCTGGTGGCCATGCTGCAGAGTAACGCACGCGAGGTCAACCAGCAGGGGATGTCAAACATCTTTTGGGCGGCTGGTCAGCTGCGAATCCGGGTGGGTGGGTTTGGTTGGGGAAGCCCATCCCCCCCCCGCCCCCGCGGGCTATGCACACGCTACATTTCCCCCGTCACGTTACCGGTTCTTTTGTGTAACCCCCGGGGCGGGGTGTAAGGGAGAGGTGGGAGGTGGGAAGATGGGATACGGGAGATGGGAAGACAGGAAAATGAAAATCCCCCTTCCCCACGTCCCAAATAACCAATTGCCTCAAGTTGGGCTTGGGCCCCAGTTGGGCTTGGGCAAGTTGGGCCCAAGTTGGGCTTCAAGCAGCGCCATCGTGCGTTTCGTTGGCTGTGCCACGCAGGATGGTCGGGCGCTGGCAGCCTTCGGTCGCGAGCTGTACGGCGAGATTGAGAGGCTGATGCCGCAAAACATTAGTAACATCGTGTACGGCTGCGCGCTTCTGGATCTGGACAAGCGCACCCTGGTGAGGGGGCCAAGAGGGGGGGAGGGAGGGCTGTGAGAGGAAAACCCGGAGGCCAGGGGGGCCCTCGTAACGAGCTACGAGGGGGGGAGCGGGGGCCCGTCAGGTGGAGGGGCGAGAGGGTATGGTTTCGGAACGCGGGAGGGTATGGTTTCGGAACGCGGGAGGGTATGGTTTCGGAACGCGCATGGGCCATTCCCCTCGGTTGCCGGGTGTCGGGATGCGGGACGTTGTACGACCGCAGCATGCCAGGGTTAAGGCTAGGGCTTACCTTTAAGTGCAGTAAAAAAACAGCAAACTGGCTGTATCAGGTCAGGTCAGATCAGATCAGGCCACTCCTCCCCCCGCACCCGCGCCCCTCTCGCCTCCTGCCCCTGACCCTACCCCCCCAACTGTCCTGTCCCGTTGCGTAAAATGGTTTTTATACGCCCCCCCGCCCCAATTTGGCGCCGCCTGCCTTCCTGTCCCCTGTCCCCTATTCCTTGCGGCTTGACCCTCTCCCCCGCCCTGGGTTTTATGCCACCCCCTGGCGCTGGCTCTGCGCAGGCCGCCGTACAGTCCCCCGCACCCTTCCTGGACCGGCTGGTCCTGGAGGCTGCTCGCCGCAGGCTGCATGGCTTCACCCCTCAGGAGGTCAGCAATCTGATCTGGGCGTCCAGCAAGATGGACCTGCCCTGCCAGTAGGTCCCTCTAGATCTTCCCGCCCAAAAGATATCTTAGATCTTAGGTTAAGATCTTAGATCTTAAAGCCTGGAGTGCAAGGGCTGGGTCGGGACTCGGAGGGGGTTGCAAGGAAAACCCGTGTACGGTACTCGGGGGGTTTAAAGAGAATCCGCGAATCCACGGCCGACAAACCGAGGGCGGTGAAGATGGCGGTCCAGAACAGATGGGAGGCAAGTAGACGGAGCGGAGGCGGTGGTCCAGCGGAGAGGCGCGGCAAGGAGACGGAGCGGAGGCGCTGCTGAGTCGTAGTGATAGGCAACGTTGACTGTAGCCAAGTATGGCGCTACGAAAGCGAAAGTAGTGAGTGAACAAGACGGTTGACGGTTGCCTAACTCATGGGGGGTGGGGCGATGCGAGTGAGGCAAGGAGGCGCGTCGTTGCCGTTGCAATGGCGATATGGCAATATGGCCCTACGGCGGGCGAAGTCCTTGAAGGGCCTTACGGTGCACCGTTCATCGCCCGGAAGCTGCTCCCAAGCACGTGGCGCCGCTCCAGGGAGGTCTGTCCCGCCCTGGTGCTGCCCTGCATGTTGACACTGGACTCACTATCGGCTAGGCCGCTGCAACATGCCGTACAGACCACGCACTAACCCAGCCGGCCCCTTCCCCCTCCCTCTCCCCGGCCCCTCCTGCCCACCTCCCTCGCAGGCCGCTGCTTGAGACCACAGCCGACTTCATAGCGAGCACTGACTACCACAAGCGTGCCGTTTCCCAAGTGAGCGGGTTTCGGAGCCACCGCGAGATAAAAACAAAACCCCAGGGGCTGGCTGGCTGCCTAACCCATCCACACCCAAATCCATCCACTCACCCACATCCGTCCACACAACCCACCCACAAAGAAAAACACACATAACACACATTCTCCCCCCTCTTCTGACACAGCCTCTCCCCCCACTCCCCCTTGCCTCCCAGGAATGGTCCAACACGCTGTACGGCATGGCCCGGAAGGACTTTTACGATGCCCGTGTCTTCAACAAGCTGGCGCTGACCGTGTGTGGCCCCCCAGACCACCGCTCCGACCACCACCACCAGCAACAGGAGGCCCTGATGGCGCCACCATCAGCAGCTGCTGCTGCAGCAGAGCCGCCGCAGCAGCCCCCGCAGCAGCCCCCGGTCTTGTGCGAGATGCTGCGCACCGCGACTCCCCAGACCTGCAGCAACCTGCTCTTCTCGATGGGCACACTGCGTCACCTGGACGAGCGCGTGGTGGACGCGGTGATGTGCAGGCTGCTGCAGCTGGGGCCGGCGGCCTCCTCAGCCGACGTCGCGCTGGTGGTTCGGGCGTGCGCGCACCTCAACTACCGGCCGCCGCTGCTGGACGCCTTCATGGACGCCTGCGTGCCCAAGTTGAGGGTGCGTGGCGCGTGATGTGTGCGTGTGCGTGTGCGTGTGTGCGTGTGCGTGATGTGTGTTTTATAGATGCTGTGCGCGTGTGTGTGTGTGTGTGTGTCTGTCTGTGTGCGTGCGTGTGTGCGTGCATGTGTGTGTATGTGCGTGTGTGTGCGTGTGTGCATGTGTATTACATCATATCTGACCGGGCCTGGCGTTGGCCAAGGGCAGCTAACCTGCCCTAACGGAAAGACCGCCGAAGCACTCTCCCATACCAGACTAAACCCTTTTTTAGCATGTGTGCGTGTGTGCGTGCGCGTGTATGCGTGTGTGCCTGTGCGTGTATGCGTGTGTGTATTTATTTAGCGGTGCCGCGTGTCGCGTGTCGCGCGTAAGTTCGGTCCCAGAAACATCAGCAGGCACAAAGGCTTCGTCCTCTTGAACGGAAAACGTGCCGCCCAAATGGAAACCTCGGCGCACACCTCCTCCTCCGAAGCACGCAAAACCGATTACGTGTCATGTGTGCGAAGTCCACTCCTCCTGTCCGTCCGCAACATACATCCCACGTGTGTCGTACGCGCCGTACACCCTCGTGCCGTACGCCCTCGTACGCCCAGGCCGATCAGCACCGGCTCATGGCTCACAACATCCTGTGGGCCCTCATGGTGCTGGGCATGGTTTCGGAGCCTCGCCACCAGCCCCTCGTCAAGCTGCTGGTGGCCTGCATCAATCGGTACGGCACCACCGCCTGGTCGGCGGCGATGGCGACGACATCTGCTGGCGATGGTGCCGGTGGTGCTGCTGCTGCGGCGGCGGCGGCGGTGCCCAGGTTTGGAACTCCGGCGGTATTAATGGACGACTTGAGTCAGGTGGGTCCCTGGCTGGCTGGCAGAAAGGCAGGCAGGCGAGAGCCTTGCTTTCTAGGCGCGGATGTGGGATCTTCCGTAAACTTGCCTGACCCTAGTATAGTAGACCGGTATCCTGGTTTGACGTCTGAAACCAATGTGAGGAAACCTGGACTTAAAAGCTGCAACCCGCACCACAGCCCCTCTCCCGGATCCTCCAACCCTGTCCCTCCGTCCCTTCCCTTCCCCCCTCCCTCCCTGTAGCTGCTGCAGTACCACCAAGAGAGCCGCGCGCTGGGCCTTACGGGCGAGGAGTACGACCTGACTCCGCCCATGGGCATCGAGGGGCTGGTTCAGGAGGTGCGGTCCAACCGCATCTTGGTGGCCGCCAGGAGCTCGTCTCTGCTGGTGCAGCGGAAAGTGGTGGAGATGCTCCAGGTAGGGGCACGGCCTGCGGGGATCCGGGTTGTTCCGCGCGGAAAAGACTTCTGCACGCCGGGAAGCCCGGAAAATTCCACGCTGGCTTTCAGTGGGCCTAAGGCGCGCGAACTCTTAAAACAACGTTTCCAATTGTAAAAACTATTTAACGCGAAATATTTGCTAACACTCCAGAGTGTCATCATATGCCCATCGTGAAAGGTGTGAGGCTCCAGCAGTGCCACCCGCCTCCGCCCCGAAACCCCCGCGCGAACGACCCCTCCCTGGACCCCATCTTCCCATACACACCGCACACCCCGGGCCCTGCCCCCGCCCTCCACCCCTCCTTTTCAGTGCCGACCCACGGGTCTCTTCGCATACCCCGCCCTCCCCACGCGCCCGCCCGCCCTCCAGGACATGGCCTCCAGCGGCGCCTTCCCCTCCATCCTGTCCGTCGAAGCTGAGGTGCTGCTGGAGCCGGAGCTGATGTCGGTTGATATCGTGGTGGAGCTGGCGCGGGAGCGTCCGCCCGGGGGCCAAGCCGCGGCCTCGGAAGCAGCAGAGGCAGATACCAACAGCCGCGGCAGCGGCGCCAGCGGGGACAGCGGCGAGAGCCCCTTGGGGCTCGCACCATCGAGCGACGCGCGGGTCGGGGACGACAATGACGACGACGCGCCCCCCTCGCCGCCCGGGTCGCGGCTGCGGTCCAACCCGCCCACCAAGTCGGGGTCGGCATCGCCGTCTGAATCAACCGAACCCAACCACCACAACCACCAACCGCCCAGGCAGCAGCGCCAGGCGGCGCCGTCAGCGACGTCGTACACCGTGGCGGTTGAAGTGGACGGCCCCTGGCACTTCATGCGCAACCGCCCCGAGCACCATGACGGGTCCACCGCGCTCCGAGACCACATGCTAGCGCGCCGCTTTGGCGGCCCTGCAAATGTGCTGACGGTGCGTACACACACCTGGGTGGTGCAAATGCGGAGTGACGAGGAGCGGCGCCAGCTGCTGGCGAAGCTGCTGGCCAAGACCGTGCCGCCGCCGCCGCCGAGCCAGTGAGCGGCGCCGGCTGCTGGCGGAGCGCCGCGTGGTTAAAACCGCACGGGGCGAGGTTAAAACCCTAGAACTCATGCAGGGGAGGAAGCCTTGTCAGGCAGGGGTGCAGCTGGAGGAATGGAGGTGTCGGTGGTGTCAGTGGTGGTGGTGTCAGTGGCGGTGGTGTCAGTGGTGGTGGTGTCAGTGGAGGTGGTGTCAGTGGTGGCGGTGTCAGTGGAGGTGTCAGTGCTCAGTGGCGGTGTCAGCGGCTTCGGAATTCGGGAAATAATCGCCTAGGGCCGGCGGCTGTCTTTGCAGCCGCTCAATCGCCGGTGTTTGGCCTTGGCCGCTTCGTAGCCTCAGGAGCTTCCAGTGATTCTTGACATTTCGTTCGGATTTCGTTTGTTTGTTGGGTGGGCGGATGGTGATCAATGGTGGCGGTGATGCGGTGGTGCTGGCTGGGCGGACGCGTCGCTGTTCCGCCTCCGTTCCAGGACTGATACCGTGGATGTGACGTACGGACGGACACCTGAACGGGTGGATTGAGGGCGCAGTGGCGGACACTGAACCACACACCACGACGTGCCTCCCCTTCCAGCCTGGACGGCCGCCACCCCAAAATTGCCACAAAAATATCCGCCCGCCCAAAAATGCAGCTCCCAGCCCGGATAAAACACATTTAAGCACCGGGCGACCATCCCCTCCTCCGCAGCACCAGCACCAGCACCAGCTGCCCACTAGCCCCCTCCTCAACACCAGCACCAGCAGCTATGCATCTGCCTTCCTGCCGCTCCATCCAACACCTGTCACTAGCGCGCTCTCAGCAGCTGCTGTGGGCTACTAAAGTTTCGTCTCGTCTCGCCATTCCCTAACTCGCACCTGCCTCGTACTTGTACAGCAACAGCAACCTTCCGCAGCAATGATCAGTGACGTGCTCGGAAGTGTGAACCACCATCAACATCGGTCAGCGATAAATGACCATCCCCAGCCCACTTACTCGTCGAGTTAGGCCTCCAGACCGATCACCGGTGCAGTCTTTCCAATCTCCCCACATGGAAAAGCAAAGATCAACGACAACGACATATACAAGGAAGAAAAAAGAAAGAAAGGAAGAAAGAAAGGAAACGCAGCTCGGCAGCTCATTTCCACGAACGCAATGCAAGGCCGAGTACACTGTACGAGTCAGGTGTGCCGCCCCTAAAACTGTAAAACCCTAAACGCCTGAAGCCCCCCTCGTCCCGAAAGCTATTTGCGCTGCCCCGACCTCCGAGTGAAGTTTCACCACACCGTGCCAAGGACACCCTGGCAGCCCCGGTCACTGACACAAAGTCTCCCGGCCCTCGTGGCCACTGCAGGGGCCCTGCCTCCTACCGCACCAATGCGCACCGTCACCAACTCGCCCCGTCTTGTCCCCGCCATTGCCGACCTACGGGTTTCCCCTCATACCCCGCCACTGCCTACGGGGCTCGCTGCCTCTGGTTGTAAGGCCCCCCACCTCTGGTTGTAAGGCCCCCCACCTCTGGTTGTAAGGCCCCCCACCTCTGGTTGTAAGGCCCCCCACCTCTGGTTGTAAGGCCCCCCACCTCTGGTTGTAAGGCCCCCCACCTCTGGTTGTAAGGCCCCCCACCTCTGGTTGTAAGGCCCCCCACCTCTGGTTGTAAGGCGACACACACGGCTGCCTGGTTGCTGCGCCGTCCCCCTCTCTCCCGGCTATTATACCCGTGCCATGTAACCGGTCGTTATGCCCACCACCACCGCCACCATCACCACCACCACCACCATCATCACCGCCATCACGAATGCGGGTCGCTGTCCCCTAAGAGCAAGGGAGCTTGCACCCTACACACCGTGCGGAGTAGCAACGCTAACAGAACCAATTGCCCCCCCCCGCCCACTTCGTGTGTGTATGCCGGGGGGGGGGGATTATAGGAGAATCCGCAAATCCACGTCCGGGGGGGACACGTCACCACGCAAAACACCCATTGCGCCCACTACTTGCAACCACCCCCACTGCCGCCACCAACCGCCGCTTGCCGGTACCGCACGTACACGAAGGCGCCCGCCCCGCACACCAATGAAGTGGCGGCCAGGAAACCAAGGTACGACGTGGACGAGCCACGCGGGACCGCCGCCGCCGTCGCCGCCGGCTGGCTGGTCCCTCCCGGTCGACCCCCGGTCGACCCACCGGACGCCGCGCCCCCCGCGGGGCCGCTCGTACTGGCCTGCGGCCGCTTCCCGACCAGCTTATCTCGGATGACCTGCGGTCATTACGGTTGGCGTGACAGTTGTCGGTTACGGCGCGGTCTGGTAGGGTAGTACTTTCAGGAGGCCGGCAACAACCACGGCTTGCGGTTCTTGGCATACGACAGGAACACGCTCACCTGCATGTTGTCGTCCATGTTCCGAAACAGCTCCTCGAGGTTTCGGAGGCTGCGCGCGGTTTCGGAGGTGGACGACTGGATCTGCCGGAGGCAGTCAACGATGATATCCTCCAGCCGCGGCGGCTGGTACGGCACGACCGACGTTTCGTCTTCCTCTCCGGCCGCGGCACCGGACCGCTGCAGGTCGGACTCGTCGTCAACAGCGTCGAAGAACTGGTCGCCGCCCTCCGCGCCGGGCGGCGCTGCGGGCCGCGCGGGCTGCAGCACCTGCTCCGAACGCCATCTGGATCGGCGAAGCGGCCGGTAAGGCATAATAACGATTTGGCAAACCGAAAAAGAGTTTTTCGCGAAACCGTTGCGGTTTGGAAACGGACGAAAAAAGCAAACGGCATGTCGGATTGGACAAGTACTCCCTGCAACATATCACATCTTATCAGGATTGTGATGACGTAATTAGATCGAGCAGCCGAACCAGTTCGGCGGCATGTGCATCTGAGGATTTATCCCCCCACGTGCCGTCCTCAGTCAATGCATCTTTAAGTTGGTTAAACAATGTTGTGTCCCCGACGCCTTCCCCGAGCCCGAGCCCACACTCTGGCCTGGCGCGCTCACATGGCGTAGTACTCCTTGCAAAAGTCCAGGAAGATGCCGATGGAGGCGACTGCCTCGGTGCCCATAAGGCCCTCCACGGTGGCTTGTACGGGCCAGGGCATGGCGGCAGCGCAGCGCATGATGATCTTGACCTGCGGTCGGAGGGCGGGGAGGCGGGGGGGTTTACAAGAGAATCCGCAAATCCATGGCCCACAAGGCGGTGAAGATGGCGGTCCAGAAGAGACGGGAGGCGAGAAGACGGAGCAGAGGCGCTGCTGAATCGTAGTGTCAAGGGGAGAAGGGCGGGGAAAGGGGGGTTTGTGGGGCGGCGAGGGGGGGAGGGAAGACCCGGCGGCGAGGGGGGTTGCAAAGAGGCCCGGTTACCCCCGGCGGGGGGGCCATGTATGGATCCCTCGTCACCCGTCGTGACCCCACAAGACCAACGGCAACAAACCACCGATATACCAACCGGCATACCGGTATAATGTCACCCTCGGCCGATTGTGTTTTGCTCCAAACCCGCACGCGCTCGTCCACCAACCGCCAACGAATACCAGAGTGAAGCTCCGACTTACCAGACAGGACCCGTCGGGCCGACTGGTAACGGTTAAGAAGCCCGAGGTTGTGAACTTGTTGGCGCCAGGGAACTGCGGTTGGGTCGGTTGCAACCGTTACAAGTTGTCGGTTGGGCCCGCACGCCGCGGCTTGGTGGTCCCACCTCTTGACGCCCAACTGCTGTCGCCCCAACGGCCAACCACCCCCCAACAGCCAAAATCTAATGCGTCCAGGCCGGGCTGCTTGACAGGGCGCAACCGACAGTGCCCAAACCCCCAACCACAATAACGATCCACCGCGCAAAGCTGCGACTGCTCACGTTGAGAAGCGGCTCCGAAACCAGCTTGAAGCTCGTCCTGTCAGGCTCCCACTCGAGCCGCTGCTTCTCCACAACGGGTACGCTGTCCATGCCTGGCGATGGGTTGCGAGGAGAATCCGTGGTGAGGAGCGATGTGTGTTTGGGTGGGGGGAGGGGGGGTAACAAACCGTTTACGCGACGGGCGGTGTGTGTGGGGTTTTACAGGTAAAGAACCGGTAACTCGACTGGGGTAATGTAGTTGGTGCATAGCTCTAGCGTCTAGCCGTCATACTTCGAACGCGCGCGCATGCGACACACACGGACGCGACGACTGTGGGTGCAGTGAAGAAGACGAAAACGTGGACTATATTATGGAGTGCAAAGCCGAGAACTGGGATGGCGAACGAGGAAGCCACGGGATGCATCGAAGGCTGGAGACGGCCCAGCCCATCCCCATCCCGGAGATCGATCGTTACCTTTGAAAAGGAGATACGTTACCGATGCGCAGTGGCGCGCGGTGTGTGTGTGTGGGGGGGGGGGTGCAGGCCGGGGGGAGTGGTAGGCAGGACGGCACTGGCACATCCTCCGGCCGGCGCTGGTTCCGGCACCGCTCGCACATCCCTCCGCCCCCACCCCTCCCCCGTCCCTTTACAACAAGGCCACGGCCAGCTCCTGCCCTCCCGCATCCCTCCACAACCCTTCCCCTCATGGATTCGCGGATGATCTCTTCCCTCCCCCTCACCAATGAACTTCTTCAACATGGCCGGCAGTTTCATCAACATCACGAACTTGACCTCCCGCCCGCCGTCTGGCCGCCAGGGCTCCACCTTCGCGTCCGGGTCGTGGTTGATCTTGGAGTGGAAGGCGCGGATGGCGGCATCAGCGGCGTAGATGGCGTCGAAGTAGAGCTGGCGTGCGAGTGTGTGTATGTGTGTGTATTGGGGAGGGGGAGGGGGAGGGGGGGAAATGGGGGGAGGGTGGTGTCTTAGGACCGGCGTTGGAGAGGTGGGTCCAAAGGAGGTAGGGAAGGGGGCAGGCGACAGGGGGTGCGGGTGCGTGGGGTGGTGGTGCGGGTGCGGGGGGTGGTGGTGGTGCAGGGGGGTGATGGGCGCTGCAAGGCCGCGTTGGGGGGGGGTATCGGCGGGTGGTGGGATGATGGGGACGGCAGCGCGCAAGTCGGGTAGGAGGGGCCGAGGCGGGAGGGGTTGGGGTTGGGCATGCGTTTAACAGGGGCCCCGCTGGGGTGTATATAGGGAGGATCGAGAGGCGGGTTGAATGAAGGAGCGATCGGAGATACCATTTCCTGCGCCGTTGGTGACGTACAAGCGCGAAGGCTGTGGGCCCTTTCTCGCGCGGACATGGCATACATGGTTACCCCAAATGATATCATATCTAAATTTGTGCAGTTTTCTGAAGCTACCTGTTGGTGAATGCGACGGTCTCGCCTGCGCGCGCTTACCTGCGCTGTGCAGTCGTCCACAATCGTCTCTATCTCTATCTCCTTCATTTTATGTCGCGACCTGTAAAATGGATGATGACTATGATTTTCAAAGAACTCTGAACTGCGAGGAGTGTTGCCGATCAGCACGTAGAATCTGTCATGGTAAAAGTCTGGTGAATTGCAGTCGCTTCGCTACAAGTATGTGGTAAAATCGCTCCGTTGCTGACATCAAGGGTTTGTTTCTGTATTCCACGGGCTCGGTCGTTTGGCCGTACCGAGTCCCTCGTCCATGCCGCGCGCCTATTCAGCTCCTAATCCACAGGCGTGCTCGTGTTGGGGCACCCTTCCGATGGAATGCGACCACTGCAATGGACTCTGCTTACGCTTCGATTTATTAGAATTACAGGCGCATTTTGTATTACACGTGCTCCTCCGCTTCTGACACTGGATGACTAGCCGGCCGGGCCCACAGCAGCAACAGCCTCCCTGCCTCCCATAAAAGGCCCACAGCCGGTAACCAACTGGCGCCAGAAACGTAGGCAGCAACCAGCACCGCAATCAGCAACACGCCGCTACTGCTATACCCGCAACTGCCACCACATGCCGAGACTGCCACAGGCCACGTCTGGCGATTGCCCTCTTATCATTACCAGTGCCACCGTAACCTCACTTGACTAATATTGTTAAGCTTCCTGACCATGCACGCCCGCACCGCCTCCACGTCCCCCCGACGCTTCCAGAACGGCACGTGCCGTCCCCTTCCACAGGGCCCACTACGACAACCCCCCCCCTGGAGCATGTGGCTACGCGACTTGCAGACCTCGCGACCGCTTCCAGGGGCCTAGCGACCAACCAACCGACCAGGCCTTTTAAGCCTCCGAAACCACAACCAGAGCCAGACCGTCGGACGCGTTGACCACAACAAAGTCAGGAATGGCCCCCCTGTTGTGCCTCAGCAGCCTCTGCCGTCACAGCCCCAGCCGCAAACCCTAAACTCTTCGTCGCGTGACCCCGCTGCGCCCACACGACTACTCAAAGAGGGCCACTGCGATGCGCGCCGTGACCCGACCAAGCACTTCGCATGCGCTCCCCCCCCGCGCACACACACATCACCAGCTCCTTTGCGCACGAACGCACGCTGGGCCCACCCCTCCGCCGCCGCCGCCTCATCCGCACCCCAGGCGATGCAGTGCCGCCGCTGCCGGCGCCGCAGCACCTTCCGCAGCAGCTGACAACCTGCAGCACCGACAGCGGCGGCGTCGAAGGCAGCGGCCCGACGCCTCTGACGCGGCGGCGACGTCGCCCGAGTGTGTCGCGTCGTACAGAGCCGTACACACAACCTGCCCTGCCGGCGCCGTCTCCTCTGCCACCTGGGCGGTTGGCCGAGATCTCATATTCCGGCTGCTGAGCTGCTGCTGTTGAGGCAGGCAAGCACCGCCGGCCGTCCAAAACCGGCACCGCCGTCCCCAGACAGGACGCGCCTCCACAGCCGCCGGCGCTGCCACCGCCTGGCCTCCGCCTATCCGGTGCCGCCCCTGCCCCTGCCGTGCCGTGCTACACCACGGCCCCACCAGGAAGCTCCAAAAGCGCTACTGGATGCGAGTGAGCCATGTACGACACATGGACTGACTCGCTCACCGGTTCAGGGTCTCCCAAGGGCTGTTGAAGTCGAAGTACCTGGGGGGGCGGAGGAGTGTGGGGGAGGAGTGTGGGGGAGGAGTGTGGTTTAGGGTTTGGAGCAGGGGGAAAGGGGTGTTTCTGGGTGCAGGGGCCAATGCGGCGAGGTGAGAGCATATGTTGCATCGGAGAGGGGGTTGTCACAGCCGTGGGGGAAGGGGGACCTGCTTTCCTGCCGTGCTCTGGAACGCTGGCAACGTTGCAGCCGGCCGCACAGCGCGCGACCCCAGCCTGGCCCTAACACCAACCCGAACCCGCCCGGCCTGAACTAAACTCTGCTTGTGTCCCCGTCCCAAATGGCCCTGCGGCCCTGAACGGCAGCTGCTGACCTGAACTCCTGCGTCAGCTCCAGCGGCTCCGTGACCACGCGCTTCTTTCCGTAGTCGTACCGCACCTCCATGTAGCCACTCAGGGGGAAGTCCTTGCGCAACGGGTGGCCCGTGAAGCCGTAATCGGACAGGATGCGGCGAAGGTCCGGGTGGCCAGAGAAGAAGACGCCAAACATGTCCCAGGTCTCCCGCTCGAACCAGTTTGCCGTGTTGAAGACGGTGGAAATGGTGGGCACGGGCGTGACCTCGTCGACGCAGACCTTCACGCGAATGCGGTTGTTCCAACGAGGGCTGAGCAGGTGGTAGACCACCTCAAAGCGCGCAGCACGCTCCGGGAAGTCCACGGCAGTGACGTCAAGCAAGCACTTGAACTGCGTGTTGACGTGGTCGCGCAGGAAGACCATCAGCGGGACAAGGTTCTCTGGTGTCGTGTATATCGTCGGCTCCTGGTAAAGAACACTGCTCTGAGCAGGCCCAACGACAGCCAACTTCACAAACTTCGGCACGGTCTTAATGATGTAATCCGTCAGCTGTGACTGGCCAAACGCGAGCATGTGCTCGCTGTGAACGTAGTCCTTGTCTGAAGTCTTGCGCGCATAAGCGTAGCCCATGCCACGGGTCTGCTGTAGCTGAAGAGCAGCGCCGTTGCTGGTGCTGGGAGCGCTTCCGGCCTCCGCCAAGATGGCTGAACCAGTCTCCGCCTGTGCGCCCAGAGCCCGGGCAGCGAAGGAGCGCAAACCATCCGTGGTACCCTGCTGCAGGCAGCCCTTAAGGGGCGCCTGCAGCTTCATCAGCAACGACTGCGCGTTCTTCATGGAAAAGGAAAACAGGCAGAGACTACTAAGCTGCACCGATCGTCACTAAGGAGCACCTAAATGCCCATGTGAAGATGGCCACAATTGTTTCTCACACGCAAACGTACATGCATCAGAAGGTGCACGCGAGCACGCCCTGCACCATGCACAAGTGCCGTGCATAATGTCGACAATCCTAGATTCCGTGTTTTCCCTTGTGTGCAGCTGAAATGCTTGTTAGGCGCATCTTGGGTCCAACACAATCCGCTCGCCATCCTCTCCTTGCTCACCGGATTCGCACATCGGCTTCGCCGTCTCCACCTCGTGCGTTCAACACCGATACAATGGCCGCCCAAGAGGTCCTGGAGCTCAACCAAAAGCTGCTGACTGCGATTGGCGCGGGAGACTATGCCACCTACGCGGTGCGAGCCAGCGACCGACCGCCCATGCGCGCGCAAGCAACTAGCTAGCGCAGACGCAGAATTCCCCAGCCGCTCTGCATTTAACTTCGCGTATACCCCACACCTTTTCAGCCGTTAAATGCCGACTGTGGCCGTAGCACACAAAATTGCCGACCCTTGCGCCGCTCCCCTCCCGACCTGCCCCCTTCCCCTCTTTCGGACACGGCTTGTAATCCGTCCTGGCGACGGCAATCACGATCAGCTCCGCCTCCCATCCCACGCCATCCCCCCGAATGCATGCAGCGCCCCCGTCTCCTATCCAGCACAACTCGCCTCGTCTTAAACCCCCTCCATGCATCATCCGAAATCCCTCCCTCCTCCCTCCCATCATTCTCTCATGCCCAACCCAACCACCTCCCTCACGGACCCTCATATCTGTCGTGCGCCCCCCCCGCATCCCTCTCATGTGCCGCCCTCCCCCGGGCCCTTCCAGACGATGTGCGACCCCAGCCTGACCTGCTTTGAGCCCGAGGCTGTGGGTCACCTGGTGGAGGGCCTGGACTTCCACAAATACTACTTCACAATGCCCTCGCCCCCTGCCGCCGCCGACGCGCCCAAGCCCCACGTGCTCAACACCATGGCCTCGCCCCACGTAAGTATAAGGCCCTCCCCCAACTGCCGTGGGTTCACGGGTTCTCTTATAAAAGCCCCAACTGTCCCTACAGCTTTGCCATTTCTTCGTGTGTGCGTGTGTCTCGTCCCACGTGTTTTCCCTCCCGTACCACTCCTCCCGCCTGATTCCGGACTCACCCTCTGGTTTATGGCCGGCAACCCGAGTCTTGCAGCACGCAATCTGAAACGAGTGTTCACGCCGCCTCCATTCAAATAGCATCCTTCTGTCTTTCTGTGTCGCGTCACGGCTTTCCTCTCTACCTCCCGTGCACCGGTATGCTACGCTGCCGCACGCGCTCTGCCCGCCTCCCTTCGCGTTGGGCCCGTCGACCAGGGCTGCACACAGCACCACAAGCGGTGCCCACTGCCACTACGTCGTGTGCGCGTCACAGCTAGGGGGCCGGGGCGAGAGGACCCGGCTAGCCGGGGCGGGGCGAGAGGACCCAGCTAGCCGGGCGGCGGCATCGGGATACAGGCGTACACAGGCTTACTGCCAGGGTAGGAAATTCCCGTTCGCCTGACAGCAACAACGCGGGAGGGCCCGACTGATGTGGTCGTCGTGCGTGGCGGGGTCCTTCCGAACGGTGCCACGCGGCCGTCTCGCCGCTTGAACGCGGCACTGCGTGTCCTGATGGCGGCATCACCTGCACCTCATCGATCCAAACCCGCGACAAGATACCGGAAGCCCGTTTCCAGAAGCATCCAGATGTGCGTGTAACCAAAAGCCAAACTCCTCGCCAGCTCATCTAACATAGACGACCCGCGCCCACTCCCCAACCCCCACCCGCCCAGGTCCGCGTCATCGGCGAAAAGTGCGCCGTCGTGTCGTACATTCGCCTGACGCAGAAGATGGTGGGCGGCGCGCCCGTGACGGTGCAGTCGGAGGAGACGCGCGTGTGGGAGAAGAAGGAGGACGGCAGCTGGTCGCACGTGCATATGCACCGCTCGTTGGTCAAGTAGGCAGCGCCAGGTGATATGAACTGGTCAACTGGTGAAGTGATGAACTGGTCAACTGGTGAAGTGGTGCAGTGGTACAACTGGTGAAGTGGTGCAATGGTGCAACTGGTGAAGTGATGAAGCCGGGCGACGCGATATGACGTGAAGTGGCGGGCAGCTCTGCATAAGGTTTTACGAGTGGGGTGGGGGCCGATAATACGATACGATTATTTCCAAAAGGCCTTATGCCAAGGATGCGCTACGCGGGCTTGGTTTCGGGGCCGCTGTGGTATTGCCAGTCAGCTGGGCCATTCTCGTTCGGGCTAGAGGCCTGCGGGAATGAATTCTGCGGCAGGTTTGGATTCTGCCAACTGCCGGGTTTGGATTCTGCCGACTGCCGGGTTTGGATTCTGCCGACTGCCGGGTTTTCGGGCGGAGGTTCTAACCCCCGGGCGTTGCGCCTTATAGGTGTCGCGAAGGGTACCGGCCTGTCGGATTCGTGACTCGTCCTAGTGAGCCATTCGAAACCATGCGGGTCGTTGTTGCGAAGCCTGGGGGTCTTATTGCGCGGCACCGGGGCCTGGCGCCTTATTCGATGTGGCCCCCCGATCTACGCGGCTGGAAACACGACCTGTAATGCTGCCTAGCACACCCATGAATCGTTTAAGGTAACCCTGACTCGCACGACGTTCTGTCTGTTGTGACTCGTAGACGCACGACTCATCTGTTTTCAACACGAAGCGCCCGATTGCTCTTATCATTACGATCTTGGATCCACTGCGTATGTGTAACAGTAACTACCGCCACAATAACTATTACCACGGCACCCCTGACTCGCATAACGTCATGTTTCCCAGACGGCATGTGCGTGCAACAGCAACTCTTAAACGTAAGCCCAACTCGGATTCTCTTGATGTCACAGGAAAAAAATGAAACTGTAGTCATTAAGCCGTGGTAATAGTTACTGTGGTTGTAGTTACTGTTACACGTAATTATAAGAGCAATTGGGCGCTTCGTGTTGAAAACAGATGAGTAGAAACACTGTCGACACATCCTCAGTAGTGGTGTTTAAAAACACCGTGCTAAAGAATGCATGTGAATGAAATAATGTGTGTCAGGAAGTTAACCAGCCGTCTCTTCAAGGCACGGATGCCGTTAAGAAGACCGTCGTGAGAATTACTGGTGTTTTCTCATCAGCCACACATGTCAATACGAGGAGCAGTGAGTACCTGACAGAAGCAACAGCAAGCAATGACAAACAAAACGACAGCGAGACAACGTTGCAAGCTCCCTGGCATAGGTGGCTCAGACATCCAAGGAAGGAAAACGCCGCAACAGCTCTCAAGCCTGGCGAAAGGCGAAAGCTCTAGACGGGCCCTGCGAATGGTATTCTGAGAGAAGCCCTGATTTGGAAATATCATCATCGACCATCATTAGCCAGGGAGCGGACAACAGTACACACAGTGCTAGGTGGAACTCACGCGGGCGCATGCGCAGCAACGACTACATAAGTGGGAGCCAAGGCTTGCCTCAGACCGCAACCGAGTTGCACCGTTGGCGCAGAGCCACCCAAAACATCCAAAAGCGAGCGTGAGACACTCCCGGCGGATTATTAGTCCCCCGAATAGCGCCCGCACAAACGACCCGGATGGTTTAGGCTGCGTGAGCTCACCAGGTAGGTTCAGTCCTGCAGGGCAGGAACCTGGCTGACCCACAGCATGTAGCATATTGGCGTACTTCATCATTGGCAGCCTGACCCGCACGCGCAACAGTACGCGGCAAGACAAACGCACGACGAACAACGACGAGACTCCTATCAGAAGGCAACTTACTTGAGTGATGGAAAGGATATTGCCTTGGTGGCGAAGGTCGACTCAGACTAAGCGTCGTCCCTCAGAAGAGGGCATCGAGGATCAGGAAACCCCCACGCTTACTATCATCAGTCGTCACACCAGATTTATCGTGGCTCAGACACGGCGCATTCAATCATCCATGGTGGAGAAAGAGGGGTCAGGAAGCCCCTAGCGCCAATCATCCACGCCAAGACAATTGTAAAAATTAATAAAAGGAATTTATTGGCTCAGAAAAGCGCGATCGCCAAAAATGACGGAACGAGGGTCAGGAAACCCTGGCGCATTTAATATCATCAAGGCCAGTTTGCAGACCACACCACATTCCACTGTAAATCATTTCGTGAACGCTTTCACAGCTCAGGTAACTGCGTGTAATCCACCACCAGGCAGAAAGGCAGGGTCAGGAACCCCCACGCACACCTCATCCCTGCTGCAGCCGGGCCGCTCCGGTGATCTGCGACCAACGAATGCAAACAATACCTACGGCTCAGACATAAAGCTGGTTCACCGATGGCGGTGCTAATGGGGTCAGGAAACCCTCCAGCACAGTGTCATCATTGCCAGAAAACACTTACTGACAAAACAATATCAAGGCTCAGAAATTGCAAATCCCCGAAAAACGAAGACATGAGGGACAGGAATCCCTCCGCATTTAAGTCATCACAGCCGCAACAGCACGTACACGCAACGAGGAACAGGCAGCGACAAAAAATTAAGGCTCAGATATTGCAAATCCCCGAAAAACGAAGACATGAGGGACAGGAATCCCTCCGCAATCAAGTCATCACAGCCGCAACAGCACGTACATGCAGCGAGGAACAGGCAGCGACAAATAATTAAGGCTCAGAAATTGCAAATCCCCGATGAACGAAGACATGAGGGACAGGAATCCCTCCGCAATCAAGTCATCACAGCCGCAACGACACACGTACTTGCAAGGGAACAGGAGGCGACGAATACTTAAGGCTCAGAAATTGCAAATCCCCGATGAACGAAGACATGAGGGACAGGAATCCCTCCGCAATCAAGTCATCACAGCCGCAACGACACACGTACTTGCAAGGGAACAGGAGGCGACGAATAATTAAGGCTCAGAAATTGCAAATCCCCGATGAACGAAGACATGAGGGACAGGAATCCCTCCGCAATCAAGTCATCACAGCCGCAACGACACACGTACTTGCAAGGGCACAGGAGGCGACGAATAACTAAGGCTCAGAAATTGCAAATCCCCGATGAACGAAGACATGAGGGACAGGAATCCCTCCGCAATTAAGTCATCACAGCCATACTGCTAGCACAACCGATCAAGTCAACAGTGACACCAATCAGAACAGCGATGGCTCGGACGCGGTCTCTTGCAACTCCACTAGGGAGACAGCTGGGATCAGGAAACCCCAAAGACCAATCTCTTCACAGCCAAGTTCTCCCATAATGACAGACGCATACATGACGTTCTAAAAGAAATGGCTCGGACGCGGTCTCTTGCAACTCCACTAGGGAGACAGCTGGGGTCAGGAAACCCCAAAGACCAATCTCTTCACAGCCAAGTTCATCCATAATGACAGATGCATACATGACGTCCAAAATCGAGATGGCTCGGACGCGGTCTCTTGCAACTCCACTAGGGAGACAGCTGGGATCAGGAAACCCCAAGACCAATCTCTTCACAGCCAGGTTAAGGCAGGCAAAACATGTGATTCAGGACGCATAATCAGAAGTTCCTATTCATAAGGCTCAGTTGCGGTCTGTCGCAACTCCCACAAGAGAGATGAGTGGGGTCAGGAACCCCCTTAGACCTTTCTCATCACAGCCATTACTAAATATCAGGGCAGACGCACGCTGAACACCCCCCTTAGACTCACGTTGTGTCAGGTGTAGATTACGCAATGGTTGGCTCGGACGCGGTCTCTTGCAACTCCACTTGGGACAGCTGAGGACAGGAAGCCCCAAAGACCAATCTCTTCACAGCCGACAGGGAAAATGGAACATAATGATTGGCTCAGAAGCGGTCGATCACAACTCCCACGAGGGAGATAGGCGGGGTCAGGAACCCCCAATGACCTTAACTCATCACAGCCAATGTACAAAACAGCACGGAAACGGCATGAACACGAAACACACGCTATGGATGGCTCGGACGTGGTCTCTTGCAATTCCACTAGGGAAAAAGCTGAGGACAGGAAGCCCCAAAGACCAATCTCTTCACAGCCAATGCCAAACACTTGCAGGCGATATGCAGGCGATATGCAAATTACCAATGAAGTTATATGGCTCAGACACGGTCTGTAGCAACTCCCACAAGGGAGACAGCTGGGATCAGGAAGCCCCAAAGACCAATCTCTTCACAGCCAGGTTGGAAACACAATCAAATGGTGCATTCTTGCTTTTAAGTGACAAGCGCTCGGTGGAAGAAGAAGTCGTTTTGTTGGTTGTTTATAATCACGAGGTGTCATAAACAGCCTCTAAGTTTTCGTCACGGCGCGGAATCAACAGATGATGTGTGCGTATCATGCACGACACAGATGTGCAGGCCAGTACCCAGGTGCCCATGGCGGGAAGCTGGCCAAGAACAAGCAGCAATACCAGCCCAGTGCTTTGGCTGCCAGTATGTAATGTTAGGTGAAGGGGACATGATTCCCGCAGCACCTGACCGTCAAGCAGCGTAGATGCGCAACAATCTGCAAGCACGATGTGGGTGCGGCACAAAAGAGCAAAAGCTCCCAACTAGATTTGTCTGGGAGCAATCGTCCCAACCCCCAAGCACGTGAGGGGACAGGATAGCGTAGCCCCATCAACAGTTGCAGAGTTTGATCGGCTCTACAAACCGGCCCTATAGCTTCTGGGAACGGGCTCCACAACATAATTAGTCATGGGACCAACTGAATAGAAGCCTTCTCGCCACAACAGGCACAACAGGTGCGATTGAACCGAGTCTATTTTTTGTCTGATCGCAATTAATGCATGTGCATGCACATGCGTATGCTGGGTGTCGATACAGGTAGGGACGAGGACGCACGTATTATCGCTCAGACAGCCAAGGGAAACAGCGAGTTCGTCAACAGGCGCTAGGCCCTCGGAAACTCTAGTCCGAATCTGTTTGGTATCATCACAGCGTGGTTCTATGTGTTCGTTGCGCAACGTAGGCTGACCCAAATCCAAACAAGCTGACCGAAATCCAAACAATTCCAAACCTGGACAGGCGGTGACCTCGAAGGGATGACGGACCACGCCCTGGCGGCAGGAAATTTGTGGCTGAACTGTACGGCTTGGGGGAGATCTTGAATCACAGTTGAGGAACATTAGCTGCAGCAGCTCCAGCGTGGACACCTGCAGGAGAAATTGCAATTGCACCATGGCGCAAGTAAGCTTCGTATTCAAGTGCTAGGGCAATGGTAACGAGCCGAGAGCAGGAAGTGCATTGGGGTCAGACGAAGAAACCGTTCTCGTCAGGTGCTAAAAGCACGTCGGAAACACGGACCAAAGTTTCAAATCATCACGCCCCATGTTGCGTATGTTCAAGTATGCATGCATAGAATGGGGCAACATCAGTGGCTAGGGGTGCCTGTGTGGTTAGTGCCGTGCAGCCCAGGCCTTGTATAAGGGTCAGTTATTCTGGCTTGACGGACCCGGAGGTCCTAAGTAGTAAGGTTGGTACTTCAGTGTCGTTCAGTCGGGGAAAGTGTCATCCTTCCCAACATAACAGCCTGGGCGAGGCGTGTGCAAGGCAGATGGTGCGGCGGCGGTGGCGGCGGCCGACATGCAAAGCGCGCATGGCCATTCAGAGTAATGTTGGAAAATAGTATCGTCATCAGACTCCGAGTGAGCTGAGTTGTGTCATCACTATGGCATAGCTGGCCAGCATCCTGAAGCGCCGCCACATGTGTACTAATAATATGGGCCGCGGGAGCAAGAGTCAGAGACGCGATGCGTCCGTCCATCCTCATGGATATCCCCGGCTAAAGGGACCAATAGGACTGGGGCGACAGAATGCTCATCATCCTCGGCGGCGGCCCGCGACCCAGAGAGCCATGCTGAGAATTCTTGGAGGCAGGCATGGCAAGATATGCATCTTGACTTACCATGTAAAATCTGGGAAAGTCCAGCGTGACGCTGTAAAAGCCATGCGACCAGGGACCAGGGGTCGTCCCAAAGGTTGTTGGCAATTCTTGGTCTTGTTGGCGGCGGGGCCGGCAGCAGCCAGGTAGGCGCGCACTAGACCAGAGCTTATCAAGTAAGAAGCTTGTCAAACAAGGGAATGTCTGTATACAATTGAAGGCGGCCGAGGGACATATAATAGGTCCAGACGATACTCGGCGGGCCTTATGGTTTCGGAGTTGGATTTCAAACGACCAGAGGAGGACTGGTGGGACCTGTCTGCTGCGAAAACATGCTATAATGCGAGGGGTGTAGCTCCTTAACACAATTGGCTGAAGTATATGACGTGCCGGACAGTTATGAGGCGAATAATGTTGACAGTTCGAGCTTTGGCACTCGATACTTCCCTGCATTGTTAGCAGCATCTTTGACGAAAAGTGGCTATCAAATCGATACGTGGCACAGGGAGGCGTCTATCTATCCCACGCACTGCCGAAGGTCGTATCTCCGACGACCATGTCAACACGGCAGCCTCTGGCGCTCAGCCTGGCAGGCTTCCAGTTCACGTATCGTAGCAGCTACTTTGACTGGCGCCTGTTGCATGGGATCGATATCGACACTGTGGTGCGTTGGGCCGGACCGCGCTTGGACGACTGTGGTTGCATCGGTTGCGCAGCGAGGGTTCGCGCCAGGCGCAACCACCCGCATCCTTGTCCGTACTACCCCACCCGTACACAGTTTGTCGGTACGATAAATGCGCAGTATGGGCGACTTTGGAAGGGCAATAGCCGCATCCCCGTAACCACGTCGGATACGATGGCCACGGCTGTTTTTTCTTTCCCAACCCTCTCGCTTCCTGCCTTTCCCCTCCACCACCTTCGACCCATCTACAAAGCCGCTCCCACCCGTTGAGCCCTTTTTCCACGTCCCCCCGAATCCCGCCCCCACCAATGCTGCCCTCGTTATCCGCTCCATCACGCTTCCCCTGACCCACATCGTCACCCCTTCCTCATGGGACGTGCTCGGCCCCCCCCCCCACCGGACCCACTGCATCCAGCCGACACGACCCATCTGCCTGCCCGCACACTCCGCCTCCTAAACCCCACACACGCACGTGTCTCCCCGCTCCTCACCCCACATCCCCCAAGTCCTCCAGCATGCGCCTCGAAACGGGTCGAACTGTCCTAAACGGGTTTTCTTTCGTACACGGGTTTTCCTTGCAACCCCACCTCCCCCCGGAACGCGACGCGACTATGGACGTCCGATCACCCCCCCCCCATGCGCCCACAAAATCGGTGTCTGACGACCGTACGCCAACTATCATGTCCGGTCGCGTAAACGGTTTTTACCCACCCCCCATAACAGTCAACCCGCCTGGCGACCGCACGACCCACGCCCCTAACACCCTCCGCTCCCCGCTCGCAGATCCGGCTAACAGATGTTCAGGCGGTGGAGGACTGCCTCGACACTCTGCAGCGCGGCTCGTTTGCAGCGGAACTTGACCGGCTTTCCCCAGCCAACTGCGTGCAGCTCTTCCGGCTGCTGCAGCTGGCCGTCGAGTACTGCGGCCACCTGCGGGCCGCGCACGCGCTGCTGCTGGACTGCTACAACACGGCGACCGCCGCGGCGGAGAAGTGAGTGACGGGCGCCAACGCGAACTGGAGGGGGGTTCGAGGGAAACCCGTGGATGTCCGAAAAATCCGTTTAGAACAGAAGTTTTGAGATGCATGCTGGAGAACTGGGTTGGGGATACGAAAGCCGAAGGTCATAATCCCCGCGAACTGGAGGGGGTGGGGGTGTTACAATAAACGAACCGGTAACACGACTGGGGGGGGGTTTCGAGGAAGACCCGTGGGGGGTGGCGTGAAAACTGATGACACGACCCGTGGGGGGGGCGCAGGGGATGCAGGAGGGCTGCGTGTGTGGGAGGATGTGTATGCTGGGAGTGCTGCGGAAGGAACTGGCGCGGGTTGGAGAGTAAGAAGGTGGACGGCGGGTGAGGGGGGGGGCCGGTTCCGGAGGGGACGGGGGCGCAGGGGGCTGGAGTCTTGAGCTGGTGGATGGTGGCGGGGGAGGGGCTGCAAGGAAAACCCGTGTACGAAGGAAGACCGTTTAGGATAGCGGGGGAGGGAGGGGCGGGGCGGGAGGAAGGGTTTACGTCTACATTAAGTCAAAGGTACACTGTCGCGGTGTCAGGAAAATCACTGGGCGCAAGACGGGCGAAGGTGCTTATTGCTTACTGTAGGCTCCCGGACACGAAGGGGACAAAGCCGGCGGGGCGGGTGGCAAAACCCTACCCCCCCCCCTTTCCCCTCTCCCCCCGTTCACGCCACCCCCCTCGCTCGCCTCCGCAGCTGGAAGGCCGCCGCCCGCGCCTACCTGGACAGCGGCTCCATCTTCCTGTCGGAGAGCATGGCTCTGGGCACCCTCAGCCGGGCCGCGCTGGACGCCACTGACGGAGCCAAGCGGGCGCTGGAGGGCGCGGATCGTGACTACAACATGGCCCTGGATGGGCTGGAGGTGGGTGGGGCAGGGGGTCCGCTTGGGGTACTGGGCTTGTCGCGGGGCGCTGAAGGGGCGGGGGGGAGGCCGTGCGGGATGGTGGGCTTATGGTGGTGGCGAGGGGCACTCACGGGCGCCAACCCACGGGTCTCCTTCCTCTCACGCCCGCCACATCATTCGCTGCCCCTTCCACTTCCTACGTCGTGTAACCGGGTCTTCTCGCCCCCTCCTCCGTCTCCTATGTCGTGTAACCGGGTCTTCTCGCCCCCTCCCTCCCTCCTTCCCTGGTTTTCCCTTGTGCACGGGTCTTCCTTGCAACCCTCCCTCCCTGGAGCCCAGGCGGAGGACTCCCGCGCGCGGCACTTCCGCTTCCGCAAGCACCGCACCGAGATCTCGTGGTCCACCCTGCACGCGGCGGACGCGGACCGGCTGGTGTCCTCCCTGGACGTGACCTCCCTGGAGGCGCTGCTGCCCAACCTCACGTACGGCAGCATCACCAACGAGGACGACGAGCAGCTCACTCCGCACCATTTTGGCCAGTTGGTGCCGCTGGCGCAGGTGGGCTTTTAGGTTTTTTAAATAATTTTGTATAACATTTTTTCCGCTGGCGCAGAGTGCGACGATGGCGACGGCGGCAATGGGCTGCAGCAGCACGACGAAGATGAAGCACTGGCGAAAAGAAACCCACAAAGCCCTAGGTTCCAGCAAACACCCGGAAACCACGGCCAGCTGTTCCCTCATTTCCCCCACGCCATAACGGGGCCCCAAATGCAGCTCCAGGACCGGGGATAGGGCCATGTCTATTTCATCCCTTTCGTCATTCGCGGCAATGGTGTCCATCGCGCGCCTCCCCAGTCGCGCATATGTTGTCCTCGGTTGTATTCTTATTCTTACTTTTCAGTGCCGACCCAAGGGTTCTCTCTCATATTACTTTCCAGTGCCGACCCAAGGGTTCCCGCTCATATTACTGTCCAGTGCCGACCCAGGGGTTCCCTCTCATATTACTGTCCAGTGCCGACCCAGGGGTTCCCGCTCATATTCCCCCTGTCCCCCCGATCCGCCCGCCCCCCGCCGCCCCAGGCTGCTCTGGACTTCGTGTTGTGGCAGGCCAACGCAACAGGGGCGCTTCTGGTGAGGGCGAGCGGGGTGGGTGGGGTTCGAGGAAGACCCGTGGATGCCCGAAAAAGCCGTTAGAGAACAGGCGTTTCGGGAACAGGTTTTTGGGTGGGGTGGGGTTTGTAGCTGCTCGTTGACTGTCCCGTCGCCTTTGTAGGGGTATCAGATGGTAGGCGTCTGGACGCGGCGGGAACCCCGGCTCGATCCCCGCCCTCCGTGCTAAAACCCTACACCCTCCCCTCCCCCCTCCACCTCAAACCCCGCCCCCGCCCCTCCCAGGAGCAAGCCATGTCGGGACTGCAGGTGGTCTGCTCCGACATACCCATGCTCACGAGCGCCACCCAGGCACGTCCGCCGTACGGTTCCGGCGGGAGAAACAGTCGCCCGCAAAGGGAACTCCGCGGCACGGGTTACATCGATACACGCGGCGATCGAGTCCGGAATCCACGTTCCAGACGTCCGCCACCCTGCCGCCCCCGCCCTCCTCCTAACGAGCCCTCCCTGGACTCCCACCTCCTAGCCTTACCCTTTCGTACACGGGTTTTACTTCCACCCCACCCAAACCCACCCAAACCCAAACCCGCCGCGTCGGTCACCCCGACCCACCCCCACCCCGCGCCGCCGCGCAGGAGATGCACAACAACATCACCTCCCTGCTGCTGGGCGCTCAGCAGACAGGGGGCAGCGGCATGATGGCCCTCGGGGCCGGTGGGGGCGGCGGCGGCATGACAGCACACCCGCCCAACTCGGCACCTGGTGGCGGAGGTGGCTCAGTGGACCTGGGCTGGAGCGGCAACATGGGCTACGGCCCGGCCCCCCCGGCCACGGCGGGGGGTATGGGGGGCCCGCCGGGCCCCTGGGCATCCGCGTCGGTGGACCTGGGGCAGCCTTACACACAGGTAGGGACGGGGGTCAGTGGGGGAGGCAAACAGGTCGGGGGGGAGGGTCGCAAGGGGTTTGACATGAAGACCGGTCACGCGATGTAGATAGGGTAGCTGGCGCACTGAAAGGGGGGAAGGGGGCTAGGGAGCTGCAGTGGGTGTGGGGCAGCGGTGGCTGCGGGGCAGCATGTTGAACGTCAGGAGTCGGGAGCTGTCGTCGGAAGTTTGGTTCATCCTTTACGTTATGATGAACCTACACCTCCAAAGGAGACGTAGTTCCGTGAAAGGGAGTAAGTGCCGGTGGATGGGTCGGCTGGCCCATCCCAGGTGCTGGCTGGCTGGTTGGTACCCAATGCCAGGGCCATCCAGCAGCCCCCCTTCCCCGTCCCCCTTGCCACGGCTATCCTGTCACGTCGCGTACAACGGTCCTTACCGCCCCCTCCGTGTCCCGCTCGACCCCCTGCCCAGCCTGATTGCGTCCTCACCCCCTACCCCCTACTAAGGACCGCCACTTCCCCCTCCCGCGCCCCAGTACGGCGGCTACCGTCCAGGCACCCCACCTATGGGCTTCACGCGCACCTCCTCCCCCGCACAGCCGCGACCCGGTAGCGGAGGACCCGGAGGCGCCGCTCAGGTGGGGTTCGCCTGGGGGGGGGAGGGCTGGTGGGGGTCGCCTAGGGGGGGCGGGCTGGTGGGGGTCGCCTAGGGGGGAGAAGGGCTGGTGGGGGTCGCCTAGGGGGGAGAAGGGCTGGTGGGGGTCGCCTAGGGGGGAGAAGGGCTGGTGGGGGTCGCCTAGGGGGGAGAGGGCTGGTGGGGTCGCCTAGGGGAGAGAGGGCTGGTGGGGGTCGCCTAGGGGGGAGAGGGCTGGTGGGGGTCGCCTAGGGGGGAGAAGGGCTGGTGGGGGTCGCCTACGGGGGGAGAGGGCTGGTGGGGGTCGCCTACAGAAGTAAGCGAGGAAACCCGTGGACAGACAAGGGACTCCTCTGCCCACCCCCTCACTCACGGCCTGATATAACGTGCTGCTGTTGCGGCTTTGTGTGCTGTGCTGCTGTGCAGGTGCTGCGGCTGGGGGGCGGTGGTGGCGGTCCGGGGCTGTCCCGGATGGGCGCCAGCGGTGTGGCAGCCTCGATGACGGGGACTCCGGGGGGCGGGTTGGCGGCCTTCCTGGCGGGACCGGGATCCAGGAGGCTGTCGGGCAGGTGAGTGGCGTAAAACGGAATAAAAGCGGAATGAAAACGGGATGTGAGACGTGGATATGATAGTTGGCGCATTGCGGGCAGATGGGCAGGGAGGGAGGGAGCAGGAGGTGGGGCCAGAAGCGGTGACGGAGGAGGTTTTGAGAAAGACCCGTGGATGGATGCGAGGACAAACCGTTTAGAACAGACGTTTTAAGATGCATGCTGGAGAACTGGGGTGAGGACGGAGGAGGTGGGGAGGGACGTGGGATCGGGGGTTACGGAGGCTCGAGGGGAGGGGAAGAGGTGCTGGTCGGTGGGGGGGCGATGGGGAGATGAGGGCCTTTGGGGGAAAGCAAGGAGCAAAGGACGGCCTGGGGAAGTGAGGTGGTCGCTGGCCAGCTTCCGGTCGGTGGCCTCCGAAACCACAACAGCAGCACTGAGTAACCACCTCACCACAACCTGTCTGTCGTACAGCCTGACCAGCGGCAACCTGGACGAGCTGATGGCGGCTGCGGCGGCCAACGGCGGCGCCCCTCCCGGCACCTCCGCCTTCCCGGTTCTGGAGCTGCATAGCCGCACAGCCGAGCTGACCTACAAGGTGGACGCCATAGAGCAGGACCTGAGGTGGGGCTATACAGCAGGACCTGAGGTGGGGCTATACAGCAGGACCTGAGGTGGTGCTGTACAGCAGGACCTGAGGTGGGGCTATACAGCAGGACCTGAGGTGGGGCTGTACAGCAGGACCTGAGGTGGGGCTGTACAGCAGGACCTGAGGTGGGGGTTGGGGTGGACGGTGCAGGAGAAAGCCCCGAGCAGAACCTCCACGCCCGCGTTGGGTCGCGCCCGGCATCGCCCCCCACCGCCGCCCACCGCACAAAACACACACACGCGCGCGCGGCGTCGTACGACACCTTTAGTAGTCACGCGCGCCATGTCGTACTTTGTCGTACACAGGATGGAGCGCAGCAAGACCGAGGAGATGCGGCGCATCCTCACCGACATCCGCGACCGCCTCAACCAGCGCCCCGCGGCGGCCCCGCCGGGCGGCCTGTCGCCCGCGGAGTCCCTCACCTTCCCCGCCGCCGCCGCCACGCTCGGCGGCGGCATGGGCCCCGGCCCCAGCGCCCAGCAGACCACGTCGTACCTCACGGGGGCCTCCGCCTTCGTCAACACCCCCTCCGCCTCGGCGGCGGCCGGCGGCGGGTCGACCAGCGGCAGCGGCGCCTTCGGCAGCGGCGGCGGCGGGGCTCCTCGCCCCGGTAGCGCCGGCGGCGGCGGGTCGGCTCGGTACGGGTACGGGTACGGCAGCGCCGCCGGGGTCAGCGTCAACCAACAAACGGACCCGACCCATGGGCCGGCCAAGATCCGGGTGTGAGTGCGCGCGTCGCGGGTTTTAAGGGCAGGGACATGAGGAAGTGGTTCCGTGATTTCGCGATTAGTAATGCGTTGGGGCAAAATATGTATCAGGTCCCGCAATTGCTGTCGCGGGGGACCGCGGTGGGTGATGTGCGACCACGAGGCAAGAGGCGGACTGCCTTATGCGCCCGGTGGTGCTTGCCCGTCGTGG
The DNA here is from genome assembly GCA_003116995.1 of Yamagishiella unicocca. Classification (NCBI taxonomy): domain Eukaryota; kingdom Viridiplantae; phylum Chlorophyta; class Chlorophyceae; order Chlamydomonadales; family Volvocaceae; genus Yamagishiella; species Yamagishiella unicocca. Next base: position 826,385 of record BDSL01000027.1, on the reverse strand, counting down.
ATCATGGGGACATGGCGGGTGGGTTACGCTGGGGTAGCCATCAGATTCCACCCTGTCCCGGTATGCGAAACTCTGTCCCGGTATGCGTCACAAAGCATTGCCGTTTAGTGTCGCACATCAGATCACACGATACGTCACACAAAACTACAGCGTCCCCTCTCCTACTCTCTTCCCCTCCCAATCCGCCCTCCCACCCCTCCCGGATCCAAACCCTCACGTCGTATCGTACGGCACAGTGTCGTGGACGAGGACGCCATTCGGGAGTCGGAGCGGCAGCGGGCGGTGGAAGTGCTGACACGGCAGGCGGAGCGGCTCAAGCAGCAGGTGGGAGTGGGGGCTGGGGTGAGGGTGGGGGCTGGGGTGAGGGTGGGGGCTGGGGTGAGGGTGGGGGTAGTTGATTGACTGGGGCCAGATTCGGACGTGCAAGCTTGGGCACTGGCGGCAGCATGAGAGCAACAGCCCCAGCGACATTTCCAATGTCGTTTCCAAGTGCGTTCACGAATGCTCCAGGCAGGGTGCCACGGGTGGCACCCCGCAATCGCCTACTCCTCGGTCATATTCCTCGGTCCAACTGATCTTTCCCGCCCTTCTCCCCGCCCTCCCCGGCCACACGCTCGGCCCCCCGCCCAGATGCTGAGGGAGCACCACGAGCGGCGCCTAGCCACCTCGGTCGCCTCCTCGGTCGCCAGCGCCTCGCTGCAGCTGCACCAGATCAGCAGCAGCGGCGCGGCGGGGCTGGCGGGCAGGCTGCAGCACCAGGTGGGTGGGTTCGAGGGAAACCCGTGGGTGGGTGGGTGGGTTGCAGGGCCAGGGAGGGAAAAGCTGGCCTGACGGGGAGATGGATGCGTGGGTGGGTGGGTGGGTGACGGATGATGGCTTCTTGTTGGTAGCAGTCCGCGAGGCCTTCTCTTGTGTGCTCTCTCTACTTTACTGACGCCTGTCGCTGGCTATCTGGGTGGGTCGGTGCTGTCGCAGGAGGGCCCCGGCGGAGGCGGAGGGCGCCACAGCAGGCAACCCAGCAGGTGAGGGTCCGCCGCCTCGCGACCTGTGGGACTGGCTGCTGCCTTGTCACTCAATCGTTATCGTGCCACGGAGGCCCCACGGGAAGTTACCCGCCAACAGTCCGGAGCCCCACGGGGCTGACCCCATGGGGTGTGCGCAGCAAGTGTTACACCACCGCTGGGCCGCAGCCGTGTGTGGGGGGGGGGCTAGAACTCCACCGAGCTCGGCCGAGCTCGGCCGAGAACCCCACTTCCAAAACACCACAGACCACAAAAAAAACACCGTGCCGTCCCCACCTGCACCCCCACCCCCGCCTCGACCGCTCCAGGGATGGGCGCCGCCTCGCCCGGCGCTCCAGCCCCAATAAGGCCTCCCGACCCGGCAGCAGCGGCAACAATTACGTCATGCCCCGTCACGGCCAACACAACTCCGGCGACTACAGCTCCGACCCCGAGCTCGCGATGCTCCTCGCCGCCAGCGGCCAGGACACGCGGGCCGCCTCCCGCCAGGGCAGCGGAGGCGGCGGCGTCACCGTGGCCGGCATTAACCGGCCTCCGAAACCACTGTCGCGGCTATCAGGCCCCAACGCGGTGCACGGCAGCCTGGGGGACCTGCCGACGGCGGCGGCGTCGGGGTACGGCATGGCCGGCGGCGGCGTGCAGCGTATGGCGATGACGACGGGGAATGCCGGTGGGCCGTCGGCTGGGGGCCGCCCCGGCGGCGGGCAGCGGACGGTAACTGCCCTGACGGAGAGCGCGGAAGGTGGGGCGAGCTGCGGCGGGGGGGGGGCCGGGCGCGGGTTGGCGGAGGTGCTGTGGCGGGGGGGCCCGGGCGCGGGGGCACGATACGGCCTGCCCCACCCCGTCCGGCAACTACGTGTTAATTACTACGTGTTACCTACGTGTTACCTACGTGTTACCTACGTGTTACCTACGTGTTACCTACGTGTTACCACGCCACCCTGACCTTTTCCTGCCTCGTCGGTTCGCCATCAAGTAAGGATCCCCAGCTGAAGCTCGTGCTGCGGGTTCCCGGTGCCTCTGCCCTCACCCCGCCTGGCACGCGGGCCCTCACCGGGCGCTCATCCCCTCCCCTCCACCCCCCTCGCCGCCCTCCCTCACCCTCCCTCACCAACCTCCTCGCCGCCCTCCCTCACCCACCAAACCCATCCCACCCCCTGGCCTCCCTCCCTCACCCCCCCAACCGCCCTTCCCCGGCCAGACGCAATGGCCCTTCCGCCGCCCTCGATGTTCGGATCCGTCTCCGTCGACTCCCGAGCTGGCGGCGGCGGCGGCCCCGTCGCCGTACGGCCCCGGTCCCCCGGTGTCACCCAGGTCACCAAGATGGCCGCCAGCTCCGCCTTCGGCTCCATCTCGCTGGTGGGCACGGAAAAGGAGGCGGCCGCAGCAGCTGCAGCGGCCGCCACGGGCAGCGGCCACGTGTCCAAGACGTCGAGCTTCTCCGACAGGGCCACGCCCACGAACCACTACTCCTCGGCCGAGATCCAGCCTGTTCGCGGGGGGGGTGGCGGTGGGGGCGGCGGCTGGGACGCGGCCGGAGCTGCGGCTGCTGGCCTGTCGAGGTGGTGAGGGGCGCAAGGATATGGTGAGGGGTGGCTGCCCGTGAGGGGCGGGAAACCGAAACCCGCGACGAGCTGGTCGTGAGGGGCGGCGTGACGTGTGACGTGGAGCGGCTGGACCGGATAAAGGACGCAAGGGGCGGGGCCCGATGTGCGTGCTCCCTCCCAACACCACCACACACCGCACATCACACACCACGACGCAAGGGGCGCGGGAGGGATTTGGCCAGCCCCCTGCCGCCCTCTGTGGCGTCGTTATGTGTACGACGTGTCGTACCTGTAGGAAGGAAGGCACTGCTCATATCGGAACCGTACTTCGCAGACGAAGGAAACGGGAGCCGCTTCCTGGCCGCCCCTAGTTGCTGACCCCGCATTGCACAGGTGGGGGCAAGCTCGGCTCTGGGAGGCAGTTGGGGGTAGGGATGCAGGCGCGACGGTAGCGGTCCCGGTCGCGGCGGCAGGCTCCCAGGGAGTTGAACCACTGCTACTGCCCCCAAGGAGCGGAGGCGCTGGTGGAAGGTGGTGGAAGGTCCCACGGTCTGCTTTGGCGTGTCTGTGTGTGGGGGGGGGAGGAGGAGGGGAGGAAGAGGATGCCGCGGCGTGGAGACCAGGACTGGGACCAGGGTCAGCGGGACATTGGGTGGGGGTGCATCATGTGTGTTCGCTCGCTGGGCCCCCAAGTGCACGTGCCTGACAAGGGCGCACCGAAAAAGCAACGCCCCGGCGCGCGAAGATGGCGGCCACGCAATTCGTGACCGACCCGAGCCGGGATTCTATGTCGTACAGTATACATTTTTTGTCGTACACAAGAAGGTGGCCCTAGGTGCGGTTTGCCACACGGTCGCACGAAGATACAACTGGTGGCCTCACTTTCGAAGGCAACGGAATGTTGGGTGGGTGGCGGAGATGCCATTTTGAGGGCATAGTGAAAGGGGGATCGCGTGCTCGCGGTTTACGGCGTGCGTGCGGTTTATGGTTTGTGCTGCTGTGCTCTTTCAAAGGTTCTGCCTTTTGATCTAGAAACCATGGCAATAAGTCCTACTGGTGTTCTTTGGGATGGTGTTATGCGGTGTGCCATCTTGGGTTTTCGGGGTTTGTGTTGTTGTACGGCACACGAGGGGGCAGGTATATAGACATACGTCGCTCTTTGCGGTTGTCTCCTTAAATATATCGCATTTCGGTGGCCAACAGCTACAGGGGGGGCATCCGGTGCCTGCGCTGCGGCCGTGCTGGGTCCACTGTGTCGGTGGCGGAGGAGCCGTGACTGGTACCCTGCAGGCGAGGAACTTGTACCGGGCTGTGTACAACAGTGGAATGACGCTGGCCGCTGCTACGGATGCTACGCCATCCGCCCGTGCCCGGCGGGCGGGGCTAACAGGGCGGCGAGATTAGGGTAATATGGGTGACGTGTTGGAGCCTCGGAGGCGGTTGAGCATGAGGATGAGGTCAGGGGCGCCAGTCCAGACACTACAATGACGGTACGATGTGATGCAGAAGCAATCAGCAAGAGAGGACTCGCGTTGGACTATTTGTCTCGCCACCCCACGCCGTACAGTGCTGCCTGGCTCGTCATTACAGCCGGCGAGCCACTAGGCCACGGGCGTTTAGTTAGTGGCCGTTACCAGTTTTTTTGTCAATTTCGTGTTTCAGTGGTTGGTGTGGTGTCGATCGAAATGTGGGGTATCGACTTCAAGGCGGACGCCAGGGCCCGAAGGGGGAATGGGCTGCTCGCGAGCAGGAGCCTAGCGCGCGCCGGGGTCCGTACACTCCACACACGACGTATACAAGTGTGCTCGGGTGGGTGGTGGTGTGGCCCCCGTCAGTTGCCGTACATCAACGCACAACAGGACCACTCGTGCATGTGGCAGACACCTGTGGGATTCGGTTGCTGTACTGCAGCAGAGGCTGCAACGGTCAACACCATGCTCGTGCGCTGCCCTACATGGGAAGAAGTGAGCCGCGGCGCGCGTGCGGTGCCGTACCATGCCGTACGTGACTTTTTGTACTATTTCATGTCTGTACACGTCTTTGACATTACTCGATGACGAAAGAGGAAACGCGCGACACGAGTGATGGGCGAGAGAGGGCTGAGAGTGCCACGTGGGCGTCCAACGACTTAATGCTGTATAATCTGGGGCGGCTTCTGTCGTTGATAGTTCATGCCGGCAGGCAAGGGAACACTAGATAGGGCAGGGCTGGTGGCAGGGCTGGCGGTAGGGCATGGCCCTCGGCATCCGTTGTGCGTGTATACATTTGCGCATGCAATGCGCCGGTCCACCCCTTCCTCTACTTCCTTTCCCTGATACTTGTGGATGGCGCCCCCTACCTGGCTCCTTATCCCCCGCAAACAGGGTTCTTTATGCCACATATCCCCCACACACTGAACCAAACAAGTGTACGCTCAACACGCTTCCTAATCGGTTCTCCTTTTCAGTGCCGACCCACGGGTCTCCTGTCATACCCCCCAGTATTGCAAACCCAACTCCGGGGCCAGGGCAAACCCAGGTCAACCTCGACCCGAACAACGTACTAGTAACTAGTAACTAGGCGGGCAAGCCAGGATGCCACCACCCTCAGCACCTCGGCGCGCAACCGCCTCCTCATCGGGAGCCCGGTGCCGTCCGTTCGTCTTTCCGTACCTCCCTACCTTCATTACTAATGCATCACTAATGCACGCACCGCAACGACCGACCGCGCCCCCTGCCACAAGGCTGCAGCCGGACAAGGACACCGCCGCCGCTCCTTTCTCTCTTTCCCCCCTCCCCCTTCCCCCTGGCCGCCCCAGCACGCCGCCGCCGCTACAGCGCCGCCAGCTGCTGGCGGGTCTTGGAGGTCAGCATTCGCAGCGTGCTGTACAGCGGGCCGAACTCCTCCGGCGGCTGCACCCTGCGGTGCCGGCAGGTGGCGGGAGTGCCGGGAGTAGCGGGGAGGGGTGGCGTGAAAACCGTTAACACGAAAAAGACAGGACAGTGGGCGCATGATCGGCGGATAGCGAGGATGTGGGCGCATGCTGGAGCACTGGGACGGGTACAAGACGACCCGGTCACACGGCATAGGGGTGTCGGGGGGGTTACATAAAAGAACCGGTAACTCGACATGGCGGGGCCGGAGGGGGGGGGCGCGAGGAATTTAAATCCCTAAAACCCCCTGTCGCCGTGTACACGACATGAGTGGAGCGGGAGGGGTGACGTGGGGGAGCCAGGCACCGACGGGTCCGAATCAGCAGCCCCGCCCCCAAGGCGCCCCAAGGCGCAGACCGCTGCGCCTGCCGTACCTGCCGTACAGGATGTCGTCAGGTGTGACGCCCTCGCCGTACACGGCGCGGTTGTGGCGGTTATCCGGGTGCAGTGCGCCGCCTGCGGCCACGGGAGCCTCGGATGGTTACGGTACGGCACGCTGCGGGTTGCCTGCTGGCATACCTTGCCCGATGAAGCACCATGACTCTGGCAGCGTTCCGTACAACTGAACTTCCGTTCCCAACACACCTAGATTCCTCTCCCCGCGCCCTGGACGTCCCTCAAGCACCGTTGCGCCACCCCCCCCGCGAAAACGTTTTTTTATGCCATCCCCTCCGGGGCGAGTGCGGGCACTCCAAGGCCAGCAAAACACCACCACCACCACCGCCGCCACCACCACCACCGCCACCACCAACACCAACAACACCGCCACCACCATTACCACCACCGCCACCGCCAACACCAACACCAACACCAACACCAACACCAACAACATCGCCACCACCATTACCACCACCGCCACCGCCAACACCAACACCAACACCAACAACAACAACATCGCCACCACCTACCCAGCAGGCTGACGTCCAGCAGCGCCCCGTCGTGCACCGTGTAGGTCGAGATGGTGGTCGGACCCGAGGAGACCGCCGCCGCCCGGTGCGCCTGCTTGGCCTCCTGCTGCTGCTCCTGCACCGACCACTCCCCTAGCAGCTCCTCTGCCTGATCCACCCGCTGGTGTGGCGGAGGCGGAGCCGGAGGCTGCTGCTGCTGCTGCTGCTGCTGCTGCTGCTTCTGGGGCTGGGGCTCATGGTGGTTGGCCCGGTGGTGCCCATCTCCTGAGCCGTTCCTGATGGCAGTTAGCGGCAGCTCGATGCCACCCAGGCTGAGACCACCCACCAGGCCACCGCCACCCACCAGGCCACCGCCACCCACCAGCCCACCGCCACTGCCCCCGACGCCGCTGAGCCCGAGGTGAGGACCGCCGGCGTCGCCGCCGGCTGGGCTGCCGCTGCCGTCCTCCGCCTCAGCACGCTGACGGCGGCGACGGCGGCGGCGGGGGGGCAAGGGAGCGCCCGCACGGGGGGTAGCGTATGTTAGGAAGGGGGCCGGCAGCGGCGGCGGCAGTGGCGGCGCAGGTGCTTGGGGCGGGGCCGCGGCCTCCGTCCCTCTCCCCAACAGCAGCAAAAAACGCGTGTAACCCTACCTACGTAACCAACAACAATGTGCAGTACACGTCGTACATGCCTTGCTGCCGTAGGAAGGGCCGCGGAAGCCAGCCCCATGGCGACAGGACCCGCTCACCCGAACCCAACCCCAGTTGGTTACAACTAGGATACCTCCACGCACGCACACAAACACACGTGGACGGCACGCACCTGGCCCACCATCACGTGCACGTCGGTGCCCAGCACCGCCCTGCCCGCCTTAACCCGCTCCAGGGTGGCCTCATTCCACAGCAGCAGCACGCTGTGGGTGCGCTCGATGCCTGTGGGGGGAGCCCGGCGTGGGGTGAGGTGGGAGTCAGGTGCAGAAGAATCCAGGGTTGTGGTGCGTGCAACACACAAGGTCAGGAAAGGAGGGGCGAGGTGCGGGGCGGTGCGTTAAGATGCTGCTGCTGCTGCGATGGCGGCAGCTAGGGGGCTCGTGACGGCTTGCATCATCAGGGCACGGAGGACGGTGCACCCCCCAGGAACCCAGGAAACACAAACGAGTGCCCCACCCCCAAAACGTCCTCGTCGGGTTCTACTCGTTTCTAAAGTGCCGACCCACGGGTTGCCTCTCAACCTCCCTGGAGCAGCGTCGACCTCCAAAGAGAACCCCACCTAGAACAAAACACCCGCAAACACCACCTAAAACACCCGTGAAACCCCACCCACCCGTCCATCACCCACCCACCCACCTACCCACGGTGAGCCCCACAGACAGGCTGTCGATGCTGTAGAAGCAGGGAGCGGACCAGCGGATGACCGGCACCTCCCCCCGGCGGTGAGGGGGGCTGCCGGCGCCGCCAACACCGCCGCCGGGGGAAACCGACGGCACCAGGCCGTAGCCACCACCCCAGCTGCCGCCTGCGGGAGTTCCGCCGCCGTCATAGTCGGTGCTGAGCTTGTTGATGAGGAAGCCGCTGCCGTGGCTGTACGACAAGCCCAGGCCGCCTTTTGTCGTACTCATGAACATGATGGCCTGCCGGGGAGGGGGGGGGCGTGACGGCGGTCCAGGGAGGGGCAGCACTCCCTGTGCGCACTGGACCTAGTGACGGCTAGTACGGCAGTATGATGCGGGTGGAACCCAGATCCTCAACCCACCCACCCACGCACCCCACCCCACACACCACGCCCCACAAACACACGCTCTGAGTACACCTGGCACCATCAACACACCTGGCACCACCAACACACCTGGCACCACCAACACACCTGGCACCACCAACACACCTGGCACCACCAACACACCTGGCACCACCAACACACCTGACACGCCTGCAGCGCCGCGACAGGTAGCAGCCCTGCCGGCTGTCCCAGTCGGTCCTGTGAGGAGGGGAGTAGGTGGGGGGCCACGGGTGGGGGTGGAGGGCAGGGTCGGCAGCTGTGGATCGGGATCCGGATCCCATCCACGTGCGTGGATCCCGCCAGGCTTGCGGAACTCAGTACGCGATGGCTGTGCCGCCCGTGCCGTTCCGTCTTTCCGAGGCCGCTCTCCTCTCCACCCCCCACCGGCCCCGGTCTTTATGCCACCCCACCGGCTCCTCCTCACTTTTTGCAACCCCCTCATATAACCTCTCACCTCTTAAACCTCTGGCTCCTCACCTGAGGCAATGACTGCGGCCCCAGTCGCACTAGCTGGCCCAGCGTGGACACCGCATCGACCGCCAGGTTTCGGAGGAACTCGACCAGGGGTCCCTGGAGCGAGGTAAGGGCAGAGGGCGCACGTACGGTCGTACGGAGGATATCGTACCGAAAGTAACGCGGTATGGAGTTATTGCACTCGTGTGCGGATAAGGTGCAGGTAAAATGCCCATTTACCGCTAATAAGCCGCAAAACTCCACGGAAAATGAACAGGCCGGTTCAGGTATGTCTTCTGTGATGCAACCAGGGACCTGCTGGTTGGAGGCGACGGATGATGAACCGCGCGACGTGGACGTATGCCGGGGCGGAGACCGGAGCTGTGTCGCATGCACAAACATGCAAGTCCCGTAGTTGGCTATGGGCATGCCCATGGGTCAGCCCGGGCGAGCAAGCGAACGACCCAGAAACGCAGCTCATCACGCGCACCGCGCTCGCGCTAGCACGCGCCCCTAGCCGCCTGAGCTGCGCCTCAAAGCGCTGCGGTTTAGCTCGCGTCGCGGTTTCCGCTGCTGGCTTCTCTTATTACAACCGACCCACCTGCTGCTGGTGAGCTTCCCGAGGTGCCTCACCCGGCGCGGGCTCAGCTGCCGCGTCGCCAGATGGGCCCTCCGGGCTTACGCTGGTGAAGGAGGACATTTGGATGCGGGTGCGGAGTGCTTTGGCGGGGATCCTTGATATTCGACTGCTTCAAACGCACCGCCGGAGTAATAAAAAAGGCTCGGTGAGGGCCGTCCCGGAAATGACTCGGCGCGGGAGGAAAATGGACCCGCAGCTTGCGGTGTTGGTACTATGGAAGGCTTCCAGGGACACTTTGGTTTTCAGGTTGGGCTTGTGCTGAAGACGTCGCGCAGCAGAGCTCGCGATGGGCGCGATTATGGGGGGGAGAATTGATGGACGAGCAAGCGCCCTCGGAAAGCTGACTCAGCAAGCGAGCGGCTTTGGGCAATCCTTGCATCGGCACGCGCCCTCTCCCGCACCCCCTCTCTCCCCACCCCATTTGATCATCAGCGGCATTTATGTGCACGCATCTGCCTCCACAGACGCAATACTAAGCGCGAATCGCGCGCATATAGAAACCTCAACTCGAAAGCTTGCGCGCCGAAGTCGCCCGATGCTGAAACTAAAGCTCCTCCTCCAGCGGCCGACCCGGCCCGTATTAGCTTCCTCGTTCCGCGTCTTCTCTCACCGCCCGCAGCACCACCTGCCAGGCGACCCAAACGACGCCGCGCAGCCGCCCTTTCCTGGCTCCAGCGCCCACTCTCTCGGCTCCCACCCGCCGGTACACCGGCCGGCCGGCGCCATGCAGCCCCCCAGCCCCACAGTCGACGACCCACGAGTCGGCGGTGGCGACCTGGACGCGAGCGCACGGGACGCTTCGGGCGGCGGCTTGGCGCCTCCCGCCGCCGACCCAGATCAGGACGACTTGTCGGGCGCCGCCCTGGCCTCACCGCTGGTGCGCGCGTGTTCTGTATGTGTGTTGCTAGCAGTGCTGAGGGACGGAACCCTAAGATCAGCATGCAAGAAGCCACCTACCTCTTGCTGGGCACCACCCTGCCTCCACCTCTGTGGCAGCTCGAGGGCGTTCGTCAAGCTAGCTCTGCACGCTCCCCAAAGCCCGTCGCCCCACCATCGCCACAGGCAACGCCTTTCGTCCCACGGCCGAGCCCAATGAGCAGCTGCAGGTGGCAAGCAATATCTACGACGACTGCGCCGCCCGCGCCGCCCTGTTGGCAGCACGGCCGCGGTGGCACAGCATGCGGTCAGGGAGGAGGATGTCGACGACACGCCGTGTGCTGGGTGCGCGGACCGAGAGTGTGACGAGGCAGCAAACGTCATGCTCCGTGCCCCACGCGGGATTGCCCGGTGGGGTACCACGCGCGCTGCCTTCAGCCGCCGCTCGACCGTGTGCCCGAGGGGGACTGGTTCTGTCCCGAATGCGTGTCGGCAGTGGAGGAGGCCGCAGACGCGGGTGCTGGGCAGGCGGCAGAGGGCGAGACGGCTGTCACGGGCACTACGGGCACTGGAGCGGCCGCCACCCCATCCAGGGGCACGGCGGCGGATAGGCAGGCGTGGATCGCCGCCCGTCTCGCCGCCCGTGCCCTCCCCACTGGCACAACGGGTGTCACCGAGGCGGCAGCACCAAGGCACGGGCTCCCGGCGGACGGGGCCGGTGTGTCACTGCTACAGTTCGTCACGGAGTTCACTACCAGCAGCGTCTGCCGACCCGGCTCCGTGAAGCTGCAGTTTCCATTCGACGGTGCACGCAACCGGCCAGCCATGTACGCGCAGCGGCGCCCTGGGAAGCCAGCGGTCCCACGCTGCTACCCACGGACGACACAGGACAGCCACGCTGACTGACCGCAGCTCCTGGAGTTCGTCACGGGCGGCGGCGGGGTTGGCAAGTCCTTTCTCATCGCTCTCCTGACTTGCCAAACCCGCCGCCGCCCGTGACGAACTCCAGGAGCTGCGGTCAGTCAGCGTGGCTGTCCTGTGTCGTCCGTGGGTAGCAGCGTGGGACCGCTGGCTTCCCAGGGCGCCGCTGCGCGTACATGGCTGGCCGGTTGCGTGCACCGTCGAATGGAAACTGCAGCTTCACGGAGCCGGGTCGGCAGACGCTGCTGGTAGTGAACTCCGTGACGAACTGTAGCAGTGACACACCGGCCCAGTCCGCCGGGAGCCCGTGCCTTGGTGCTGCCGCCTCGGTGACACCCGTTGTGCCAGTGGGGAGGGCACGGGCGGCGAGACGGGCGGCGATCCACGCCTGCCTATCCGCCGCCGTGCCCCTGGATGGGGTGGCGGCCGCTCCAGTGCCCGTAGTGCCCGTGACAGCCGTCTCGCCCTCTGCCGCCTGCCCAGCACCCGCGTCTGCGGCCTCCTCGCTCCACTGCCGACACGCATTCGGGACAGAACCAGTCCCCCTCGGGCACACGGTCGAGCGGCGGCTGAAGGCAGCGCGCGTGGTACCCCACCGGGCAATCCCGCGTGGAGCACAGGAGCATGGCGTTTGCTGCCTCGTCACACTCTCGGTCCGCGCACCCAGCACACGGCGTGTCGTCGACATCCTCCTCCCTGACCGCATGCTGTGCCACCGCGGCCGTGCTGCCAACAGGGCGGCGCGGGCGGCGCTGTAGTCGTAGATATTGCTTGCTACCTGTACCTGCTGATTGGGGTCAGCCGTGGGACGAAAGGCGTTGCCTGTGGCGATGGTGGGGCGACGGGCTTTGGGGAGCGTGCAGAGCTAGCTTGACGAACGCCCTCGAGCTGCAACAGAGGTGGAGGGTGGTGCCCAGCAAGAGGTAGGTGGGTTCCTGCATGCTGATCTCGCGCTGGGCCATCACTGCCTGAGGACGCTCCGCCGCAGCAGCAGCTGCTGGGTGTCATCTAGTAGTAGCTAGTGCAAGAACGCCGCGTGCTGCTCAGTTGGCTCCGTCCCTCCATCCAGCGATAAGGTACTTCCTTACTTCTCTTCTGAGCGCATCCGCGCTAGCTTAGTCATGTGTCAGCGCCACATGCGTTGCTTAATTGCTTGTAGTCTGTCCTACTACTAGCTAGCGCACTACTAGGCTGAGGTTGGTGTTTTAACGTCCTCGAGAGAATAATATGCGAATGTACGGATGTGGGGTTGGAACAGGCGGTTGTGTATGTCTCAGGCCCGCCGCAGTCCTCAATCTACAAACGCAAGGCGTTTCGTGGTCGTGCATCGGATTGCAAGCGGGAGGCGGTGCGCAGGCAACTGCCTATCTCCATGGGAGTCAGCTATGTCAGTAAAACCAGCAAAATTGACATAACGGCAGGAATCACCGGAGACACCAAAAACGTGGCAGCTGCAGCATATGCAGATAGATGCGTGCTCCATCTTATCCACCCACGTATTACCATTAATGCGTCATATCGTACGACACCTCATCGATGACAACTAACTCCTTCCTCGCTCCTCAACTAACGTCTACCTGCCTGGGTGGCCGCCGGACGCAACCGTGCACTACCGCGGCGGCGGCAGCTGGAGCAGGCGCAGACGGGGCTAGGCGCCACCGTTGGTTCCGGAGCTGGCGGCCTGCTGGCGGCGGGGCTGGGGACCCTCGTGGGTGGGTCGGTGATCGTGGCTGGGGTGTGTAACTGGGAGGTGGGGGGGTAGGGTCCAGCCGGTGAGAGGGGTACGGCGGTGCGAGCGAAGCGGGAAGATGACGTGCACGGTGTTGTGCGTTAGTTGGTTGAGAGGAGGTGGTTGGTCGAGAGGTGGTGGTTGAGGTAGTTGGGTGAGAGGAGGTGGTGGTTGAGAGGAGGTGGTGGTTGAGGTAGGTGGTTGAGAGGGAGGTGGTGGTTGCGGAGGTGGTGGGATGCAACCTATCACGCCCCACCACCTCACTACGTTGGATGCTTGCCCGCTCATGATGCCCTGCGCCGACCCGCCAACAGGGGGGCCCCCAATCGGACTAGCCGCCGGCGCGGCGGGCGCGCTGGCCGGCGCAGCAGTGGGTGGCGCAGTGGTTTCGGAGCAGACGGGCAGCGAGGCGGGGGCCCGCATTGTGGCTCCCGGCTACCCCCCTCCTGACCCGCGGACGGAGGAGCAGCCCATCATTGAGGTAACGCCGTCGATGGGCGATGGTGCACGTAGCGGCGGCGGCGGCGGCGGTGGCGGTGGCGGCAATGGCGGCTGCGGGTATCGGGCTAGCTAGACAGTAGGACCAATATGCAGCTGGCTCGTAGTGTGCAGTTCGTAGCGGTGGCGGTGGGTAGGTAGTGCCTGGCGGCGGTAGTGGCGGGGAGGTGGCAAAGTGGCATTGCGAAGGAAGCAAAGGTGCCGCAGGTCAAGTCGTGGGTGCCGCGTCCGTTGCGCTGCAGGTTGAGCTGATGATGTCGTTGCGTTTACCAGGAAGTTGCTTAGCGTCCGTTGTTTTCGGTTGTTGGTTGTGATGGTGCTACCGTGGTGGGTGCAGACGACCTATTGCGGGCGGCGGTGGCGGTGCTGTTGTTGTAACGGTTACAGTGGGTTCCAGACCAAGAGGTAGATAGAACCATCGGGCACATCGCCTGACACTGAACAAGACGGTAGCTGTTACAGTGGGCCCCAGACCATGCCGGGAGGTGGTGGCGGCCATAACACAACACGCAGAAACTGGCATACTCATCTGCATTCATTCGCTGGGGTCATGAGTGCTACTGCTCCTGAGTGCTACTCAGCACATGCGTTGCGCCCGCCTCATCGTACGTGCCGTACTACAAATGCGTTCCGCCTACTTTGCGCGTGGCTCTGCCATTAACCGTTTTTTCCCCATACCCACCCAGTTTGTACTTTGGACCATTTGAACGTCGCAATCGGCCTGGGCTGGTGGTGTGCAATCGGCCTGGGCTGGTGGTGTGCAATCGGCGGGGTAAGCCATCGACTCGTGACCGAGTGCAGTAGTGCGAGGACATCGGCGTCATGCTGCTGTAGCCCTTACTCATCAAAGAAACAACCTGTTTTTGTTTTGAAAACCCCTATGTATGGGCCCATCACTCCGTTCAGCATCTCACGGTGCCGAACCAAACCTCACCCACACCAGCTGCGTCACCAGAATAATACTCGGTCGAAAGGGGAACAATACCGGTCCTAACCCTAATTCAGGATATTCCAGGTCCTCACCCTAATCCAGAATAACACCCGGTCGAAACCCTCACACAGCTTAACCCCTCATCCCTAGCTTCCGTGAAACGCCGCGCCTAGCGAAGGCCCAGGACGGACGACAGGAGCCCCCGAGGCTGCGAACGAATGGAGAGCGCTGCGACGTTGCACCCGGTCCCCGCAGCAGCTAAAGACTGCCGCAGGCGGGGGGCGTGAGATGAAGACTGGCGGGAGAGAGGGTTGCGGCAGCGGCGGCGGCGGCAGCTAGCGGCGGCGGCGGCAGCTAGCGGCGGCGGCCGCAGCTAGCGGCGGCGGCGCCGCGAAGGCCCAGGATGGATGAGTCCAGGGTGGGCGGGGTGACGTCATCACGTCTTCCTGAACACCAGCATGAAGTTGTTGGCTGGCATCTGGCGCACCTCCACGGCCGCCTGCAAGCGTCAGTTGGGAAACAAACGAACCAACCACACTAACTACCGTAACCACGTGGCGACAAACGAGCATGCATCGTGGTGGACCTGGGCGGGAGGCCTGGCGCCCTACCCGGAGAGGAATGTAGGTAGGGGCTACAATAGGCTGGGCGCAGGGATCCCTCCCTCCCTCCCTCCCCCTAACCCCACCCATGCTTTCACAAGCAAGTTCAAGTCTCTTACTAAGCCTATCGGCTGCCTCGCCTTATGTTACCAAGACATCTTTCCACGCCACCCCCCCACACCCAGCCACCCACCAGCCCCGCCTCCGCCGCCCACGCCTCCATGTCCGCCAGGTCCCGGTAGCCCCACTGCGGGTCCCGGGCACGTAGGGAGGCGTCGAAGGCGGCGTTGCTGTCCGAGGTGTGGCGGCGGTCCCGGGTGAAGGGGCCGTAGACGAACAGCAGGCCGGCTCCACCCCCGCGCAGCGCCTCGCCTGCAGCGCCGGGGAGCAGTGAGGTGGGAGGGCGCGGCGATGGGAGGTTCAGGAGAATCCGCGAATCCAAGGCCGACAAACCAGGGAGGTGAAATGGCGGTCCAGAAGAGACGGGAGGCGAGCAGACGGAGCGGAGGCGCTGAGGATGGCAGTGAGTATCGTACCCGCGCCCCGCAGCAGGCCCCGGGTGGCCACCAGCGGAGATATGTGGCACATGTTGATACACAAAATGGCATCCAGGAAGCTGCTGCCGCTGCTGCCGCTGCTGCCGCTGCTGCCGCTGCTGCCGCTGTTGCCGCCGCTGCCGCCACTGGCGGCGGCGGCGGCGGCGGCTGCCGCCGCGGCGGCCTGCGGCCAGTCTTCCGCCGCCGCCATGTCGAGCAGCGCCGGCGGCAGCCTCACGTTGGCCAGCCCGAATGCGTGCGCGGCGATGCTGCCGAACAGCTCCCTCGTCACGTCGGAGGGCAGCACGTCGTAGCCGGGCAGGGCGGCGGCCACGTAGGCGGCGTGCTGCCCGGAGCCGCTGGCGACCTGGCGGTTGGTGGTTGGTGGTTGGCGGTTGGCGGTTGGTGGAAGGACGAGGGGGCGGCGGGAGGCAGCGGGGAACCAAGTTGGTTGGCGCCGCCGGCGGCGGCAGCCGTACCCGCCAGGGTGGACACTGGTCAGAGTGGCTCATTGGTACGGCAGGGGTGGGGGCAGGGCAAGCCGCTGGTGGCAGTTGGTATGAGGGCAGGGCAAGTCGGAGGGCAGAGGTGCCTGTGGGACGTGCTGCTGCACGTGGGGGTTTGAGAAGAAAAATCCGCGAATCCACGGCCGACAAACCGAGGGCGGTGAAGGTGATGGTCCAGGGGGGCGCCGAAGAGTGGGAGCACGTGGGGGGTCGAGCGGTTGTGTTCGTTTGCGGTTGAGGTAGTTTTGTTGGGCGGTGGCGAGCCAGCGGCGCAGCAGGAGGCAGGTGCTGGCTGGCCGCAGGGTCCCAAGATCGGCAGGGTGCCTCACCTCAAGGATCAGCGGGCGGCGGCCGGGGCTCGCAGCAGCAGCAGCAGCAGTAGCGGCATCATCAACAGATAGGTACTGGAGCTGGGGGGTGGAAGGGTATGGGAGGAAGCCCGAAGGGCTGTTCACGGTCCGTTGCAGCTGTGTGGTGCATAAAGACGTTCCCTCCCTCGCCAACAACGACACCGCACTGGGTCCCCTCGCACCAGGACGTCCAGGATGGGTTGCTTGTTCCTCTCCGCAGCAGGGCTCTCACGTTTCTGACCCTCCAGGGAGGCGTACGTGTCCATGCTGCCCTTGAAGGTGAAGGCGCCTTGTGAGGGGTCCGAAGAGGGCGCGTTGGTGGCCATGGAAGCCGCTGGAGCTCCGCGCGCGACGCGAGGTTTGATGCTTGTGCAGCCGCTGGAGAGCCTGACGTGCAGGCATGCGCGGGCTGCGGAAAACAGCCTGAGCGCTTTGGGAGACAGCGGCGTCGGCCTCGAGTGTAAACGGCAGGAGAGGAGGTTAGCGCACATGCCAATAGAGATGAGATATAGTCAGGTTTGGTGGCAGACGTTGGCCATTAAGAAGCGGCATTGGCGGCATGCATCGAACGAAAAATCAGTTGCATGCTAACGGCCATAGGATCCATGCGTCCAACAAGGCTTTCTGACGCGGTTAAATGAAATATGCGTTGAAGCGAACGGCCCACGTACCTACGGTGTTAGCTTATTGAAGAATCAACTTCGTAAGGGCTTGCTCTTACATCCAAGTTACAGGCCGCTTCGGGTCAAAGTTATATCCGGGCGTTGCCCAAGGTGCAACCCAACATGCAAGCTTCCCTCTTGTAACCGGCTTAAAGGCTTGGTGTTGTTAAGACGGGGAAATGTCTTCGATGCCAAAGCTTCCGTCTCGGAAGGCGCTCTCCTCACAAAACAATGCCAAGGTAAGCCTTCTGTCCGAAAACATTTATTGATTCGGGCTAATCCTATACGAATATTTACCCCCCCGCGGCCGTCCAACGATCCCACTACTGAGTTGCAGCCGGCGGGACTTTCTCCTGCCGCGGAGTTGCACGAAGCAATGGTCTCGCAAGTTTCGAATCTTGCAAGCAATCCCGCGCTTCAGCGGCTCATGGAAAGCCCCGACATCCTTGAAAGGATGAAGGAGCGCGACCCGACGCTGAAACGGCTATTGGAGCAGACGCCTGGCATGAGCGATCTCCTTGCTCCGGATAAGCTCCGCGCAGTACTGGACATGGCAAGGGACCCGGCGATGCTGCGCGCCGGGGGCGCGGGCATGTTCAGCGGCATAGACTTGACGGAGCAGCAGAAGGTACGTGGATGACGCTTTTGTGTGCGGCCGAGGCGCTAGGTCGGGTGCAAGGTACTTACAGTGGGGAGGGTGACGCGTACACGCTGGGCCAGAGGAGGCGGTGCGGGAAGGGCTGGGTACAGGGCTGCGGTTAGGACATGACGCAGGCGCAGCGTACGAACGCATGGAAAACCGATAGCAGCGGCGAAACCGGTGTCTTTGTTGTTTGTTGATGTCTCAAATGTCTCAACACGTCCTGACAAGGCAGCGCCAGCAGGCGCACTGCTCGCGAGTCATGCGTCCCTTGCGCACGGGGTGCAGGATGTGGTCTGCCGACCCCGACCCCGACCTTGACCCCGACCCGCCCCACGCAAACGCTGTCCCTCTCCTCAACCTCCCCTCGGCCCATACACACCTCCCTCCCTCCCTCCCCCCTCCCCCCTCTGCTCCGCCCCCACCCGCCACCCCAGGCGCTGCTCCACCTGGATTCGTACACTCGCGAGCAGCAGCAGCAGGGCCCCGGCGGCAGTAGCAGCAGCGGGGCCGCGGGCAACCCGCTACAGCCACAGCCCGCCAACCCCGCGGCCGCCATGATGAAGATGCAAGATCGCATGCAGCAGCTGCAGCGGATGCAGGCAATGATGGCTTCGGGGCCAGCCGGGTTGGGTTTCGGAGCGGGCGGTCCGGGGGGTGGCGGCCCCGGGATGCGACCTCCGAACCAGCCCGCTGCCTTCTTCAACCCGCCGTCCGGGGGCGCTGCCGGCCCCCCCGGCCCCGGGGACCACCACCACCACCAGGGCAGCTACAGCTTCACCCACTCGGAGCGTGAGCTGCCCTTCGACGAGCTGCCCTACAACATACAGCAGGAGCTGCTGGCGAGGCACGGCAACGCGGACCAGCCCGCCGCCGCCGCGTCCGCCGCCGCCGCTACCAAGGACGAGGACGAGGCCGTCCTGGCCGACGCCCGGCCGCTGCTGTCGTTCTCGGAGTGGCAGAAGGAGCAGGCGGCTGCGGCGGCGAGGGCGGCACAGATCCAGGCCCCCAGCGCGGCGGGTGGCCCCCGCTCCGGCCCCAGCCTGCCCGCCAGCACCATGCCCTGGGAGCTGGCGGGTGGCGGGGCGGCGGCGCCCTGGCATGGCTACATCAGCATGGGCGGCCCCGGCCCCGGCCCCGGCCCGGCACATGGTCCATCTGGTTCCGGGCACGGTGGGCACGGTCATAGCCACGACCATGGTCATGGACACAGTCACGGGCATCAGGGCCATGGGCACAGCGGCCACGGACATGGGGGGGCGCCGTGCTGCGGCGGACATGGCGACCACGGTCACGGCGGCGGCGAGGGCGGCGGCCAGCCGGGCAAGGTGCGGCGGCGCTGTGGATATGGGCTGGGGTGAGCAAGAGGGGTTGTCAGGCTGAGGAAGGGGGTTACGGAGAGGAGGACTAGGGTGGGAAAGGGGGGTTTGTAAGGCTGGGAAAACACCAGCGCGGATGCTGCTGTCGCTTATGGTGGCAACCACGGGTCCAGGGGGGGGGTTGGCGATGGGAGGTGACGGCATTTGACAACAGCCGCTTGCTGACGGCGCCCCTAGCGGCGGTGGTGGTGGTGATGATGGTGGTGGTGTACTGAACCTAGGCGGTGGCGGCAATGGGTTGCACTAATAACAATTATCGAACAAGGCAGGCCAACCATAACATGCAACATCATGTTTGATTTGGTTCGTTTGACCGGTTTGACTGGTTCCGGAGCCTGACGTGTGCCCCACTCCTCTTTACCTGTAACCCCCCAGCTGCGCCCCCGGGACTACTACGAGCCGGTCACCCCCAACCTCACGTGGCGGCCCAGGGAGGTGGAGGACACGTGCGGTAGCTTGTACGGCAGGTGGGGGCGGTTTCGGAGCTGTTAGGGGCCGGGAGGGTGGACCGGATCGGGGGGTGGTGGGCCAGGGGCAAGTGATGGCGGGGCGGGCTGGGGGCCACCCCTCCTCCGCTCCTTCTCCTCGCCGCGCCTCTCCGCTGGACCAGGACCTTCACTGCCCTCGGTTTGTCGGCCGTGGATTCGCGGGTTCTCTTATAAGAAAGCCTTAGATGGAGGGAAAGGAAGGGACGGGGAGGTTGGGGCCATTGGGGCAACGTAACGTCTCTCTCCCCCCCGCCCCGCATCGACGGTGTTTGAGTTTTACCCCTACACGGGTCTTCCTCACAGCCCCCCCGCTACATCGACTCGCCGCCTCGCCTCCCCTCCCGCCTCGCCTCCTCCCCTGCCCGCCCCTGCCCCCTCCCCTACACTTACCACGTCGCATAACCGGGTCTTTTTTGCACCCCCCCCCTTCCCTCCCCCATACCCATCCCCCGACCATGCGCCAACTGTCCTGTCCTTTTCGCGTCAGCGGTTATAATGCCATACCCAACCCCCATACCCACCCACCGCCACCCCCACCCCCTCAGGGCCTACTCCAACCACTGCGACGTGCTCTTCTTCCCGCCCTTCTTCCTGCTTGCCGGGCTGCTGGTGACGGGGGCACCCCGCCTGCCCTTCTGGCTGCTGACGGTGGGGCTGCTGCTGGTGGCGCTCATCGGCTCCTTCTGTTTCGCCAACGTATTGGCGGGGATACCAGCCGAGTGGGTGCGGGGCCGGGGAGGGGGGAGGGGCCAGGGAGGGGGAGGAGGGGGGGAAGAAGGCGGGGTGGAGGGCGGGGGAGGCCGAGGAAGAAGGCGCGGGATGCGGAAGACGGGGATGGGGTAAGAGGGGGACGGGGTAAGAGGTAGTTGGGCACCTGCGCTGCCGCGCACAGCATCGACCACTCACCCTCATGGCTGAACCGGCGACAGGGTGCTCCCTTTCCTCCCACTCGAACCCATTAAGCGCAGCCACCACCCCCGGCACCACACGCCCACCACCCCTGCGGGCCCTTCTCCCCCTCTCGCCACCACAACCCACATCCACAACCCACATCCACAACCCACATCCACAACCCACATCCACAACCCACACCCATAACCCACAACCCACATCCACAACCCACATCCACAACCCACACCCATAACCCACAACCCACATCCACAACCCACATCCACAACCCACACCCGTCCCCCAAATCCACATCCCCCCTACCCGCCCCCCACGGGTCTTCCTCGAAACCCGCCCCCCACCCGCAGGAGGCTGCCCGCCGCCCGCAACTTCCTCTCCCTCATCGCCACGTGCGAGGTGGTCTACCCGCTGGTGTACGGCTGGCACGTGTTGCCGTACTGGCACGGCGCCACCTCGCTGACCTCCCTGCTGCTGCTGTCGTGCTTCGTGTTGATGCCCATTCTGCACATCATGGCGGCCACGGCGAACCCGGGATACGTGCTGACAAGGGCGCAGCTGCAGCTGAAGCAGAAGCAGCAGCAGGAAAAACAAACGCTCGCGGCTGCGGAGGAGAAGGGCGGCGCCGGCGGCGCCGGCGGCCGCGTGGGGAGGGCGGCGAGCGCCGCCGGCGCCATTGATTTGGAGGCGGTGTCGGGCGCTGGGGGCGCGGCGGGCGGGGTGGCAGCGGGGGAGGCGGAGCGGCAGGGGCTGCTGTCGGCGATGCGGGGCGGGCAGGAGGGGGGGCAGGAAGGGCGGATGGAGGCCGAGTGCACGACGTGCCTGGTGGCCAAGCCGCTGCGCTCCAAGCACTGCCAGTTCTGCAACCGCTGCGTGCGGCGGTTCGGTGAGTTGGCGTTAGTTGGCGCAGTGCCATCACCACCATCATCATCACCATCAGTGCGTTATACTCGCCATCATTGCCGTCCACCACCACCATCATCATCAGTGCCATCACCGCCACCATCATCATTACCTTCATCAGCATCATCACCATCAGCAGCAGCAGCTGCGAGTGCCATCATTATCTCCCCAACCAGCGCACAGACCACCACTGCCCCCCCCCCACCCATACACAGACCACCACTGCCCCCCCCGCCCATACACAGACCACCACTGCCCCCCCCCCGCCCATACACAGACCACCACTGCCCCGCCCCGCCCATACACAGACCACCACTGCCCCGCCCCGCCCATACACAGACCACCACTGCCCCCCCGCCCATACACAGACCACCACTGCCCCCCCCGCCCATACACAGACCATTACTGCCCCCCCCCCGCCCATACACAGACCACCACTGCCCCGCCATCAACAACTGCGTGGGGGAGGCCAACGAGCGCAGCTTCGTAGCCTGGCTCTGCGTCATGGTACGGCAGGGGGCGGGGGGGATTACGAGGGGGGGAAGCGGCCCGACCCATACACACTCCCATTTTTTGTACAACCACACAACTCCTTTTCGTCGCCCTTCAAGTGACACGCCGCAAGCCCTGCATGCTCCAAAACCACGCGCCGGCCTTCCAACCCCCA
Organism: Yamagishiella unicocca; assembly: GCA_003116995.1. Lineage (NCBI taxonomy): Eukaryota > Viridiplantae > Chlorophyta > Chlorophyceae > Chlamydomonadales > Volvocaceae > Yamagishiella > Yamagishiella unicocca. The sequence continues at coordinate 804,551 of BDSL01000027.1, read as the reverse complement.
GCTGCGCCTCGTGCCGCCCCCCCCCCCGCCTCCTGTGCCTCCCTGCAGTGGCTGACGCAGGTGCTGGTGGTGTACGTGTCCCTCAGCTTCATCCTCCAGCGCCACCTGGCCTTCACGGGGGCGGCGGCGGCCTCCTCGGCGCCAGACACGGGCCCCGCGGCGGTCTGGGTGGCGGTGCGGTGGGCGGCGAGCGGCCCGGCGAGGGGGCTGACGCTGCTGGCGGGGCTGCAGGTGGGGAGGAGGGGCGGGAGCAGCAGCGGGTGCAGCAGCGGGAGCAGGGGGGAGGGCAGGGGGGAGGGCAGGGGGGAGGGCAGGGGGGAGGGCAGGGGGGAGGGCAGGGGGGAGGGCAGGGGGGAGGGCAGGGGGAGGGCAGGGGGGAGGGCAGGGGGAGGGCAGGGGGGAGGGCAGGGGGGAGGGCAGGGGGGAGGGCAGGGGGGAGGGCAGGGGGGAGGGCAGGGGGGAGGGCAGGGAGCAGGCGATTGTGGTGGGGCTGGGGCAGCTGGAGGTGGTGGAGCGGGGGGCTGGGGCAGCTGGAGGTGGTGGAGCGGGGGGCTGAGGCTGGGTGGCTGGGGGGTGGGTTTCGCAGGGTTTGTGGATCGAGGCGAGACGGCACAACCCGTCCCCTACTTGCCCCTCGCGCCCCTTTCCCCTGCCGTACACTAATGGCTCGCCACCTGCGCGGGGTTACCTCCCAGGCGCTGTGCCTGCTGCCCAACACGCTGTTGGCGGGCCGCCAGATCTTCTGCATCATGGCCAACCTAACCGCCAACGAACTCATCAACCGCGAACGCTACAAGTACCTGCAACACGACGGAGGCGGCTACTGCAACCGCTTCGGTGAGCGAGGGCCTGCCCCGCCGGGCCTTTTGAGGGCCCTAGACGCCCTGAACGCCGTACGCTTGTCGTACGCATGCCCTGCGGCGGCCCCACTCACCACGAGCACTCGCTGCTTCGAGCGGCGCCGTACATACCCACCGAACTGGTCCTCGTAAGGAAACCCATTGTGCCCCCTGTCCCTTTCCCCCTATAACGTGTGTGTATGTGTGTGTGTGTGTGTGTGTGTGTGTGTGTTTCTTGCGTGACGACAGATCGCGGTTCGATCCGCAACTGCTGGACCTTCTGGCTGGAGCGGGACGGCGACTGGCGGGCGCAGTACGAGTTGGGCGACAGCGAGATGCGCTGGCGCGCCGTACGGCAGCTGTCGTCCTGGTCGGCGGGGTGCGTGCTGACGTGGCTGGACGACTACAACAAGCGCCGGGGGACGCTGACGAGCGCCCTACTGGTGAGAGAGAGCTGGCACGCAGACGGCGGCGGCGGCGGCCTCTAGAGCCAGCAGGGTACCCGGCCGGGGGGAAAGGGCGCTGGCACCGCTTGCGGTGGCAATGCATGCGGCAGCAGTGGGCGGCAGCCGCAGCAGCTGGACGGGTTTCGAGGAAGACCCGTGGATGCGAGAAAAAACCGTTTAGAACAGACGGACGGGCGGGGCGGGCAACCTCTGAGGCCGCAGCACCCCACTCGGGGAATCGCTAGGGCGGCTCCCAAGTGAGCCGTCATCTTTATGCCCAAAGATCCACTCAACATTACGGCATCCCCCAACATCTCCTCAACAGTCCAACATCCCCAACATCTCCTCAGTATTCCAACAACCCCCAACATGCCAACATGCCAATATCCATCCAACCCCATAACCCACCCCCTAGGAGCTGCGCCGGGAGAAGGCGAGGCGGGGTCTGGAGGTTCGCACCCAGGCGTCACTTGCGGCGCAGGCAGCAGCAGCCGCAGCCGCCGGCAGCACCGCGGGCGGGGCCGGCACCGCCCCCGTAAGCCCCATGGTGCCCCCAGGCGCCTTCCAGTGATCCCCCAGGGCGGCTACCCTGGCCCCCGGGGAGGGTGTGTGTGTATATTGCAACACCCCGAACCCCCCGCAGGGTGCGTGTTCTAAGAACCTTCGGACGGAGAGCGGGACGCCCTGGCGGTGTGCCGGGCGCATGTCGTATATGGCACGTGCAGCTGCAGCACCTGTTTGGTCTTTAGACCCGGGGCAAGAAAACTCACGTGCGGGTTGGGTGGGGGGGGGGTGGAGTATGTGTACGTACGACGGGGTGTTGAAGAGGCGAGGGTCCCATATCGAATGGTTGTTGAAGGTGCTGGAGAGGACTTGTTGTTGGAAAGGGGGCGGTCTTGCAGCGGCTGGGTAGGAAATAAATCGGCGAACCTCGGTGGGAAGGAGACTAGATGGACAATCTTGGGGTTTGGGGTATCAGGGAAGAAGACGAGGTGGACAATCTTGGGGTTTGGGGTATCAGGGTTTACGGCCAACTGTCTGTCCCATGGGATGGGCGGGCAGAGTTGTCGTAGGCAAGTACGCCAACCGTACTTTGTCCGCGAGAGCAGGTTAGTCGCATTACCCTGCCATCGCAAGTAAAGCGTTCGGTTTAGGGTTTGGCCTCGTGAGAATGGTTTTGACTCGCAAGCTTGTATTCCCATTTGATATGTGGCTGGATGGCTCAGCTCCCGGCCGCAGCTGCCAAGCAAATACTCTTGGGATGCCGATGCCATACAAGAAAGTGACTTCCTACACTATCATTATACTGGAAGGCACGCGGCACGCGCTGTTGTACTGCGTGAGGCAACGGTACTGATGAAAATGGGGTTGGGGTGAACCCCCCGTAACCAGGGGACACTCGCCTTCGCCTCCTGCCGCCTAACAGCTAGGCGGTTGTAGTTAGGCCCTAACTAAAACCTAACAACCTTGCCTGACAGTGGCGCGGGAGATTGGGTTCCAGCGGTGCCCATGTGGTACCGTGTGTCACATTAACCAACCGCAACCAGAACTACTTTCGTTGAGAGAAACTACTTTCGTTGTTGTTGTAACGGTTTCGTTGAGAGATCCGCGTGCTACCCGACTAGCAACAACCCGGAGCCTACTGTAATATCCTACTGTGATCCGGTGGCGACTCGTAGCATATCCGCCTGACGATCCACGCGGCTGTGTGCTGCAGCCTTCCACTCCCCCAAGAAGTCCACACTACCCCAGACTAGAGACTACAATCGGCACATTACCGAACGGGCACTCGCGCTACTGCTACAGCCTCTACAGCAACTGCTACAGGCGACTTGCAGTTGAAGGCCCTACAAGGCACACAGCCCTCCCCTGGAGCAAGACGGAGGAGAGGTCGGTGCGCTGCCCGGGTACCCGCATGCCTCGGCCGCCCCAACACGTACAGTGTTTGCCTCCTGCATAACAACTCGGGTATCTCCCCAGATCGCCAACCATCTCTTCTGGGACCCCAATCGTCATCGCCCTTGGTTTGTCGGCCGTGGATTCGCGGATTCCTAATATACCCGCAGGTCCCCTCAGGTCGTTGTGTGCGAGGGACTGAAGACGCCAACCATGACGACGGAGGAGGACCCCCTTTTTCTGCACCCCCCCCCGCTCTTGCGGGCCTTCGCCTTCCCGCGTATACGGGCCTTCTAAACACCCCCTCCCCCTCCCTTGTGTTACGACTGTTGTATGTCCAACTGCATCCAGCATACTACTCCATTCCTAACGCATACGTCCAGAGCAGACCTTCCTTTCTTCGTACACCGTACGCAATACCGCAAAAAAATACCGCAAATGAAGTACATCGGGCATCCGGCCTTCAGCTCCATGCAGTCCATTTCTATGCGACCAAGATGCTCCCCGCTGCTACCGCGGTTACTACTGCTACCGCGGTTACTAGTTGCTACCGCTGCTACTGTACGGTATGCGACATCGTGAGGCGCCGCGGCGGCATCGACTTGTGCCTAGCTGATGCAAGCTACGTCATCTTGGGCGTCGGCAGGTTGTCAATCTTAATTTCCGGCAGGCCCTCGGACATCGTAGCAGGAAACCCCAGCACGGCGCCGTAGAAGAACAGCTCCCCCTCCAGTGCCGTACGGATGTTAATCGCCTGCGTGTTGGGTTGGGTGGGAAGGGTTTGAGCGCCAAGTTGCGGCGGAGGAGCTTGGGGGTGCGCCAGTAAGGGTACGCAACTACGCATCTCCCGAATTGGGTTCCCCGCGTGGGCACCGCCCCCACACCTGGCGGAAGCCGTGCTGCTCCCCCGCCATCATAATCAGCCCGGTGGGAAGTCCAGCTGCCTGACGGGGGGAGGGGAGGAGGAGCGATAATAAATGTGGGACGGAGAGGGAGATAGAGAACGAGGGGGGGGGCGGAGGAGGGTTTGGCGTGTGGATGAATGAGTGCGTGGGTGTTTGGCCTGACATACATACACACACACAATACACACGCCTCGAGACGCGCGCGCCCCACGCTGCGCAATACGGCCCCCACATGTGCCGTACACACCTTGATGGCGTCGTACATGGCGACCGCCTGCTCCGGGGGCACGACCTTGTCCTGGTCGCCCTGTCGGCAGTTAGTCGGTTCGGGGCAGCGGCGGTCAAACGCGCGTTGGGCATGTGCGGACAAGCAACTACTGATAGGCTAGGAGACGGTTACTGGTTTCGGAGGCGTGTTCAAGTGTGCATGTTGCATGCCGGAGAACTTGATTGGCTGGGCGTCGGTTAGTCGGTTGCGTGGGAGGCCGGCGGCAGTTGCTTGTTTGGTTGGGGAAGTACATACCGTCAGCGGTGTGTGGGTTGTGTCGCCCGCGCGCCGCACCTGGAAGAATATTACAGGGGAGGAGAAGCCCTCGGAGTGCTGCAGCGGCGACCGGGCCTGGTACACGTCAGCAGCTTCCGGCAGCGGCCCCACCAGCACATCCAAGTACCTGTTTGCGGGGACGTGAGAGGCGGCAGGAGGAGAAGGTGGAGGAGGAGGAGGCCGTTCACGAGACGAGGTCACAAGGGGCGGGGCGAGGGTGCTGGGCCGCCGCCCGCTAGCGGGCCCCTCCCGTCCTCGCCCCCTCGACGAGTCAGTCTCTGCGGCCAAGTCCAGTAGCATGCGCACGTCCGGGTGTCCATCGCTGAAGCCTATGCACCAGCTACATTTCCCATGTCGAGTTACCGGTTCTTTTCTGTTACCTCCTCACCTCAGTGCCGACCCAAGGGTCTCCTCTCCTACCCCCTCCCCCTTCTTTCCCTCCTCCCTCCTCCTCCTCGCCCCTTGTCGCCCCTCTCCCGGCACCCGCCTGCTCTCAAACTTGTGTGTGTGCTCCGCCAACAGCCGCAGGTCAGCTACCCCGTAGTGCGACGCGCCTGCGGAGAAGGTCTTCCTGCGGAGGGGCGGAGGGAGGGGCGGGGCGGAGGGAGGGGCGGGGCGGAGGGGGGGGCGGGCGGAGGGGGGGGCCGGACGGGCGGGGCGGGGCGGGGCGGGGGACCAGGTAAGGGGCGGGTCAGGTGGTGCAGGCGCAAACGGAGGTAGGACGGGCGGTTAGTGCGCGAACCCCATGAGACCGAGAAGGGAAAAAGCCCCCGGGCTATGGCAGCTGGATGAATGTTTATGGCACGCGTTTGCATATTGCATGTAGGTCGGTGGGAGTTGAACAAGGGAGTGTGGCTGTGCGGGTGTGCGGCTGTGCGGGTGAGGCCGCACCTGAAGGCCAGGCAGGCCAGGGTGGTATAGCCGCCCGCGCTGCCGCCGGCAATGCAGAGATGGTTGCGGTCCACCCTGCCCGCCGCCACCAGCCACTCGGCGGCGGCGCAGCAGTCCTCGACGTCCACCTGGCCGATTGGAAGGGCGGTTGGAAGGGCGGTTGGGACAGGTGGTGGATTGGGGGTTGGTGGATTCCGGGCAGGTCATGGATTCGGGGTCAGTGGATTGGGACAGGTCATGGATTGGAGTTCGGTGGATCCGGGGCAGGGGTCGGGGCAGGGTCCAAAGGGGGCTGCGTTGGGGGACTCGGGACGTGTACGACAAGTTAGCCAAACCCAACGGGTGGCGCACTGAGGGTTTGAAGGGTCGACCGCCGAGTGCTCCTACCAACCACCACCCCACCCTAGACGGGTCAAGGGAGGGGCGCAGAGTCCGTGTGGCAACCCGCAAATCCCGCGTGCACCCCCGGAAGGCGTTTGCAGTACGATAGCGCAACCGACACTAGCAACGGCCAAACGCTCACCACGCCCCAGCGGCCGTTCAGGCGGTTCCGGTACGCCGTGCCGTACCCCGTACTGCCGCCGTAGTTGATGTCAGCCACCGCAAAGCCTGCGGGTTGGGGTGGGTTAGGAATTGTGGGTTGGGGTGTGGGTTAGGAGGGGCGGGAAAGCATCAGACGGTCAGCAACATGCGATCAGTTCCCCCCCCCATGGGGAGCTTTCTCACCCCTCAGTCCCCCCCCCATGGGGAGCTTTCTCACCCCTCAAGTCCCCCCCCATGGGGAGCTTTCTCACCCCTCAGTTCCCCCCCCCCCCATGGGGAGCTTTCTCACCCCTCAGTTCCCCTCCCCGTCCCATGGGGAGCTTTCTCACCCCAGTTTCCCTCCCCCTCCCGTGGGGAAAGGTTTCCCTCCTCGTATGCCGTGTACACGGTTTTCCCTTCCTCCGCCATCCCCCCCAAAGGTACCTCTGCTCGTCCAGTACTGCATCACGGGGCTCAGCGACGAGACCGCAGCTGATGTGGGGCCCCCGTGGCTCTTGACTAGCAGCGGGGGAAGCGTACCCGGGGGGTGTTTGAAGTCCCTGGGCGGGGCGGCAGGACGAGCGGAAGGGTGGATGGAGGCGCGGGGTTTTAGGGTTTTAGGGTTTTTTAAGTAGTTGGGTCCTGATTGCTGTGTCCGGGAGCTATAGCACAGTCGTGGGAGAGACGTACGAGAGGCTTGCACCTTGGGAGCCGGTAGCTTGACTAACCCACAACCGTAATCATAACCGGAACCATAAACATAATTGCATGCGTGAGCACAGCCCAACTGTTGTGTACGGGATCTGTAGGGCAAGATGCCAACGCACTTGTTGGTGGGCGGGTAGTACAGCATGTGGGCGGTTGCCGGCTTGCCGTCAAAGGTAGTTGGGTACGACACGGCCTCAGGGATGGACACGTAGCCATCCGGGATCTGCGGAGGAGCAGGAGTGCAAACGGGCAAATGGTTGTTGGTTGCAACGCCCATGCCTCAAAACGGTTGTCAAATCCAGCTTCAGAGCGCCTCACATGCCCAACACGCCGAGCAGCCGCCAGGCAGCCTCAACCGACGCCCCCAACTGGAAACCGAAACCGCCAAAATCCGAAAAATCTAGGGCCCTATGCCCCACCTTTGTGCTGCTCGCCGTCTTCACCACCTCCCAGCTCGCCAGCGACACCGCCGCCAGCGCCTCCGGCGACGCCGCCGTCAGCTGTACGACAGCCGCCCCCCGTGAGTGCGACGCGCCAACGGCCGCCAGGGTCACCCCCCCGTCAGCCAGCTGCCGTACAGCCAGAGCAGGGGTGCCGAAGTTCGTAAGCCCTGAAACACACAGTGGCGGCGGCGGCGGGCGTCTGGCTTCATGGGTTCGTTGGTTCGTTCGTTGGTTAAAACCGTTCAGCTGAGACGGCCCAAATACAATTCCCCGCCCCCCCCGCCCGATGATGTTTCGCAGGGAACGCGCACCCGCATTGATGCGCGTTAGTCGCCAGCTCCCGCCGTTCTCCGTTGGCGGTTGCAACAGCGCTAGGATGGTCCCTGCCTCTTTGGGCTCGCAGAAGAGCGCAACCACGGCGCCATCCGCCAGCACCTGTGGCGGGGACGGAGATAAGCGGGTGGAGCGTAGGGGGGTATTGAGAGGCACGGGGGCGGGTTTGCAAGGAAAACCCGTGTACGAAAGAAAACCGTTTAGGACAGACGTTTCGGCCTCGGGACAGAACACGTGGTTCGGGCGGCAGGTGACGGCGATAGTGCCGTATTACTGTTACTGTCGTACCTTGTACGATTGGCAGCCGAGGCTCCACGTGGGGAAGCCCCACTCCGCCTCCATCGGGCACAGCGCCTCCGCCTCCGCCTGCACCCACCCTTCTGCCGTACCAGGGGTACGGCAGCGGTACAGGTTCCACCAGCCGGACTTGTCGTCCACGTAGTACAGGTGTGCGCCGTCCGCCGACCAGACGGGCTGCTGTACGGCACTGCCCTCAACGGCGCCGGGCAGGCCAGCGACCCTGCGAGAATCGGTTGCCGATGACGGTTTAGGGTTGGGAGTTTGCCAGTGGGGACCGCGTGGGCCCGTGGGCCCGTGCACGCTTAAAGGCCAGATCCAGGCCTCTCCTCCCGCAATGCCGATATCACCGTGCCTCTAACCAACAACTTCTAACTGTCAACTACCTGGTCGCTTGCCCAACGGTCCCGTCGTCCAACAGGGGAGCCACGTGGAGGCTGGTATGGTCCTGGAGCAGTGTATGTGGGGCGGGGATGGCGGCGGCGGGGACAGTACACGTGTACGAACGGGGGGGAGGGAGGGGAGGGGAGACGCAATCCTAACTCCCCCCGCCCAACCGCCAACCAACTCCGCCCAAACCCGCCCTCCGGAACCCACCCACGGCATGTTGGGAAAGTCCCACTGGATCCACGCCAGCCAGCGGCCGCAGGGGCTGGGGCGGGGGTAGGCGTAGAAGTCGGCGCTGGTGGCGAGTGGCGTGACGGCGCCGGTGGCCACATCTGGAGGAGGACCATGGAGCGGGTGTGTCCATAGTGGTGCGGGGCTGCTAGGAAACCCACGACCCAATCACATTGGAAAAACCCTCGCGACCGCGCCGCATTTCCAGGACCTGTTCCCTGAACCGCAATATTAAATATGTCCAAAACCACCGTGGGAGGGGTTACATACAGGTGGTGCTACCAGTGGGCTGCTCTCACCGATGGCCACCAGGCGGCTGATGACCTTCTCCGGCGCCAGCTCAGCCCCCGCATCGTCCCGGTGGATCTCCGATATCGCCACCAGCCGGCGGCGGGCCGCGTCCCACGACGCGTCGGCGAAGCGCTCGCCGCGGGCCTCCGACCCGTGGGTCACCAGCCGCGGCTCCGAAGGCTCCGCGCCCGCCAGGTCCTGCGCGTACAGCGCCTGGTCACTGCAGCAACGCACACAAGCGGCAAAGATGCGGTACCGTTTACCGTTAGTTGGTTGTGCTCGTTCATGATGCTGACGCCAAGCCGTCAATGCTGGTGACGCTCGTTGGGGCGTCGGTGCTGCTTGCCAAGCTATCATTCAGTACAATAAGGATGCTATGTTATCCTCAAGCCCAGGCGAACCCACGACAAGACGAGGGGCTTATGTACGGGGCCTCACCGGGGCTGAACCCAGGACAAGACGAGGGGCTTATGTATGGGGCCTCCCCGGGGCTGAACCCAGGACAAGACGAGGAAAGAGACGCCACCCTGTCTAAGACCAGCCGTACCGTGCGTGCCTGCCGTGCGTACGTGTTTGGCTCACCTGAAGTTCGAGAAGTACACCGTGTCGTCCACGACACAGTAGTCACCGCCGCCGTACTCATGTACGGTGCAGCGGACGTTGAAGCCGTCGGGGGCCACGGGTGGTGTCACGTCACGGATAGAACCATCAGGGGACCTTCCGCGCGGGGATTGGAGTGGGGCCCAGCGAGGAGAAACCGAGTTGGTTGGTTGGTTGGCGGGTTCGGGGGGACAAGTGGTTATGGTGTACGGCAACGGCGTGTGCCATGTACAAGTATGCTAGCCAGGAGCAGCGCGATGGGCACGATGAGGTTTGAATAGTTAGGGATGGGGGGGAAGGGGGCGGGACGTGGCCGACTGGCACTGCTGGATGGCTTCGGATGCAACTCTTGAGCGTTGACGCAGCCGGGCGATGCTCGCGGTCACGCACCTCATCACCAGCACCTGCCGACCGGACTCATTTGGCCTGATCTCCAGCCAGAGCAGGGCTCCATCCGAGGGACGCAGAGTGGGGCCACTAAGCTTCACGGCCTTTTCAGTGATAGACGCAGATGTGATCGGCGATTGCCACTCGCCGAGCGGAGCCTCGCGAGGTGAGGAACCTTGTTGCACACGCGTTGCTTCAGGCCGCTTGACATCTTTAGAGCCTCGATTCCCCATTCCAATGTGGCGACGACCAGCGTGTCAACAACTCGGCTTTGTTACTAGGGCTTGAACGATATCAAGCTTCTGCGGCACAAACACTGGATGTGATATATAGGAATCTTTATTTTGTGAGGGTAACGGAATCGTGCTTACAGAAAACTAGGATTATCAGTATACGAAGCAGTTGAAGTTGGGGACGTCTGAGCATTGAAGTGACGCGGTTCCGTGCCGTAAATGTGGAAATCGATAGCCATCCTGTAGTCAGCTTTTGTTCCGGGACCCGTCATACTGATCTTCATACTTTGCAATGCCTTCGTCGCGATTAAAATTGCATGATCATGGCCATTCGGCGCACCGGTCCGGGCATACGGAGCGAGCAGGCCATCCGCTCACGCGCTCGGTACGCATCCCAAGAGCCTATGCCCCACGCAAGAACCTATGGGCAATCGATGAAGCGTACCTCTCAAGCCGTTCACGGGGAATGTGCACCTCATACCGGTATGACAGTTAGCTTGCAAGCACAGGATGATGCGGATGATGCGGATACTGCGGTGTGTCAGCCTCCGGCACAGCGGGGGCCTGATAGTACTCCACCTCACCTCTGTAAACCCATATTCCATGCCGGGGTACTTGGGGGAGCAAACATGGCCGGAAACAGTTCTTAAGCATAAGCTCAACACCCGGCTGACGAACACTGCGAAGACCGTTTCCCTGGACGGCCGCCTTCTCGCGCAGGCGCTTGCAGGGGGGGCGTAGGTTTGGAAACCAGGGAGGGGGGCTTAGTTTTGGAAAGTAGCATGCCAGACTCTCTCGATTTGTGTTGTTGTTGTTGTTTTTTGTTGTTGTGAGGAATGGTTTTGCTGCACCCTCATCAACCAATGACATGGTGGGCACTGGAAGGAAGGCGGCGTTGCGGACGGCCCGGATTCCCCGTGGGCGGTTGAACCTGCACCGAAAGTTCGAGACGTATGCATGCCCATTTGCAAGCTAAATACGATCTCGACGCTTGGTAAACCTCCCGCAGTTCTACTGCTCGTCTCTTTGACCGCTGCCGTCCTTGACAATGTCCCGTCTTGCCACTGGTTGATGTAGCTGCAGCGAAAACACCGTTCAGAACACAGCGGATACCTACAACAATATCAATGCCTCCATAAAATGGTTGGCCTCTACTTTTGGACCCGCCGCAAGCAGCGCTCCGCGACCACCAACCCCGTCAGCAAACCGTGCGAACCGTCAGCAAACGTTGCCGTTGATGTGCTGCAATTGTCATCACTCACAACTGTTGCGCACTTTTTCTTTAATATCATTATTCGCTGACTTTAGCAAACAAAGCTGGTCTATTCGCCGGAAGTCTGCTCCCAGTTCGTGCCCACCCTCCTGCTTGTCAAGATGGCAGCTCTTAATCGCATCCAAAAAATTGCGTCCCATCTTGACCCTCCCAAGCCCTGTAAGGTGCGCGAACTGGCAGGCGCGACTGGATGCCTGGAATCCCCCCGCGGCCGAGCTGCTCCCCTTTGGCTCGCCTGTCGTATTCGCACATGCCGCTTTTCTGTCGACGTGTCCTTCCGAAAGACGCCGACGTGGTGTAGGGCCAGCAGGCGTCGACTTCTCTCCGCGTCCTGCACCGCTGACGCTTCGCCCCTTCGCATACGCTTGCGTGACAGGCCGCGCGTAATAAAATAAGCAAACGCTTACATGCACGCACATGCTCGCCCCTTGCAAACCATGAATGGGCGCACCCACCAACCTCTTGGTGTCCCATCCACTCTCTTCCCAGCCCCTCTTCCCCTCCGACACAAAACGCGACCGCTCCCTCACAGTTCAAGGTCGCGGTGCTGGGCGCAGCCGGTGGCATCGGCCAGCCTCTGTCAATGCTGCTCAAGATGTCGCCGTACATCTCGGAACTCAGCTTGTACGACGTGGCTAACACGCCCGGCGTCGCCGCGGACGTGTCCCACATGAGCACGGGCGCACGTGTGCGCGGTTACCTGGGTCCCGACCAGCTGCCGGCTGCGCTGGCTGGCTGCCAGTTGGTGGTCATCCCGGCGGGTGAGGGGGAAGGCTTGCGGGGGTGTGGGTGGGAAGAGAGCAGAGGGGAATTAAGAGGAGAGCTGGCAGAGGGGGAATGCGGGAGAGAGCTGGCAGGGGGGGAAGAGCAGCGCTGCGCACCCACCGGGGGGGTGGCGTGAGCACCGTTGATACGAAAAGGACTGGGGGGGGGAATTGGGTAGTGGGAAGATCGCGTGGAGGGGGGGCTCCGAAGGAGGGCCGGGTGTGTATGGTGGTGGGGCCGGCAGATGTGTGTGTGTGTGTGTGTGTGTGTGTCGGGAACTCCATGCAGTTGTTGTGACTCGTCTAACTCGTGTAACATCGGGTCAGGAGGTGGAGGCTACCGACGCCGCCGCTGCTGGCGGCGGGTCGCAGCATCCAGCCCCTTGCCGCTCTCCTCCCCCCCCGGCCCTCTACCACCGGCTAGGTCCTATCCTCCATTCCACCGCTGGCTAGGTTCTGTCCTCCATTTCCGATGTCGTGTAACCGGGCCTTCTTCCCCTCTCCCCATCCACCACCTGCCCCACCTCCCACCTGCCCCTCCTCCCCGACTCCAGGGGTGCCCCGCAAGCCCGGCATGACACGTGACGACCTGTTCAACATCAACGCCGGCATCGTGCGGACGCTGGCGGAGGCTGTGGCGGTGCACTGCCCCACCGCCTGGTTGGCGGTCATCTCCAACCCGGTCAACTCGACTGTGCCCATTGCTGCGGAGGTGCTTCAACGAGCAGGTACCAGAAGAGCGGGGTAGTGGAAGAGCGGGGTAGTGGAGGAGCGGGGTATTGGAAGAGCGGGGTATTGGAAGAGCGGGGTATTGGAAGAGCGGGGTATTGGAAGAGCGGGGTATTGGAAGAGCGGGGTATTGGAAGAGCGGGGTATTGGAAGAGCGGGGTATTGGAAGAGCGGGGTATTGGAATAATGGGTTTTTTCCTGCCGGATCCCGCGTCCAAGGATGGCTCGATCGTGGGGGGGTTCAAGGGGGGCTGCCTCACCGCCCCGAAACCAGCCATTTTGGCTCCGTTTCTCTCCCTCCATTCGCAGCCCCCAAACCCGTACCTGCCCCGCGCCTGCCCCGACCCTTGCAACGCGTGTTGGAAACGTCCTCTGGCTATTACCGGTATTACCTTTCAGCTGCACCCGGTTGCGGCTACTGGTTCCCCCTCACCCCCCTGCCCCTGGTGCCCCAAGGTGTGTTTAAGCCCTCCTCCCCCCTCACACTCCCTCCATCTCCTCCCCGCTGCCCCCAGGCGTGATGAACCCCGCCCGGCTGTTCGGGGTGACGACACTGGACGTGGTGCGCGCGGAGGCCTTCGTGGCGGAGCTGGTGGGCGCCGACCCACGGGACGTTTCGGTGCCTGTGGTGGGCGGCCACGCGGGCATCACCATCCTGCCGCTCCTGTCGCAGGTATGTGTTCCTTTACTGGTAGATGTGTCCATGTGTGCATGTGTGTATGTGTGTGTCGTACACATCATGTCGAGGATTTAGCTGTCGCTTTTACGATAGGGGGGCAGGTCCGCGGAGGTTGAAACGAAAGCCAGCTCCCCGCTCTCCCCGCCCCGAGCCCCCGACCTGGGCGGGGCGCTCCCTCCCCCCCCCCACCTGCCCTCCCCTCCCCGCCGTGCCTGCCTGCCCCGCCCCGATCTGCCCTGATATGTTAATCGAGCAGCTCCCTAGGGTTTTGATCCCTTGCGTAGTCGAAGCCAGTTTGCGGAGCACTATTGTCGGCCAGTTGGGTTACGGAGCCAGTTACCGCATACCTGCATGCCGTGCTGCTCCCGCCCGCCCGCCCGATCGCCTTTGCAGGCCCGGCCGCCGCTGCCGCCTTCCATCACGGCCGAGAAGCGTAAGGCCCTCATGGCGCGCATCCAGGACGCGGGGACGGAGGTGGTGCAGGTGGGCTGGCAGTGGGGGGGCAGCGGGGGAAGAGGGGAGGGGGTATGGCCTGGGGGAGACGGGGGGCAGACCGGGGGCAGGCCGGGGGCACACCGTGGGAACGGAGTTTGGCGGGTCTGGCTTGAGCGTGTGTGGCCGCTCCGGTTTAGCGGCTTTGCGCTGGCCCCATAACCACCATGACTAACATAACCACCACTTGCGGCCCACCGCACCGCAGGCCAAGGCCGGCGCCGGCTCGGCCACCCTCTCCATGGCCTACGCCGCCGCCCGCTTCGCCGACTCCTGCCTCCGCGCGATGTCCGGGGAGGGACCCGTGTACGAGTACGCATTCGTACGCTCGTCCGCCGTACCAGACCTTCCGTACTTTTCGTCGCCGCTGCGGCTGGGCCGCGGGGGTGTGGAGGAGGTCCTGCCGCTGGGCCCTATGGATGCAATGGAGGCGGAGAACCTGGCGGCGATGAAGGCGGAGCTGTCGGACTCCATTCGAAAGGGCGTGGAGTTTGTCGCCCGCGCACCCGGCGGCGCGGCTGCCAAGTGATTCGTCGGGATCGTGAATCTCGAGGATACGCACTCCAAAGGAACATGACACCCAACCCAGCCTACGTGCTAGGGCTACCGTCCCTTTGCCGGCTGCAACGACAGAGGCAGTGACAATGGCGGTGGTGGTGGCGGTGGCGGTGGTGGTGGTGGTGGCGGTGGTGGTGCATGTGTTTGGACGCGAGGATGAGGAGGGTAAGGAGGGTGAGGAGGGAAACTGGACCTGGCCGAGGGTCGCTGCTCTCCGAAACCCAACGTCTATTTTGATGTGCGGCATGGGCAGGTGGGGCTGTACGAGAACGATGGAGCAAGGTATGGTAGACGGCTAGGTTTGTTCTGGCTAGGTATGGCTTCATTAGCATCGGATAAGGGTCTTGGAACTATTCTTTAGGGTTTTCCCCTGTGTTGAAATTCGAGCTGTCCGAGGGGGTGTAGGGCCCTGATTGGGGAGCAGCTCCTGCCCAGCAAAGGGCGTACGATACGCCGTACAGCTTGCCGCAAGCGCCGACACAAGCGCCGTACAACCTTGTTCACGCTCGGGGCTGACCCCGACGTGCTGCAACCGTGCGTGCTTTATGGCGCTTACGACGTACGCCCTATAACGCATATATTCTTTTGCAACCCCACCGCCGTGCGAGTACTGCAAGATGCGGTCAGCAGGAAAGGGACACCCAGGCGCCATGGCGCCATGGCTGGAACGACCAAACCCTAACAATAAGGCAATAAAAAAAGGGATGCTAGATTGGCTGTCGCCAGGCCTTTGCGGGAGTGGTGTGTACCGTCGTCTTAGCAGTGGGGAACCGCGGATGCATGCTGGTTGCGGACGAGCGCCGACTGCTAGCCACAGGCCGTCAGGTACTGTTGATGCTGCGGTGGTCTGGTGTAGTGTGCGTGGAGGTGGACTAGTGCGCAGCTGCTACGAGGCATAGCGTCCTGGCAGGCGGGCGTGAAGAGTGGGAGGCCGGGGGGGCAGGGGGCATTCCCCCCTTGCGCGCATCGGCCCCGCTGCGATATGCCTCTGTTAGGACAGCGAGGCTGCGATGGAGGGGGAAGGCAGCCCGCGTCCACGGTGACAGAGCCCCGGGAACTGAAGGAGCAGGTCCGTGTCTTGTAACGACCAACGACCAACCGCTCGATGCCTCCCGATTGCGATGGACACGCGGGAGGGATGCGAGCGATGCAGATTGCGGGCTCGTAAACGAGGTAACGCAGCTCGCGCGGGGAGGGAAGCCCATCCCAGCCCAGCCAAGCTCAGCCCGCATTACCTTGGTGTTGACCTGCAGGTACCTGCTACCCAACTCGCTACACAGCGCACAAACACAACATCCTCCTTCTGCAGCAGGCAAGCAAGCAAAATCTTCGTCGGGTGCGCTTGCAATACAATCAGCCGCAAGTGCACTCCGCCCTGCCGCAGCGAGGACCCCTCGAGGGGCCAAGGCGAGGGCATGCCAACCGTCAACCAACATCCCAAGCCGGCTCCCCACGGGACCCCCCTCCCGCCGCCGCCGCGCTCGTCCAACAACGCAACCACTTCCATCCAACGACGGCGAAACTAACCGCAATCACGCCACGCCGGTCTTACTGTACGACAACATGATGTCATGAGATCTCACAGCGACCGCCCACCCAACTGCAGGGGCATTCGCCCGGTTACACCCCCCCCCTCCCCGCCCCTCCCCGCCCCGCATCATGAGCGGGGTAACGGCCCAACGCTCTTCAAAAGCAACCCTGCGCCGTACGCTAGTCCAACCATTTACCCATCCATGTACACCAACGGCATAGCGGATTAACGACGGACCGACACACGCGCTGGCGCCCAGCGGGGGACTTCCGCCACCGCTTTATTGCGACAGATGGACACGGACTCAGCTAGCGCAACCGAAGATCACCGTGCTAGGATGTGTTTGGGCTCCAGCCCAGCGCCTGGCTGCCCCTCGTCCGTACCTATCTGCGCGGCTGTTTTCCTTCTTTCTTCTACGCAGCAACAGCAACCCGTACTTCCGGCCCGCAAAGCAGTAGAGCCGCCTCAAGAACTCATTGCAAACCTTTATTACTTGGGTGGCACATCATGCGACAATAATTTTTTTATCTACCGCGGGACAAACAGCCGGACAACAAACGTCCAGGGCCCTTCCAATCGCAGCTGGTCCCGGCTTCCGAAACCGTGCGACATCGCAGCGCGAGTTTCAACAAGGTCTTCTTGGGGATGCCAAAACACACCGCATCCTGCAACCGGAGAGTTGTACCCGCATCATTGGGATCACCCGGAGGGCCGGTTGCATCTCCCCGCGCCGCGATGTCGTACAACGGCGCGGTCGGATGGACGTCACCCGGCAACACCTCTTGCAGCGCGTGCTGCTACTGCCCAGACCAAATAGAGCAGGAGCAGCCCAGGGAAAAACAAGCCAAGCCCCAACGACAAGCAGGATGCCGCACACCACCCTCTTTGAACAGGGCGATTTAAAACGGGCGATTTACTGGTAATTCCAATACTGCATAGTTGATTGACTGCATCTGGCCCCACATGTCCCGGCGGTGCGTCCTGTCAGAGCCAACAAACAACCGTAACCGCTTACCGGCAACCCTCAACCGTAACATGCCCGCATAAGACCCTGATCGCCCACCCACATGCGTCAGAGCACACGCAGTGCCGTACAACCCGCCAGGTCCCAGCGCGGTCCTGCGCACACGGGGCCAGCAGCAGTAGTGTCGAGGTGGTGATTTCGCCGCCGCCATTGCTCCAAGCAACGGGAGGCAGGCCTTCCCGTCAAACCATCCCACAACTTTCGCATCAGTCTTGTATCAGTCTTATATCAGTCTTACCTTTCGCACAGTTCCAATCCCTTCTCCGTTCCTCCCTTTGCCGGGCTGGACGGCCGCAGCGCACCATTCGGGCCCGTGCGCCATACACAACTTCCCCTCACCCATCCCGCCGCCGTACACACATCCCGATCCCCCAAATCCCACCGCTGTTCCCACCGCCTGCGCGCCAATGTCGGCCCGCCTCTTCCCGCCCCGAAACCACATCGCACAACC
The DNA here is from genome assembly GCA_003116995.1 of Yamagishiella unicocca. Lineage (NCBI taxonomy): Eukaryota > Viridiplantae > Chlorophyta > Chlorophyceae > Chlamydomonadales > Volvocaceae > Yamagishiella > Yamagishiella unicocca. The sequence continues at coordinate 787,097 of BDSL01000027.1, read as the reverse complement.
TGCCCCCGGGATCGCTGCCGTACATTCCAGGATAGGTATAAATGTTGAGGGAATAAGCAGGAATATGTTTAGCAACCAGTTTGACCAACCGCTTCTAACCAGTGGACGCCGTACAGCCATGAGGACCCGGTGGAAACTGCCACGCTTTGAGGGCCACATGATAGCGTCCGTGCCGTACCATGCCGTACCGCGGATCAACGGCTGCACCAAGGGGCGCAGCAGGAGCAGTCCCCGCCCGCCCCGTGAGACCCTGCGTGCGCCGCACCCCTTCCAAACCATGACAAGACCACCTGCCTAGCGACCCGCGGGTCGCATCCGCGCGCCAAAGGGTGCCATCCTTTGCAGCGATGTCCCGCGCAGACACTATTTGCACGGTGTGACTGGCTAAGGGACGGCGTTACCTCAACTGGGGGCATCGGTTGTGGGCGGGGCCTCCGAGGACGCCGCCTCCAGCCGCCAATTGGGCATCTTCCACTCACTTCACTCGCAGGGATCCTTCCTCTGCCGCCGCGCCGGTCCAAGTGTGGGTCCCCACTCTTGTGTGGGTTCCCCCTCAACCTCTTACCATCAACCCTAATTACAGGTGATCGACCCTAAAACGCATGAGCAAACCCTAAAGCACATGACCAAACCCTAAAACACATGTGCACCAGCGCTGAAAAGCATGTTGGCACCGACCCAACAAGGCTTGCTGCCGAGTTGGGTGCGTTATTGGTTTTCGACGGCCGCCATAAGGCCCGACCCTCCACCAGGCCATCACCTGCCCAACCGCAGGGACGGAGCCCTGCGAGCGTTACAATACACGCGTCTCACTGACCCTGAAGTACGACATCCCGGGATTACAATCCACCATCCACTTGTACGGCATCATGAAATTCCGGGGTCATGATCCACCGTCCACTCATACGGACCGCAATCCCCCCTCTGGTCGGTCGGCGCTGTGTCACCCAGAACTGGTCTGATCAGAACTGATCTGATCAGAACTGGTCCCAGGCATCTGCTGCACCCAGGCGTTGCTGCACCCAGGCGCTGCTGCACCCCCCAGGCATCCAGGCTGCAAAGCAAGCGACTGCGCAGCACGCAGCTGAAGTGCAGCCAGGGCGCCGCTGAAGTGCAGCCAGGGCGCCGCTGAAGTGCAGCCAGGGCGCCGCTGAAGTGCAGCCAGGGCGCCGCTGAAGTGCAGCCAGGGCGCCGCTGAAGTGCAGCCAGGGCGCCGCTGAAGTGCAGCCAGGGCGCCGCTGGTGGATCCACCTCAAGGGAAGCGCATCCTGATCGGCTGGTGGCCGACCCCAGCACTGCCCCCCATGTCGCAGTCCACCAAACAGGCATTCCCACCACCGCCCAACACTCCTCCACCTCCTCCTCCCACACACCCCCTGCAGTCCCCCTTTGAGTGAGGGCCCTCGATGCCTCCGCTGCCCGTGTGTTTGTAGCAAGCGCCACCGCCGCTGTGAGGAGCTTTGGCAGCGGCGCCGGTCGTGCTGCTGCTGTGCTGGGTGGCGCTGCGAGACGCTCCGCCGGCACCGTTCGGCGCCCGCATCAGCTGCTGCTTGCGCACCTCCTTTTCTATCTTGGTCAGCATCTTGAGGGTGGAATGCGGGACGAGGTGTGGAGCAAGTTAGGAGGACCGCCGTGGTGGGGGTGGGAGTGGGGTGGGGACAGAGCCACACCCCGTTGGGGACACACCCCGTTGGGGACAGAGCCACACCCCGTTGGGGACACACCCGTTGGAGACACACCCCGTTGGGGACACACCGCGCCAACCGCACCTTGACGATCGCTTCGAAGCTGGGTCGCTTCTCCGGGCTGGTAGCAAGGCAGGCGCGGCCCAGGCGCACCAGCGCGGGGTGCGCGGAGGCGGGCCACTCGGGCTTGAGCTGCGGGGAGGAAGGGGGGAGGGGGGCGGGTGTCCACGTGAGGAGGGTGGGATGTAAGGAGGGCGGGTCTGTCAGTCGTCGGCACGAGAGCCGAGCTGCGCTTCAAATCTCTACCCGAACCTTCTACTTTCTTTCACGCCCTGTGTCCATGAGTCGCCGTTCGTGGTATACGACATTGGTTTGCGTCTCAGTTCGCCGTATCATCCTCAAGCCGGTGGTCAAAACCCCACCCCGCGGCGGCTCTCCTGCCCTCGCAATGAAACCATCATGAACGTACCATGCCCTGCGACACGCCAACCAGGATTTGCGGTACGGTACACGTGCCGTACGGCATGATGTCTCCCGTCAGGAGCTGCCAGAGCAGGATCCCGAAGGAAAAGACGTCTGAGGCAGTGAGCGGGGCGGTGAGAGGAAGGTGGGGGCGAGGGGAGCGGCAGTGAGGAAGGTGGGGGCAAGGGGAGCGGCAGTGAGGAGGGTGGGGGAGAGGCAGTGAGGAGCAAAGGTGGCGCAGTGGGGTGGAAGGGGTTGCAAGGAAGCCCCGTGTACGAAGGAAAACTGTTTAGGACAGACGCTTCAAGACGCATCCTGGAGAACTTCGGGTTGGGGGCGCAGTGAGGTCGGCAGTGAGGAGGCAGGCAGTGTCCGACCGCATCAGCAGTGTCGACGCGAGTTGGGGCACCCAAATGGCACCATTTGGGTGCCAAAGTTTGGTGTTGTGGGGAAGTGCGGAGAAGTGGCCACAAGGCCAGCCACCTGAGTGGACGAGCCCGGCCCAGTGGAGTGCGTAGAGGGCTGGAACCCACCACCAGAGGCGCCCGCATATGTCGTGTATGGCAGCAGCATGTGGGTGAGCGTTGCACAGCGCACATGTGGGTGAGCGTTACACAGCACACATGCCACAATGATGACCCCGTGCACCCCTGCCACCACAACCCCGCCCTTCCAGGGCAGAGCTGTGTTGTTGATAAGATCATAAGATGAACACAGAAGAACATGAAATTCCAATGAATGAATCACCAAGGGCTGTGTATGGACGCCCAAAACAGGAGTTGCTGACACCACAGTGCCTCCACCTTTACTAAGGCCCTCCGCACTCAGTCTCCCCCTCCACACAGGGCACCAAAACACATGGCATGCACCCACCCGACGCCTTCAGCCAGCGGCCCATGATGACCTCCGGAGCCATAACCGTCACCGTTGACCAGTGGTTGAGCTCCAACGGCTTGTCGCCCCGGGTTACCTGCGAGCGACCACCCGGCACCAGTTCTGATCGGATCGCTTCACTGCAGCCGCCCAACCACCCGCTGAGGGGCCGTACAGAAAAAACGACGCTTCACGTGCGACGACGCCCGCGATGTCGTATTCGGGCCCTGTACGACGATGCCGTAAAAATGAAGCGCGCAACCCTACGTTCCTCGTGGTTGTTATCCCAAGCAAAATCCTTTTATTTAAAACTGAGCCTAACCCGCTCCCAAGTTCCAACCCACCTTGCTAAGTCCGAAGTCGCTCACGACTGCCGTGAAGCCCCGGCGGTCGGTACGGCATCCTCGCAGCAGCACATTGCCCGGCTTGAGGTCGCCGTGGATGATGCCGTTGGCGTGCAGGTGGGACATGCCCTGGGGTGAGGGCGAGGGTGAGGGTGGTGGTTGGAAGGGGTGCAGTGGTGGGAGGGGGGGATATGCCGGTTTAGGGGTACCGTGTTCTATTCCAACCGTGCCGTGAGTGAATCCCACCTCATCCTAATCATACCGCGCACTCCTGGGAGGGCCGCACGGGACGCACCTGGGCCACGTCCCTGGCGGTGCGCAGCAGCGAGCGGAGGACCACCCTCCTGGAGGCGGCGTGGAGCAAGAAGTCAGGCGCCCCCGCCCCCGCCCCCGCAAGCGCGGAGGTCAACGGCGAGGCCAGCACCCGACCATTGCTGGAGATGACGGTGGCGAGGGGGCTGAGCGTCGCAAGCGCGCCGCCTTGGGTGCTGCCTTGGGTGTCGCCGCCTAGGTTGCCGCCTAGGTTCCGCCCGCCGCCGCCGGCCCCAACGCCCCTGCCACCTCCGCCCCCGCTGCTGCCTCCCTCCTCGTCGTACGGCAGGCGGAACACACCGCGCTTGATGGCGGAGAGCAGCGAGCCGTGCTCGCAGTGCTCCTGTGTGTACGACACGAGTGTGCGGCAAAACTCGTTAGGCGGCGTCGGGGCGGTGTAACCTGGGCTGGCAGCAAGTAACCGCCAGTACGGCATACTCATAATAATTATAATACACACACTACTGCCGTGTATGGTACCAACCCAACGCGATACGTCCCCCACCCAACCCAACGCGACCCCGCCTCCCACCCACCATGATGATGTGCGTCATGTACATGCCGGGCCGCGCCTTTAGGTACGACAGCACCTGCCGTACGGACCAGAACTGAGCGCCCGAGCCCGCCTCCATATCCCCGAACCTGCGCGCGAGGCGGCGGGCCGGGGTGGCGGGAGCGGGGGCTTATGAGAGGCGACCCGTGGGTCTTCACTAAGAGGGGACCCGTGGGTCTTCACTAAAGTGAACCCATAAGGAAACGGGAGGGAGGGAGAAGGTTCAGGGATTTAGGGCTTCGGGGCCGCGAGGATTTGTGGGTTTGGGGGGCAGCGACATTTTGTGGCATCTTGAGCTGGCGGCTGGCACACAACCTTGCTTGACCCCAAGAAATGCGATCCGGGCTGCAGCCTCCCCGTCACCCTCCCCGTCACCCTCCCCCTCTTTCGTATTCTCAACCCAGTTCTCCAGCATGCATCGCAAAACGTCTGTTCTAAACGGTTTTCTCGGGCATCCACGGGTCTTCCTCGAAACCCCCTCGTCACCCGCCTCCCCGCCACCCTCCCCCTCGTCACCCTCCCCGTCGCACCCGTCCTCAGACTGGAAGGCGGAGAGCGCCTTTGCCGCGTGGGTCCAGCCCGCCATAGCGCCGCCGGTGCTGTTGCCGGCGCCGGAGGGCAACCTCCCCGCGCGAGCAAATGCCGCCACGCCAGCATCAGCCACCTCGTGTGGCACCAACACCATCGCACTCCCGGCGGCGGGGCTCTGCAGGCTGCGCCGGCTGGGGGGGCTCAGCGGCGGGCTCAGCAGGTGGCACGGCGAGCGCCGCGAGGGCGCCACCTCGCCGAACCAACTCTTGAACACCGACGCCCCCGGCCGGCCCCCCGCCATCCCCGCCCCCGAGGAGGACCGCATTGCGCCCAGGCTGGCGTGCGCCGCCGTACCAACGGCCGCGTGTACGACAGTCCCGTAGCTGCTGCCGGTGCCGCCGCCAGCGGGGGCCGCGTGTACGACGGTCCCGTAGCTGCTGCCGGCGCGGCCGGCGGCGGCGGCGCCGCCGCCGGCGGGCGCCGCCGCGGAGACGCCGGCGCTGGACCATTCGTTGCTGTGAGGCGGCGCGACGGCCACGGCGCCGGCTGGCAGTTGGGGTACGTCGGACACACTTGGGAGGCCCAGGCGGGAGAGGCGCTGCGTGTTGGCGCACAGGGCCGCCATGCCGCCGTTGGTGAGCGACGGCGGGGCGGCGCCGGCGCCGGCCATGGTTGCCAGTGCGCTGGTGCCCTGCGGCTGCAGCATCCTGCCGCGCCGAACGAGGCCGACGCTGTCTGAGAAGGTGGTGCAGGACTCCATGAGCGACTCCAGCAGCTCCTGCGCGACAGCACAGCACAGCACAGCACAGCACCGCGCAGCACGGCACAGCACGGCACGGGCGCGGCGCGCGCAGGCGAGAAAGGGGACGGTGAGATGCCGTATACACGCGGGCGCCGCGGATCACGTGCGCGGGTGCGGGCTCCCTGGAGCGAGCGGCGACCCGCCGCCGCCCAGCCGCCCTTCGCTCGCTGGCCAGCCGGTCGACACTATCGATTGCCGTACATCGCCATGCTGTACACACTCACCACTGTACTTCATGGACCACGTCATGCCGATGCTTGTTGCTTTGCGAAATGAAGATGAGCTGCTGACTAAGCATCCTTTCTCGTTCGGTCACAAGGCTCAGGACAGCCCTCCGACCCCCCCACCCACCGTGCCGCCCTCCTCGCAGCCGCCGGTGAACTCGCTTTCGTTGAAGGACGCCTCCGTGAGGCGAGCGCACTCGAAGGCATACGTGTGGAGGACGTTGGGGTGGTTAACCTGGGTGGTTGGTGGTTGGCGGTTGGCAGGAGGCAGGGCGGGGGGCCATGGTTGGACCTGGCGCGGGGGCAGGAGGGGTAACTGACCAAGGATTGACCCAGGAACCCCCTTCAACGACGCTGCCCCTCCCTGGACCCAGCCTCCGCCGGCCGCCGCCCCGACCCTCCCTGGACGCGCCACGGTGCTTACGACGCCCTTCCCTTCACACCCCTTCTCGCCCCTCCCTGGACGCACCACAGTGCTTACGACCCCCTCCAGGGCTGCTTCGTCAAACGTGCCATCCACGTCCGTCAACAGGAACTTGACCGCCACGGGGATGCCCTGCCACACGCCCTGAGCAGGAGAAGCAGGGGGAGGAGGGGGAGGACGAGGTGGAGGAGAAGCAGTGGGAGCAGGGGGAGCAGGAGGTGGAGGAAAGAAGGGGGAGCAGGGGGGGGAGGTGGCATAAGAACCGATTACGCGACTCGGATAGGATAGTTGGCGCATTGTCTTCGGAGCAGGAGGTGGGTGAGGAGCAGGCGGAGCAGGAGGCAGTGGAAGTAGTAGTAAGAGGAGGAGGGCGAGGAGGAGCAGGAGGAAGAGCGTCGGCGGTGGTGAGGTCCATGCTGTGCGGTGTCGGCGGTGGTGAGGTCCATGCTGTGCGGTGTCGGGGGGGTGACCAGGATGTCCCCTCCATGGAAACGCAGTGATGCGCCCTTCTGCTAGGGTCCCCGGTCGCCTGGGCCGTTTTACAGGGGTTTCGGAGCTTGCTGACAACCATGCCTGAACAGGCACTGACCCGGGCCTAACTAGGCCCTGCAGTCCCTTCGCCACCTGCGTGCACATACACATCCGGAAACGCCTGCGGGTTTCCGCCCTGGCGAATCCACCGTCCCACCCCATCCCAAATGAGTTCCCAGCCCCCCGCCCGCAGCACTCCAGGGGTGCGGCCCCTTCCCATCACAAGGGTACGCGGGTTTTCCTTGCGATCCCCCTCACCTTGAACACCGCCCAGGCCCCCCCCGCAGCACTCCAGGGGTGCGGCTCGTCCTCGCCACACCACACCTGGACCACCGCCCCTCCCTCACCTGGACCACCGCCCCTCCCTCACCTGGAACACCGCCCCTCGCTCACCTGGACCACCGCCCCTCCCTCACCTGGAACACCGCCCCTCCCTCACCTGGACCACCGCCCCTCGCTCACCTGGACCACCGCCCCTCCCTCACCTGGACCACCGCCCCTCCCTCACCTGGAACACCGCCCCTCCCTCACCTGGAACACCGCCCCTCGCTCACCTGGACCACCGCCCCTCCCTCACCTGGACCACCGCCCCTCCCTCACCTGGACCACCGCCCCTCCCTCACCTGGACCACCGCCCCTCCCTCACCTGGACCACCGCCCTTCCCTCACCTGGACCACCGCCCTTCCCTCACCTGGACCACCGCCCTTCCCTCACCTGGACCACCGCCCCTCCCTCACCTGGACCACCGCCCCTCCGCCACCTGGACCACCGCCCCTCCCTCACCTGGACCACCACCCCTCTCTCACCTGGAACACCGCCCCGCCGCCGCCCTGGCCGATCCATCGCAGCGCCGAAATCTCCCGGGAGAAAGCCCCCAGGTTTAGGGAGGGGGGAGTGGACGAGGTGCCCTGCGCGATGACGCTCCCTGAGTGCTGCATGAACGGCAACAGCACCATCTGCTTGGACCAGGTGTGTGGCAGGTGCGGAGGGGGCAGGCGGAGGAAGGCGCAAGGGCAGTGAGCGGAGCAGCGGCGGGGGCGTTCGAAGGGAGGGGCCCAGGAGGGGGTGGGTTGGTGGGCAGGTGGGTGGCGGGTCGTAGCGGAAGGGAAGCAGGGGGCCGGTCCGACCGGCACTTGCCGCCACCGGGGTGGAGTCGTCGGTTCGAGCCCCCTGTAAACTTGAAACCCAGAGACTCCCACTCGTAAGCTTGCGCTGAGGAAGCGGCAACGCATCCACCTGAAACCGCCCGCGCGAACCCCCTCTCCCAAGGGCGTCACCCCTGGAGGGCGGGTCTTCTCTCCCGGGGCCCTAAACCCAACCCAGCCCCCAACCCGGCCCCCAACCCGCGCCCCAAGCACACCTGGGACATCTGCTTGGAGGCGTACGGCAGTTGCCTCCTCCCGGCGCCGCCGCCGTAGGACAGCGCGTCAACGCTGGGTTCCGGGTACGGCAACGCCTCGTCGTACGGCAACGGTTCGGGGAGCATGGGCAGCAGCTGCGCAGCCGCCTGCGCCAACTGCCCAGCGCGCTGTGACTCGCTGCTGCGGCCAAACACCCTATCGCCGCCGCCGCCGCCGCTGCCGCTGCCTCCGGCCCCGCCGCTCCCTCCGCCGCCTCCGGCCCCGCCGCCCCCTCCGCCGCCTCCAGCTTTCCCGCCGTGACAGCCACGCCCGGGGACGCGCACCGGCCTGCCCCCGGCGGGCACGTGCATCACTCGCTGCGCTCGCCACGTCAGCGTTCTGGAGCCCTTGACGTGCGCCAGCAGCTGCAGGGAGGTCATGTTCTGCTCAGGCTGCGTCGGGCCGCCGTGGGGTCCCCGTTGCGGCGCTTCAGTCGACCACACCAGCTGCGAGCTGGACCGCAACCGCGGCGGCTGGGGAGGGGCGAAGGGGCGCGGCAGGGGCGGGGCGGCTTGCCCCGGGGGCGACTGACCCGCGGGTCGGCGGGCTGACGACGAGCAGGCGCTGGTGGAGCCCAGGGCGGTTCCCGCGGCGGCGGAGCCGCCGCTGCCGCTGCCGCCGGCACAGGCGCCCTGCTTTGCGCTCGCGGAGTACGTGGGGACGGAGGAGCTGCGACGGAGGATGGAGTTGGCGGGGCCCTCTTGCTCGTCCACCGCATCGGCGGTAGCGGTGGCGACGGCGGCACATGGGCTCTGCAGCGCGAAGTCATCGTCGGGCACCGGCTGCACCCCCTCCTCCTCCCCCTCCTCCCCCTCCTCCCCCTCCTCCTCCTCCTCCTCCTCCCCCTCCTCGTCCGCCTCCTCCTCCTCCCCCCAGACCGATGCCCAAAGCTTCCCCACGGACGCCTCACGCGCCGCCGCCGCGATGCCGCTGCAGGACACCGCCACCGCCGTCTCGGGAGCCTCCGGGCTGCCGCCGCCAGCGCTGGGGACGTTGCCGCTGCAGCCGCCGCTGCTGCGGCCCCTCCCGCGCGCCGCCGCCGCCGCCACCGCCGTCGCCACGGCTTCCTTGTCAGTTCGGCAGCCCGGTTTATCTGCTCCAGGGAGGGTGAGGAGGACGTGGACAGCGCCGCCGCCGCCGCCGATGCCGCCGCCGCCGCTGTCGGCTCGTGATTCGCCGCGCGACGCGTCCCTCGTCAACAGACCCTGCAGGAGCCCCCGGCCCTCCAGCCCGCACTCGGGGACGCGGCCCGCGCTGCCGACCCGCTCCGCCGATGCCGGCGAGCGCATAAGGCTCCCCAGTATGGAGGGGCCTCGCGAACCGGCAGCCGGCGCCGCGACTGCAGAGCCCGGCGCCGCCGCCGCCCTGACAGCGGTGCCATCCCAAGGCAGCAGCAGCAGCGACTGGAAGGGGGACAACTCCCCCCCGGCGGTGGCGGTGGCGGCGGCATTGGCGGCGGCGGCGGCGGCGCTGGCCTCGATAGCGCTGCCGCTGGCGGCGGTGGCCGCTAGCCGCCCCATAGAGTCCAGCAGATGCGGACGCCTCGCCGCCGCCGCCGCCGCCGCCGTGGCCGGCCGGCGCTCCAGCCAGGTTGCTTCCCATCCCCCGGTGCTGCGGCTCCGAGACCGCACTGGCTTGTCCGGCTGCGGGCTTGCCATCTTGGGTGCGGTCGATTTGGCTTTGCTCGGCCTGTTGCTGCTCGGCGAGCTGGCCATTGCGCGCTGCTGCGCTATCACGGCCGCTGCCGCTGCGGCCCTGGCGGCGGGGCTCGGGGTGTGAGACGCACAAGGCGGCAGCAGGGGCTCGTCCTCGGCGCGGAATCTGAGAGGCGGGTGGGGTGGGGAGGAAGGCGCGGAATTTGCGACCCCTGCGGTCACCGCGGTTTCCCAAATGGCAAGGCGGCCTGGTCCAAGGAGCACGACGGTAACGGTAGCTCGCCGGTGCCGTTGGGTGGCATATCACGTCTCCACGATGACGGTCGGTATTCGGGCTGGGAGGGAGAGGGGCTCCACCGCATATCGCCTCACCATGTCCCATTCCACCCACCCCGTTTCTCCATCTTACGCGTCGCGCGTTACCACACATTCGTTTGGTTCCATTCCGTTCCTTTACACGCCCGATGCCGGGCCGCCTCCACAGGCTTCTCGATAGTCAATCCAAGTGCTCCAGCATGCGCCCACAACTAGGTGTCCGAAGGTAATGCGCCAGCTATCCTATCCATGTCGTGTAACCGGTTTTTATGCCTCCCCCCCTCCCGTACGCATGCGCTCCAAATGCTAATGCAAACCGGGCCCGTAGTTTGTTTTCTTTTCCTCCAGCTCGCCGTTGAGGGGCCGCGTCCACAGGTTTCCGACCGTAAACCCAAGTTTTGCGGCGCACACACACACTCGAATGCGTGTCCCAACACTACCCGTCCGCTCGTTATATCTCTCTATCCGCCTCCAATGTCGTATAGCACGTGTCTCCGCGCCATCGCCCCCCCTTCCAAACCCGCCTCCAATGTCGTATAGCGCGGGTCTCCGCGCCATCAACCCCCCCCCCCTCCCAACTACGCACCGGATGTCTTCCATCAGCTGCTCCAATCCCTGCATAGCCACACTGAGGTCCTCAGGCGACTGGCGCTTAGGGTTTCGCCAGGGCTGGGAAAAGCTCGGTGTAGCCGTTCCAACCGACATGGCAGCTGTCGTCCGGCCAGTTGTACGGGAGCCCAACGGTAGGTCCCCAGCTGGGACAGTCAGGGCCGCCCGAGAGACTGACTCGAGCGACCCATTGACCGCGTCCGCTTGGGCGCTGCTCGGCGCACACGGCTGGTTCTGGAGGGGCGAAGTAAGGCCCTCGGGGAGCCCCGAGGCAGACTGCAGTGCTGGCAGTTGCTTGGGCGCGCACGCCGGCTGCACTCGGCAGTTATTGGTGCCGACGTGTTGGCTGAAGGTTCCGGAAGGTGTGGGAGAGCACCGCTCATGCTGCTGCGTAGAGCCGGGCGCTGCAGGCGCGGCCGCGGATTTCGCCGGCTGCGCATCCGCGCTGGGCGCACGTGCGCTGTGCTGGAACGACGACCTTCTACCTTCGGCCACGACAGCACCGGCAGCGTCCTGAGCTGCAGCGCGACTGCACCTAGCTCCGGCCGCGTCTTGTGGCAGCCGCGACGGCACGATGCAGCAAAAAATCCAAAGACCGTTCATGCCTGCAAATAGTAGGTTCAATTGTTGGCTCTTCAGTGTAACCCTGTGGTCTGACTCAGGTCGGCCCAGTTTCACGCCTTTGCTTCGTTGCAGTCATCTCCGTGTCCGAAAGCCTTAAGCGTGGCATTCATGAACGACGAAATGGAATACAGGTCGGAAGGGTGCAATGCTGGAGTCTCAAGGAGTGTTCATGGGAGGGATGCGCACCTTCACATTACAGAGACCCAAAACAGTTGACGGCAGGCTTGTTGAATGTAAGCAGGGTCCTCCTGTTGGTGCGGCGCTGGCTTCGAGTACACATATTGGCGTGCAGCCGCTCGTAGAAAGAAACATTTTGGCAGCTATCCACGTCACCACCGCTTTCCAGTGGTTTGCTTACAAAGAATGCAGCCAGGGGGCATAATTCGATAAATTCAACATCAAATACCTGGCTTTGTAAAGAGGTACCGATATGGTGACATATGAGCGCGTTCCCCCATCCAAAAGGATGCTAAGAACCTAAGATGCTAACGTACGTGTATGCTCTTCGAAGCCGTACCTTCGTTAGGCATATAAACTGACACACAGAGCCCTGCTACACAAAATATTCGTCCACAGTGGGCCGTACGCTGCGAACTACGCCCCCCTGTCGCCCTGTGGCTACTTCACAGCGCTTTTTCACACGGCCATCTTGCACCCCCCAAGGGAGGAGATCTATCTGAAACCTAATATGTTGAACATAGTACGATGGAGCACCTGCTTTACATCCTGAACTGCACCGAGTTACCTTACCCGCCTGATCGTACCGGTAATCAGTCTGTCATCCGGAAGATGTCCGACGGTACGGCGTGATTACTCAGTTCGCACAGCACGTGCGGCCAAGGTGGTCTTGGCTCTTCGGCGTGCGACCCCATGGACCCTCGGGCCAGAGGCCTCGGGAAATATGGTCCTTTTGCAACCCTGGGGCACATCCAATACCTTGTGCCAGCTCACGACACGTTAGGATGCTTCATTCAAGCCTTCATCTGCCCTTACCTGCGTATCTATCCGCCCACAGCATTTATGTTGACTAGCTCAAACGTTTTTGGGGCAGCAATATCCGGATGGTTGGTTACACGCAGGGGTGATGACCGAGATAACGCGAAAAAGCGCAGGCGGCGCCCCAGGCACTGCACGAAAAAACGTATCGCGCCGCTAATATCACTACACCACTACGGGTAATCCAGGAAGGTCGAAGGTTGCGCAAAAATACGTTATCACATAGTGCATCCTACGTAATGAAGCAAGCAGGGAGACACCAGGGATGACGCAGTACGACTGGATGACGGTTGCACCAAATTCTGGGGCCCTCTCAACCCACCAACGCGTCCACTAGCTTCCGACCCGGCTCCCTCTATCGTTTTTCCCCTGCTGTGAAGCGGGCAGAGAAACAAATTCCACGCAGCCGGGAGAGGCTCATGCCCCCCAAGCGCCGGCCCCACTCTCCGTCACTCGCAGCATACGTGCGGTACCAGCCTGCAGAAGCCGGAGCTTGCTAGCCCAAGCCGGGACAAAATACGCCGAGTCACAAACCCACATCGAGCGGCTTACTTGCGACTGCTTGCGCGTCTCAGCAGCAAGCTCCTGGCTAACCCGCGTCGTCTACTCCGTGCAAAGACCGCCCTAGCGCCAGAAACGGCATACCAGCCGGCAGACGGCACTTGGTAAAAATGAGTCCGCAACAAGCGGCATTAGGATCTTGAGCATTGACCAACTGCATTGATAGCAGTATACCTAGATGCCACCACCTGGCAATGAAAGACGCCGCAAATCGCACCAACAACTATGCGCATAACCCCGCTTGGGGCATATCTGGAGCCCCATGCATCAGCGTCCATGTTCCCGAATGTACGCAATCGCACTCTTGTTATGCCCTCACCAAACCACGAAAACACAAATGTAGTCCGGCACACACACACACACACACCAATCGCAGCTACCAAGCAATCGCAGCCAAGCACGAAACGCCAAATTGTATGTAGTTCACATCCGGTACAAAGTGCTAAAAAAGGCAAGTGCGGCAAACAGAAGGCCAAAATTCGACTAGCATTCCTGCACCAACGTAACAGCAGGCGTCGACCTAGCATTCACGGCCACATTCGGGAGGGGGCGGGTGGACGGGTTTCGGAGAGGTCTGACTTATGTTGTACCATCTACCGATTCGATTCATGTTCTTCTTAATGGATTCCTTTCGCGCTGGTCGGCTTGGGATGGTGCCGCCATACTCGATTTGAGCACCACACAAGGCACATGCTAACGCGCCGGAACGGCGGCCCTCTCTCGCAACACAACTGGCAACATCAAGCTGCGAGCTCGCAAAGGCCACCGCCACCTGGAAACTTCATTGACTTTGTCTTCAATATGGCATTTCGCATCAGCCGTATGCTGGTTTCGGAGTGTTGCATTGCCGGTCATTCCACCATGGTGCACCCAAGTGACGACCGCCCAATCCGCGCCCATGCAATATCAAAGAACCACGGCACCCTGGCCGGGTGGCGAAACGAAGCCTCTCACATCGCAGACAAGCAAACCACAACATAACAGCACAACTCCTTGCCCCTCACGCAGTGTCCAACTGACCAACCAACACATACACCCAAACACTACCGCTTCGTCGCAACTGTAACAAGAACTTACAGAAGCGCGCATAAATTCCCCCACCCTCTAAGCAAGAACGCTAGGTAGGGCTAGGTAAGCGATGCGTACTGCGGCGGTGCAACAAAGCCTCCCCGCAATAGGAAGCGACACGCATTTTGCGATCATTGAGCATCGAGGGAACTACTTTGAAATGCGACGACAAAATGGCAATGCGGGGTGTGCTACCCGGCTACCTGCGAACCCATCGCCGAGCAAAAGCACAACCAACAGATGAACTTGGCGCCGCTTTATCTCGCGCCATTCTTTTGATCAATTTTTATGTATTAATTAAGGCTTTGGATGACGGCGTTCGTGGACCATTCAACAATCGTCCTCTCTGGCTCTACAGCCGCCAATCGTGAGGCCATAGCTGGTCGTCCGCTACATACCAGATGACTTGTATCGACTCAGCTGCACCGCCGCGTTGCCGCTGCTGTGGCGATCAGCGCTGCAATTGCTGTCGGGCCGGTACGGCAAATGGCCCTGCTCGGCTGCAGTCTCGCGCCGAGCCTTCAGCTCATTCCGTACGTTTTGCTCAATTTTCGTAAGGATTTTTACGATAACACCGAAGCTGGGTCGCTTCTCCGGGCTGGTGGCAAGGCAGGCGCGGCCCAGGCGCACCAGCGCGGGGTGCGCGGAGGCGGGCCACTCGGGCTTGAGCTGCGGGGAGGAGGGGCGGAGGGGGTGCGTGGTAGGGTAAGCAGGTGACGCGGATTTGCATACCATTCAGGCGGCGGGCAGTGCAGGGCAGTGCATCCCTCATTGGTGGATGTGTTGGCAAGGGGCGTATGGGTCGAAGACCATGCCTCTGAAGCCGTACGGAGTCCAAACAAGCAAACATACATAGCGACGTCAACACCGTGCTTATTGTCATTGCTCGGCTTCCATGCCAAGCACTGTGCTCCTCCCCCCCCCCGTGCATTACGACCTTCGGCTTTAGTATCCCCAACCCAGTTCTCCAGCATGCATCTCAAAACGCCTGTTCTAAACGGTTTTTTTCTTCTGGCATCCACGGGTCTCCCTCGAAACCCCCCCTTGCCTCACGCACCGTTCCCTGCGAAACGCCTATCAGGACCTGCTGTACGGTGCACCTTCCGTACGGCATAATCTCCCCGGTCACCAACTGCCACAGCAGAATGCCAAAGGAGAAGACGTCTGCGTGGGAGCGGCAGGCGTTGCGTGAGTCGGATGCTGGCAGGGTCTGCAATCCTTAATTGGAGGGCTGTATCATGACAACGGTAACAGTTAATCGACTGGTAAAACGGTTTCAGCCAGGTGTCACCAAGCGTGCCCTCCTGGAGTTACTGACACCACAGTGCCTTCACCTTTAGTAAGGCCCCCCGCGCTCTGTCTCCCCCTCCACCCGGGGCACCAAAACACATGGCATGCACCCACCCGATGCCTTCAGCCAGCGGCCCATAATGACCTCCGGAGCCATAACCGTCACCGTTGACCAGTGGTTGAGCTCCAACGGCTTGTCGCCCCGGGTCAACTGCGACGGGTACGGTCGATGACGGTCATGTTGCAGCCCGGCCATCAACCGTCCAAGGCGTCAGTCGTCCCCTTTATCGGTTATGACCGGTATCTTCTTAACCGTTTCCTGAAGGCTTGTTGGTTGAAAACAGTCATGATACAGGTAACTAAGGACCATCCTTGGGGCCCTGATTCACGCAGACAACACCGTCCGCCTTGTCTCCCAACCTGATTATCTGTTTGGCATGCCAGGGTTTTGCCCTAATTGCCCAACCACACACCGCCCGCACCCCCTGTCGTACGCTTTGCTCGTACGTTTAGCTCTGTCGCGCGTTCGTTATTCCCCCTTAACCATGCATTGTCACGTCATGCTCCGGGGAGGGGGTGTGTGAGGGGGGGTGTGAGACCCAGCCTCCCAACACACCTTGCAGAGGCCGAAGTCGCTGACGAGGGCGGTGAAGCCCCGGCGGTCGGTACGGCAGCCTCGCAGCAGCACATTGCCCGGCTTGAGGTCGCCGTGGATGATGCCATTGGCGTGCAGGTGGGACATGCCCTGGGTTGAGGGTGAGGGTGAGGGCAGCGATGCCGAGTTTTGAGGGTTCAATGAGGGTTTGGTAACAGTATATTGCGCGAAGGCAAGCAGGCGGCAATGCATGGGTACTAGAACGCGCGAATCCAGCAACAAACCTCGCACCGCAACCCCACCAAACCAAACCACCCTAGCAAGGTTCTCAAATCGAATCCGCCTACCGGACTCGACTTCCCCGCCCTTTCGTAAATATACCCGGCGTTGACAACACATATATTATCATCTATTTTTGTCTTCCTGCAATCGCTACATTGGTACGCTTGCAGGTAAGCAGGTGAGCCACAGGCACCCGCACCCCGAACGCGTCACAAACCCTAAACCCTGAACCCTAAACCCTGAGCCCTAAAACCCACGGACCCTAAATGCCACACCATCCGCAGCCGGGGCGCTTCGCCCCTGCCCCCCCGCCCCGTCCTTGCCCCCACACACGTGGACATCCGCGCAGCCCTCCCACAAGCCGCCTGCGCGCATCACCTGAGCGACGTCCCTCGCCGTGCGCAGCAGCGCTCTCAGCACGACGCGCTTCGAGAAGCGAGGCGGCTCCGGAACCGCAACAGCGGCGGCGGCGGCGAGGCCGGTGACCGACCGGGAGCTCGACGCGGCGCTGCCTCCGCCGCTGCCGCTGTGTATGCCACTGGCATCTTCGGGCAGGCTGTCGGTGCGGAAGATGCCCCGCTTGATGGCGGAAAATAAGGAGCCGCGGTCGCAGTACTCCTGTACGAATGGTACGGCGTGAGTTGCAGTACGACACGTGAAGAGCACGTCACGACGGCGGGGGTTGCGGTGTTGCGGGCGCGCGGGGCGTGTGGGGGCGCGCCGGTATGAGATGGTGCAGCATAGTGGCGGGAAAGCTTGGGAGGGGCCGACGGAACAGCTAGGATGTAACCGGCAACCGCGACCTACCGCCGGGTCCCACCACACTCCGCATTCCGCAACCCCCCGCTACCCACCATGATCATGTGGGTCATAAACATGCCGGGCCGCGCCTTCAGGTACGACAGGACGTGCCGTACGGTCCAGGACTGGACGTTGTCAGCAAGGTCGGGGTCGCCGAACCTGGCGCGAACGAGACATCAGGAGGCGCGGCAGAAAAGGTTGGGAGGAGCTGGCGGTAGCTGGGGTCTGGCGCAGGAGCAGCCTCGGCTGCAGGGGGAACCACAAACCGACGGCGGCGCACTGCAATCGCACTCGTACATCACCTTAGTCACCCCACCCACCAGGCATGCATCTCCAAACGTCTGTCCCAGACGGTGTTTTCTTCGTACACGGTGCTTCCTTGCAACCCACCACTACTATGCATGGTATCAGCTCCGCTGGCTGTCGACGGAAAGCGAGGCCCCCAAGCCAGGGCATGCCCAAACTCACCCATCCTCCGAGTTGAACGCCGTCTCCATGCCTCCTGATTCCACCGACTGGCGCGCACGATGGACCTGATTGGGTGCACCGCCCTGGTCGCCGCCAACAGCCGGCGCGGGGCCATACCCAACGCGGTACAGTTCGCCGCTGCCGCCGCCGCCGTTGTCGCCGGCCGCGGCTCCGTCACCTTCCACGGTCGGAGTGACGTTCGCCGAGCCAGTAGCCGCCGCGGCCGCAGCCTACGGGCGCAGGCATACTAATAATTCTTTCCGAGGGCGCGACAATTGATAACAACATATAAACAATGCTTTCTGAGGGCGCGAGAAATGATAGTGCAGGTGTGCAAGCAATAACATCATCGAGGTAAAGACCTATCTAAGGTACATGATGGAAGACCTATCTATGACACGTACTAGAGTGCATAGGAATGAAAAGGGGAAATGGCATTCACAGCCGCGACGGCCGTGGTTCCGCCCCACCTGTGCCCGACGAACTCGCATGCTGAGGTTCTCTACACGAGAAACCACAGCAGCAGTCCGCGCCCCAGCAATGGAAGTGGCGGCGCCGCCGTTGTTGTTGCCGCCGCCGGGCCTCGCTCCGGAACCGCCTGCCACCGCCGCCGGGTGTTGCTGCTGCTGGCGCGGCCGCCACTGCAGGCCACTTGGCTCCAATGACCCGTTTGAGTCCATTAGGGCGTTGTAGAGCGCCTGCGTGTGCCCGAATCATTGTGGGATGTGGGATGAGTTTCCCGAATCATCGTGGGATGTGGGATGACGGAGTTTCCCGAATCATCGTGGGATGTGGGATGAGTTTCCCGAATCATCGTGGGATGGGTTCCGGAGCGCGAAATTGGACGGGGAGGTGTGCGACCAGCGGAAGGGGGGTTCGAGCCGTTTTGCGTGTCGTGCACGGCAGGTCACGGAAATCGTACCCAACCCACCGTACGGGAGTCGTACCCAACCCACCGTTGCACTGCTGTCCTCTGCGCTGACCGCCGCTGCCGGCTGGCCCAGACGGCCGCCGTCCTCCGCCTCCATCTGAAACGACGCGTCAGTCAGCCGGGTGACGTCGAAGTTGTAAGTTGTCACCACGTTGGGATGGCCCACCTGCAGGTTGGGGGGTATTCGCACGAGGTAGGGGAGTTTGGAAGCCGGTTTCGGAGGCTTTCACACAGTACGATTCGGAGGCCGTACATCGTGAGGCGTCACAAACGAGGCGCAGAGCGGCACGATACCCGCACCCACTCCCCGATCCCAATGCAGACGGCGCGTAACCCCACAAACAACGCCGTACTAACCGCCAAACTGACGATGGCCTCCAAGGCGGTTGCGTCGACGTGCTCCGGACGCGCAGCCAGCATGAACTTGACCGCCACCGGGGCACCCTGCCACACTCCCTGAGCAGGAGGAGCAGGGGGAGGAGGTGGAGGACGAGGTGGAGGAGGACGAGGTGGCAGTAGCAGCGACAGCGAGTGAGACTGGAGGCGATGGGCGGGAGTGCGGGTGCGAGTCGAAGGGCAGGTTGTGGGAGCGATGACGATGCGCGCGAGCCACTTAGCTGGGGAGAGCTGCCTCTGCCAGCTTAAGGCAACACGCTCCCACTGCAACCGCTCCCACTGCAACCGCTCCCACTGCAACCGCCCCCACTGCAACCGCTCCCACTGCAACCGCTCCTACTGCAACCGCTACTGGACAACCGACGTCTTTCCCTCCCTTCTCTTCTCCCAGTGCCTCCCCCCGCCCGCCCCTCCCTCACCTGGACCACCACCCGTCTCTCACCTGAAACACCGCCCCTCCGCCGCCCTGGCCGATCCAGTGCAGCGCCCGTATCTCTCTGGACAGCGTGGCCACGTTGAGGGTGGCCAGATGGTGCAGGGGCACACGGCCGGACGCCGACCCGAAGTGGAGCATTTGGAGCATCGCGATCTGGTGGGAGGCACGGGCGGGGTAGGACGCCGACGAGCTGTTGATGTAGATTGACCGTTCCACAGATTCCACATCGAAGGACGTGGACGTGGATGGGGATCCCCCCCTTCCCTGGCGGTCAACGGCTTCCGCCATCCAACGACCCACCTGTGATACGTCCTGCTGCGCCAGATTCCGAGGCGTGCGGGAGGTTGAACCGGTGGCCGTTGGGAAGCCAACCATCAACGGCCCACTGGCGTCCTCCCAGTCCTTTTTAAGAACGCCAGTGGAGGTATTGTTGCGATCAGCTCCTCCTGCTGGTTGTCCCCAGCCTGCGGGGCTTTCAGAGGCGACGGCTGCTGCGCCGCTCCTCGCCACATCCTGCTGTCGTTGCTGCGGTTGCTGCTGCGGCAGTTGTGCTTCCGGTTGAGGCAGTTGCGCTGCCCAGGCCATGGACAACTGCCGGTACGGCATCGCGGGAGCGTTCCTGCCTTCTGAAATGCCACAGCTGTCGCTGTCATCGTCCGTGTTCCCGCCGACGACGACGGCACGATGTCGTCCGGGCCCAGCGGTGGAAACAGCACCAGCAGCGCGGCCTTCACGAGACGGCGCATCGCGCGCGGGCTCCGAAGCCAAGGCGATCCCTTCGCCTTCGTCATGCACCAATTGCAGCAGCCGATGGTTCAGCAAGCCCAGCGGCCCGGTTCGAGCCCGTGCTACCTCATTAGAGCCCGCCGTCTCCGGCGCCTGCTGGGTGACGCGAGCCAACCGGCTCGATGACCCCACCCCCCCCGCCACCTTATGCTTAACCTCCGTAATGCCCGAACGCGATGTAATAGATGCCATACCCGCGCCCGGCGCCGGAGCCAGCAATAGGCCTGTCGACGGCTGGTGGTCTACGTCGGGGCTGCTGCTCTGAGCCAGAGGCTCAGACAAAGACGTCGACAACTGCATGTCCCCCGGCTCGGTGGGGCGTACGGATTGTACGACATAAGTGCGGGACGCTTGCACCGCCGCCACGGCCGTTCGCACCGACGGCTGTGAGACGGGAGTCGCGGTGCTCGTTCGAGTCCGCAAAGGCTTGTCCGATGCTCTGCACAACGATAAAGGGGGGGACCCAGGCGGAGGCCGGACACGGACACGGAATTGTGAGGACACGGAATTGTGAGATCGGGGAGGATTTGGGTTCTGACTTTTCGTTGGCCTGTGTCAGCCTGACCTCCCAGTGTTCTGTTATAGGACTATGCAGTTCGGGGTCCGTTGCTGAACTTTGGAACCATCCTAAACGCGCAGCAACCCCCTAAACTTGTTCCCTGTCGCACGTACAGATGACGTGCCAGTTCGGTCATCCCCAAACGTCAGCAATTTTCCCCTTCCGCCATCGTCAGGTTCAGGACGCATCCAGCACAGCTGTGTACAAACCGACGACTTCAGGTTGGGACAAGGGGGTTGGCTTCCGAATACGATTCAATGGAAATGGTGGTTGCAGATCAAACTTAACAGGACGGCACGCGTGCTGCCAGGGGGGCGCAATAGTGCAGAATCGTGGACGACGGCAACTCGACCTACTTGCTTGTTGCATACACGTGACAAATACGCCACAATACTACAGAAAAAATCGCACAGGCTTTTAAAGTGTTCCTTTCCGTTCAACGTGTGGCGACGATCCCTCATCAGCGAAACCCAACCAGCTGCTGAGCACACCTCATTTGCTCCTCGAGCTGCGCCATTGGATATGCCGGCAAGTGCGATGGATCTACTGGCATCAACGTCCGTCGCTGCCGCTCCGGCAGACTCGACGACGAGCCATGTAAAGCCGAAGCAGTGCCCGAACGAAGCTTTGGGAGCTGGGACGACGAACTTGGTAAAGGCTGAGGTGTTGTAGATGTCTCAAGGAAATTGCGTCCTGGTGTTTGTGGTGCGGCATTTGGGGAGGCTCGAGGCGCTCCTTCGACACTGGGACTATCTGAATGCCCGCGCACCGAGGTGCCTTCAACCATCGAAGTTCCTTGCAAGTTCACCGGTTTCGCAATTTCCGTCGATTGCGCCGTCGACACAAGCTGACGCTCTCCGCTGGTCAGGATAGTCGTGTGGCTGTGCCCAGCCGCTCCGTGCTGCCCATCCATATCAGCGCTGGAGCTTCTCATCGGTACTCCACAACAGAATAGGCGCAATAGTTGTGGGCTCATAGTGTTTACAGCTGTCACCGGACGTATGTTTGGGTACAGGTGCCGCACTGCCGCTATCTGCCGACGACACAAGGGCTGAGGCGATGACTATGAATTTTGAGTTGTAGCATTGTACAGTATATGGCCACAAAATGTCGTGATAAAATGTAGGGCTTATAATGTACGTCGGGCTCGGTTACCACCAACAGTTACTTCTGCTAATGAGAGCGTAATGTGAAGTTGCCGCCTCAACTCAACCGCGTAAATTAAACAGCGATAAGAAGTACCAATGTAACGTCTTCATTGCGTTAATATGCAGCATCAACTTGATAGCCGTGTAGTGTCGTCTCTTTGCCTTCTCTCCCACTTCTCTCCCACTTCTACCCGCACACAAGTACCGTATAAATGATCCCCATCCATAATTCCTATTCAGTACTACGGTATTCAAATCTGGCCATATAAACAGCACGAAACTAAGTTTTCAGCTCATCCTGTAAATGCACTTGAGGAGTGCGGATAAAGTAATAACAGTAACAACCTCATACGTTATAGTAATAAGAAGATGTACGGTATTCTCAAGCATCCTGTCTCGTGCTCTTCGTGGGCCGCTTGTCCAGGCTTGTCCGCCTGTCTCATGCCTCCTGGGCCTGAGGTTGTGACTTTGACGTTTTCTCCCGTGCGGTTTGTTCCGTCTGGTTGGTTTCTGTTGTCTGTGGCCGTGTTGATGGGTGTGACTGGGGCGCCGTCCGCCAGTTTTTGCGTTTCCCCAGTCCTCGTGGCCTTGGTTTGTGGGTGCTGCCCGCCGTGCTGAAGTTCCATTTGCTGGCTGGTTGTTCGGGTGGGACGTCTTTTCGCGAGTGGGTGTTGCCCTGGGCCCGTCGGTCCGGCAGCAGCTGGGACTGGAACTAACGCTGGTGGCCCTGCATACCCTGCATCGACACGCTCCTCCAAATACGCGCAGTCAAGGAGCATGTCGACATTACTACGCGTGTACTACATCACCACGCGTGCCGTACGCGGGACACAGTACCTGTCGTACGCTCCCGTCGCATTAAGAATCAGGCCCTCGGCACGACACGTAGGTAGGCCACACGGGGGAAGTGTAGTGGACGGCCGCCGCCTTTCGGGGATAGATCCGCACTCCCTCATCATTGCGATGATCCGTGCGGCATGTATGACTCGTTCAGGTAGTAGTAACTGTTACAGTGGGCCCAAACCGGAAGATAGAGCCATCGGGCGCATCGCCTGACGCTGAAAGAGACGCAGGAAGAAGAGCAAACTGGCCGACCGAGGTACGACAAACCACCAAAAAACCCGACCAAGGGGCCAGAGAACAAACAGTGGCACCAACCACCTAGGGGGAAGTCGCGTAAATGGGACCCCTGTTGGCAGTACACCGACCGAAGTTCAAGCAGCCCCTCGGCCAGAGCAACCAGCAGAGCGCCTCAACAAGTCGAACAGAAGCCTCCACCTGAGGCCCAAGTTAATGGTCCGGGCATGGTTGTGCATGGCCCCGCCCTAAGTGGCTAGCCACACCTAGGAACGGCACGTACCACGGGCTCGCCGGAAGATATCGTTATCCTCGTTAAATGTCGCACGGCGCGCGCGCGGTGGCATCCAACCCTGCTGTCCGCCATCCAGACACTGTGGGTGTGTCGCTACATTCCCCGCCCAGCATCGGAGCAAGCGCGAGAGAGAACCTGGAGGCAGGCACACACGCAAGTACAATGCAAGCAAGCACCTTTGGCGCAGGTGCAGATCTCGCCAACGCATATGGACGTGACGGAAGGGAGGCGGATGGAGGCCCAGCCCCGAAGGCCAGCCGCATCTATCTCTTGGCCGCACACCGCGATCCCATTGTAGCGGATACTACGACATCTACCATGGCCAATTGCTAGCCGTGTAAGCTCCGTTTGTTGTGCTTCCGTTTTGTGCAATCATACGTTAGCGAGCCAGCGCGGCCGGGGTCGTCCCCACATTGGGGCCCAACCCAACACCCAATCAAAGCTAGGCACCAAGCGGTAGCAAGAAGCAGGATCGATGTCGCGCATGATACACGGCACCCACCGCTACATACGTGCGCACCAAGCAACCCCTAAGCCCACTCATCACTTATTTATAAAGCACGAAACACCCGCAAGGACAACAGGTAGACCTCCTGCTGTCCTCGCCCACCGCACCCCCCCGGATGCATGCGCATGCCGAAGTGTACGACACGGTAGGTCGACGTGTTTACGCAACAGACCGACACACCCCGCCGTTGACGTACATCGACATACACATACACATACACATACACATGTGTCGCTTCCCATCAATCATCAATCACCGACCCGCGGATCGCCGACCAGCAGCAGCAGTAGCTTGAAATGAATCTCTTCGGAGGCGTCACGCGCGTGTTCTCTCCATCCGCCTCTTTCTCTTTCGCCATCTGCCCGTGCAAATCAACACGGTGATTCTTCCGTCTACTCCTTCATCATCATCATCATCACGCAGCCGCAGAGCGAGCGCTGAGTGTTCCATCTCCAGGTAGGTGCGTGCATGCACGGCACCGTCGCGAAACGGTGGCATCGTCACAGCTAGCTCATAATGTGAGCGTTTCAAATAGCGCCCAAAACCTTGCTTGGCGACGACCCGTGCATCCATCGCAGCTGAGAGCTCGCGGCGCACCCGTCTCGCGAACGGACGAACAAGATGTATAAAACGGCCTTGAAACAAACGTACATGTATGAGGATGTAAAGGCACACCGGCAGCGCGCGGAAAGCAGCCGCGCGTGCGCAATTACGGTAGTAAGAGTTCAGGCAAGGGATCAAAGACGATGATTACTAAGCCACGTCTGTCGGCCGCTATCTCGCGGACCGACAGCACCTTCCCAAACGAACCAGTTCCATGCTTGCTGCTGCCGCTCCTCATCTCCCCCTTAGGAACTCCTGCTCAATTAGGCAAGCAAGCGCCGGGCGAATGAAGCAGCCCTACCTTGCCCTCTTCTCGCCCAACCACAAACACGTGTACACATGCGCACTACACCTTCTCATTACGCCGCGCCAGCATTCGCAAATACGTGCAACTCGCTCGCAACGATAGATGTATTAGAGAGACGCCGTACGCCTCCATACCAGTTGCCGCAAACCGATTATAACACACACACACACACACGCACACGCACACACACACACACACACACACACACACACACACACACACACACACACACACACACACACGCTGGGCCGCACGTACCTACCACGCACCCAGCTCCCTGTCGTACACACGTACATACGACAGCTCGCCATCAGCCGTACACCAATCCGCGCACAAGTAGAGGCCCGCACGCACGCACGCCGCCGCCCGGCGTCGATCGCGCCCTCGCTGCCCTCCTGCGCAACACCAAAACACCAAACGAAGCCCGTCCTCCTAAAAGGGACGAATGGTTCTCAACCCTCAGCAGCCTCGGCAGGTGGGACCAGCCAAAAGAGTGTCGCCAACTCCGGCATCAGGCGCATCGATCCGCGCCAGGAAGGCGGGCCCTGTCCGCGGTCTTATGAGTCCTGACCTGATGGGGATCGTGGCTGGGCGTATAGTAAGGCCTCATACATGGCGCCCCACGTGCTGCTGATTCCCTCCGCTCCCATGTGTAGATGCTTGCTCGCAGTCCCGAATCGCATGTTCAATACACAATCTCGACGTTCCTGCATGTCTTCCATCCGCACACGGTAGCTAGGCAGGTTACCAGCCTGGAGCCTCGCTGGCATGGTTTCGGAGCCTGGGTGCCGACCGCAAGCGCTGCCGGCCACAACCACACGCAGTATGTAGTCGTGTCACCAGGCCCCATCCTCGCTCGCTCCTGCAAGAACGCAATAAGTGGCAACATACGCCGTCCCCCACCAATCACCCATCTCGCTCGCTCTTAGCAGCCCCGGAAAGCGGTTTTATTGTTTGGTTTGCTACTGGCATTGGGGCACGGGCCGGTTCGTTTGCACCAACCAAGCCGGTGCCGTGAACTGCCTCATGAACATGCCGTATACAGCAGCTGACGCATCAATGACTCCCCAAGCAACAGCGCATCAATCGCGTGTCGTAAGGATGGGGGCCCGCCATAGATAGGAAATACGATGGTGTACGGGATATACGACAAGAACTGGCACGCTACGTACCGCCATGCATGTATAACTTCTTTATTCCAAGAACATACGCACACCTCCCCACGCACGCGCTTTGACAGGAACGCGCACAATTGTAACAGAGCAGTGCTCAGAGGCATCCAAAAACCCGCCACCGGTGTACAGTACTACTAGTAGTGCTCGTTAGCGGTTGGCGGCACCGACCCCACTTGGGACTCCCAACCGTCATTATCTATCCCGCCGACTGAAGCCAAGCGACGGGCGGGTAGGTGCTGTGATGACGTCTGCTGCCGTCACATGGATGAACAGCGAGTTTAGGATTTACTTTCCCGGCATGCCATCATACAGCTGCAGTTCCAGCACGTACAGCGCCGTCCGCTTGTTTGCATGGGGCGATAGACGTGTACAGCGCAGGCTATAAATCCAATGGTGTCATTTCGTTCACGATAGCTTGAATGCCCTCGTCGTCACCCGAGTACCAAAACCCAAGCAAGTAAGGTGATGAATGTGGGAGTGCACCTCGATCTGCTGGTTGGCGTGCGTGTGTGACACTGGACCAAGAAAGGTTCTGGAGTCGACAGCAGGCAGCGAATCAGGATAGATTGAGTTGGTGACTCCGCCAGGCGTACGTGGGAGCTCCGTTTGTGGCGGGCGCTGCTGCTGGCTGCTAGCTGCAGGATGCTGTCAAGCGCTGACTGGGATGTTTACGATGACGCCACGGTCGTCCTGGGTACGGCGGGAGCCGCCGCC
This sequence comes from Yamagishiella unicocca, assembly GCA_003116995.1. Lineage (NCBI taxonomy): Eukaryota > Viridiplantae > Chlorophyta > Chlorophyceae > Chlamydomonadales > Volvocaceae > Yamagishiella > Yamagishiella unicocca. Next base: position 760,756 of record BDSL01000027.1, on the reverse strand, counting down.
GCCGCCGCCGCCACCGCCGCCACCGCCGCCGCCACCGCCGCCAGCCCGCAACTGGGATGAAGCTGGGGCATGGTTATCGTGTTGCTCCGAGAAAGGGGGCGAGGGGACGGCCTCGGCAGCCCGCTGCAGCCGGAGCTCGTCCCGCACGTGCTTTTCGATCTTGGTGAGGACCTGTACGGCAGGGCGGTAGGTTGGGAAGAGCTCGTTGGGAAGAGCTTCTGTCTCCATCCCTGTCGGCTCGCCTCATTGCCAAGCCCGTCGTTCGGGACGCCTCTTCAAGCCCCGTTGGGGACAGAGACACACCCCGTCGTTCGGAACGCCTGTTCAAGCCCCGTTGGGGACACACCGCGCCATCCGCACCTTAACGAGCGCTTCGAAGCTGGGTCGCTTCTCCGGGCTGGTAGCAAGGCAGGCGCGGCCCAGGCGCACCAGCGCGGGGTGCGCGGAGGCGGGCCACTCGGGCTTGAGCTGCGGGGGAGGAGGGGGGGAAGGGGTGCGTGGTGGGGTAGGTGGGGGGAGCATATGAGGCAGGCAGGAGGGCGGGTGGTGGTGGCGGTGCTGTCGGAGGGCGGAACGCTCTGTCCTGCCGCTCGGGTAAAACTCCACAGGATTCAAATTCCGCAGGATTCAATCCCTCCGCAGGATCCAATCCCTCCGCAGGATCCAATCCCTCCGCAGGATCCAACCTCGCCGCTTACCGTGCCCTGGGACACGCCCATCAGAATCTGCGGCACCGTCAGCTTGGCGTACGGCACGGGCTCACTGGTCACCAACTGCCACAAGAGGATGCCGTACGAAAAGACGTCTGCGCGGGAGCGGTAGGCGGGCGGGGAGGGTGGGCAAGGTGATGAGCCAGATGAGTGAAGTGAGTGAGATGAGTGAGATGAGTGCAACCATTTCTGGAACCGTCTGAGCGATCGTCGTTTGCCCCAGCCCCATAGCCACTGCCTCACTCTTTGCTGTCCTAGGCCCCACCTGATCCCTCCCCTCCCTCCCTCCTCCGACTCCCCTGCCTCACTTCAGCTGTCGTGCCCATCGCACCCACCCGACGCCTTCAGCCAGGTGTCACCAAGCGTACCCACCCGATGCCTTCAGCCAGCGGCCCATAATGACCTCTGGAGCCATAACCGTCACCGTTGACCAGTGGTGTGCCTCCAACGGCTTGTCGCCGTGCGTGACCTATACGACGCGGCGCACGCACACAATACACACGTACGACATGTTACGGACCGTTAAAATGTACGACAGGGCCAACAGCGGGATCGTGGTGTACGTACGTGAGCCCATCGCCGCATGCTCGTCCTAACGCAAAACCGAGTCTTACCGGTGCCGTATGTGCTCTGCTGAAAGGCCCGTTAGGATGCAGTCTGTCCTCGCCGAGCGACCGCCTCTCGCGACAGAGGTAAGCGCTTGGGATTGTGACCCATGAGACACCCCCTAAGTTTCAACCCACCTTGCTGAGGCCAAAGTCAGCCACCATGGCAACGAAGCCCCGGCGGTCGGTACGGCATCCTCGCAGCAGCACATTGCCCGGCTTGAGGTCGCCGTGGATGATGCCGTTGGCGTGCAGGTGGGACATGCCCTGGGGGGAGGGGGAGGGCGGGGGTGGTTCGAAGGGGTGCTGCTGAGGCGTGAAGGCAAAAGCAAGGCACAGCATATTTCAGAACCCGGCAACAACCCAATCCTCGCCATCATACATGCGTTATACGTCGTACAATCACGCAGCGTATGTCACAGCGTATGACGTACATAATACGTCATACATTGGAGACGCACCAGGGCGCACCTATGACGCCGTACATAATACGTCATACACGCATACGCACCAGGGCGCACCTATGACGCCGTACATAATACGTCATACATTGGAGACGCACCTGGGCTATATCGCGCGCCGTCCGGAGCAGTGCGCGAAGCACGATGCGACGAGGGAAGCGAGAGGCGGAAGTGACGGCGGGCGGCGAATGAGAACGGGGCGGAGGGGCGGGCGCCGCAATGACGAAGGCGCCGGCTGGGTTCACTATAGCAGCAGCGGCGGCGGGCGATCTGGGCTCGTCCTCCAACCGGAATATCCCCCGCCTGATGGCCGCCAGCAGCGAGCCGCGATCGCAGTGCTCCTGTATGAGGAGTGTATGGCAGTACGGCATGATGTGTGAGGATGTCCTGCCGATAAGAAGGTTTTGGCCGAGACCGAGGCTGACGATGTCAGGATCACAAGGGGAGGGCACACCGCACACCGCGGTCGCCCCAAGAACGCAGGCGAGTTGCGCCTCCCTGTTCCCATGTCCCCTGTAGCATCCCTGTAGCATTCCTGTAGCATCCCTGTAGCATCCCTGTAGCATCCCTGTAGCATCCCTGTAGCATCCCTCGCAAAAACACCCCACCCTGCCACGTCATGTCACGCCCCGGCTGCAGAGCCCACCATGATAATGTACGTCATGTTCATGCCGGGTCGAGCCTTCAGGTGCTGCAGCGCCTGCCCCACCGTCCAGCCACGGTAGCTGCCGGAGATGTCCGGATCGCCGAAGCCCTGATGGTGGTGGTGATGGTTGGTGGTGGTGGTGGTGATGGTGATGGTGGTGGTGATGGTGATGGTTGTTGTTGTTGGTGGTGGTGATGGTTGGCGGTGGTGGTGGCGATGGTGGTGGCGATGGTGGCGGTGGTGGTGGCGGTGGTGGTGGCGGTGGTGGTGATGGTGATGGTTGGCGGTGGTGGCGGCGGTGGTGGTGGCGGTGGTGGTAGCGTACGGTGAAGGGGCAGGAGGGAGGCCAGGGGGACAGGACGGGGCGGGGAGGGCGGTTACGGTTGTGGTTTGGGCCTGGATGGGACAAAGCTGCTGCTTGCGAGGACACAACAGGGAACAACATCTATCACCAACGACTGTTCGCCGCGCTTTGTCACGTACGACGTAACCCTCCGTCATGTACGGCGTAACCCTCCGTCTCCCGGCCCGTCAGCCGCAGCAGGCTTGGCAACCCCACTGGGTTACCCCACTGGGTTACCCCACTGGGTTGCCCCACTGGCTGGGTTGCCCATGTCGCCAGGACGCGACGACGTTATCTAGCTAGTTGTCGAGCTAGTTCGCTAGAGAGGGCATCTACAGCAGGCGAGCCAACGGCCATCACCGGCCACTTGCGTCCAACAGCCTAGCTAGGCAAGCCACCTAGCTACCGTAGCTATCTATCTAGCGGGCGTCGCCGGTCGCGCGCGCGCCGGCGGCGGCAACGCCGCCGCAGTCGCGAGCTAGCTGCCTAACCTGGAGGTGAACAGCGGGAACCCTAAGCCATGCCGGCCCCCCCCCGTATATGACACGTGCTGCGGCTGCCGCCTCTCCTAAATAGGGGCCCCGCCGCCGCCCTTCGCACCTCCTCTGAGTGGAACGTCGACTCCAGGGCCAGCTGCCGCTGCTGCTGCTGGTGGGCCGCGGCAGCGCGCGCCGCCTTGGCGCGCAGCCTTGTAGCCGCCGCCGCTGCCGCCGCCGCTCTGCGCCGCGTGCCGTCACCGGCCTCCTCCTCTCCCCGCCGAGAGGTCTGTTGCTGCGGCTGCCGTGCGGCCACATCCACGGCATCTCGTTCGGGGCCCCCAGCACCCAGCTCCGCCGCCCCCTCCTGGTCCTCCTCCTCGTCCTCTAGGTCGGTTGCGGCGGCGGCAGCACCGCCATCAGGGCTGCTGAGACCGCCGCTCCGTTGAGACTGGACGCCCAGACGCGAAGGCCCGCCGCCGCCGCCGCCGCCGCCAATGCCAAACGGAGGAGAGGCTAACAAGGCTGCCGTACGACGACCGCCACCGCTGCCGTTCGCGATGCCGTACAGTGCGCTCGGGTCACTGCCGTACAAATTTTCCGTGTCGAGCAGGGACTCGAACAAGTCCTGTGCCGGCAGGGCGGAAGCAGTTGGCCCTCGTTGTTGGTTGGGGGCAGCACGTGCATGGACTTGTCAAGCCGTTAATCGCAGAGCGCGGGTCAACGGGGCACAGAGAAGTGTCAGCGGGGGAAGTGCCGTACGACCGCGGGGATGCCGTTGCCGGTTAATCGTTGGTGGTTGCGGCGCCCACTGCATAGTCAGCCAGACAGCGCCCAGCAGTCCGCCCGTTCCGGCCTCCTCGCCGCATACCCCTCTTATCCGTTCACGCCGTCCCCAACCAAACCCCAATCGCCACAGTGCCGTACCCTGTTGCCCTGGTCGTCCAACAGGCTGTCCTGCCTGCCGTACTCGCCCTCCGTCGCAAACGACGCCTCCGTGAGGCGCGTGCATTGGAACGCAAAGGTGTGGACGACGTTGGGGTGGTTGACCTGGGTGGTTGGCGGTTGGTGCAGGGGGGACGGAAGGGGGAGGGGATTTTGGCGCAGAGATGATAGCTGAGGAGGCAGGCAGGGGCTGAAATGAACCTAAGATTAATTATTACGGCACCAGCGCCGCTAGCTCCCACTCCAATCCTCCCTCCTGATGCTCTGTCGTACAGTACCCGGCTCGCCTCGCCCCGCACCTACGTTTCCCAACCACCAACTCCCCATCTTGGGCCCCGAAACCTGGAGCAATGGGTTCCTGGATCCTGGATCCTCCATGACAGCCTCTTCCCTTTCCTCACTAATTTTCATTCCTTTTTATCTCCGGGCTCAAGGCTGAAAACCTCGCCCCCCGCCCCGCCCTTCCCTGGACGCACCACGCTGCTGACGATACCCTCCAGCGCCAACACGTCCATGGTGCTCGCATCGTCCCCGTCAGCAGTCTCCGTCAACAAGAACTTTACTGCCACCTGGGCCCCCTGCCACACGCCCTGCGCAGGAGCATGAGCAGCAGCAGGAGGAGGAAGTAGGAGGAGGAGGAGGCAGGAGGAGCGCGGCAACAGCCAAACAGGACAGCGGCGGGCGGAAGAGGCATCGGCAGTGGCAGCAGCGGCAGCAGCAGCCACAGAGCCGCTACTGCTCACAGCACCCAGCGAAAGGCCCAGATCGCACCGGCGACTGTAACGCTCCACAAAAACCGCCGGATCCGCTACAGCGTCTGGACCCTCGCGCCGCATTGTCCTAGCCTGCGAGTCACAACGCACTAAGCCACCCCTTCCCATCACAAGGGTACGCGGGTTTTCCTTGCGATCCCCCTCACCTGGAACACCTCCCAGGCCCCGCCCGCAGCACTCCCGGGGTGCGGCTCGTCCTCGCCCCTCCCTCACCTGGACCACCGCCCCTCCCTCACCTGGACCACCGCCCCTCCCTCACCTGGACCACCGCCCCTCCCTCACCTGGACCACCGCCCCTCCCTCACCTGGACCACCGCCCCTCCCTCACCTGGACCACCGCCCCTCCCTCACCTGGACCACCGCCCCTCCCTCACCTGGACCACCGCCCCTCCCGCACCTGGACCACCGCCCCTCTCTCACCTGGAACACCGCCCCTCCGCCGCCCTGGCCGATCCACCGCAGCGCGGAAATCTCCCGGGAGAGAGCCCCCAGGTTTAGGGTGGCCAGGTGCTGCTGGTAATGCGGGTGCAGCAGCGGAGGGACTTCGGAGCCGCCCCCGGACATGCCGCTGACTTGCAGCATTTGGAGGAACGCGACCTTTTGGCGGACACGGCACAACGGACAGGGGAGGAGGAAGCCAGGGGAGGCGCAATGGGAGGGGGGGGAGGGAGGTGATGAAGGAGGAGGAGGAGGAGGAGGAAAAAGGGGAGGAGGACGGAGCAGAAAAACCGGACCGCCCCGCCCCAACCGAGCGCACTTGCGTGGCGACTGCACACCAACCACACAATCACCAACCGCTTCCCAACCACCAACCGCCTACCAACCACCAACCGGGGGCCCCAGCGCAACCCAACCCAACCCGCACGCCTCAAGCTGAGTGCACCTGCGACATGTGGCGCGACGCCTGGTACGGCATCTTGGAGCTGCCGTACACGTGCACCACGGGCGCGCTCACGCGCGTGGGTAGCATCGGCTCGGCCTGTACGGCGACGTCGTACATCCGCTCCGTTGATCCCGGCTCGCCTTGAGAGTCGGAGACAGCCAAATTAGACACACCCACTGCGGCCGTGCCGGTCGCGGCCCGCACGGGCAGGTCCACCCTGGAGCCCCCACCGCCGCCGTCGCCGCCGCCACCACCGCCGCCGCCGCCGCCGGCAAACGCGGCCTTGGTGCTGAAGATGGATTCCGCGGCACCGAGATTGGAGGTGGTGGCGGCACGAGGCGGCGGCGCCCTGGCGGCGCCGCCAGCGGCCGCGGCAACCCTTCGAGTTGTTGCCCCCCGTAGTGAGATGTTGCGAGTGATCTCCATAGCCCGCATCAGTCTACTTAGCCCCACGTCACGACTGCCGCCGCCACCGTCGGCCTCCACGGCGGCGGCGGCGGCGGCGGCGGCGGCGGCGGCGGCGGCGGCGGCGGCGGCGCCGCCGCCGCCGGCGGCGGTTAGGCCGCCTACGCTGTGACGCTGGCGGATTGCGGCGTCGGCGAAGAAGCCCTGCGTCTTGTACGGCGACAAGCCGCCACCCCTTGGCGCATGCGATGAAAGGGTGCCCGGGTCACTGCTGACGTGGACACCAGACGTGACCGGGTCGCATACCTCGTGGAGCAGCGGCAGCAGCAGCGGCAAAGAACCTGCCTCGGCACCACCGGGGGTGGCCGGCGGCGGCTCCCTCTGCGTTGTGGGGGCTCTGCCGCCGGCTACAAACGCCTGCCGGCCCTTTACAACAGCTCCCACGGTGAGTCTGTCGCCGCCGCCGTCACCACCTCCCATAGCACGTTCCAAGTGCTTGGACAAGGTCACCGGTATTCGCTGTCGCGGCCGCTGAGCCTGCGGCTGCAGCTCCATCTGCGGCCGCTGCTGTGGGTGTCTGGATGGCGGTACGGCAAGCGGCGGTTGCGGCGGTTGCGGCGGTTGCGGTGACAGGCGATGCAGGGCGTAGACGGGGCCGGGGCCGCTGTCGGGGGAGGCGGATAGACCCGGGGATGCGTAAAGGCCGACCCTACGAAGAGGCAGAGGGGCAGCGGTGACAAAACCAGCATTTGGGTTGGACTGAAAAGCGATTTGGGTTTTATTCTTGGTTTGGGTTTAGTTTCGTTAAGCAGACGCGGGAGCTTGGAAAGCCCTGGAGGCAAGCCAAGCCAAGCCCAGGTGCGACAGATCCAGGCCCTGAACTACGACACACCCACTGTAATCATTACAACAACAACAGAGGCACACCTACCCTCCACTGCTGACCTACGGGTTTCCTCTCATAGCTACGGGCGGTGCAGACACTAGCTGTTATTGGTCGAGTTGCGAGTCGACCCGACCCACATCGACTTGCTCCGCCCCTCACACGCACTTTAACCCGGCCTAGCACCCATGCGTACCCTCGTCTTCTAGCATCTGTCTTGAGCACAGGCAAGCCACGCCGCCCCCATGGCGATGGCAAACGTACCTCCCGCCCTGCCCTTGCCCCTGCCCTGGCAGCCACGCACCGTTGCTCCGTCCCAATCAGCTGAGACAAAGCGCGAATCGCGACGTCAGGATCGCCTCGGCCGCCCGAACAGCCTTTGACCTTGAGCGTGTGGGCCGTGTGATCTGCCACGTCGAGAGACGCTGGAAGGCTTGCCGCAGCCGGGTAAGAAAAGCAGTCTGGTTTCTGGCCATCGGACATGTTTGCGAGCTCTGCAGAGAAGCGATGGCGGTGGACGAGGGCTGCGCGGCAGCCCAAGGATTCCCATTCGAGAGCGTGGCAGTCTGGTTCCCCGGCTAACGTCGCAGATGCGCTGCAACGGTCACCGCAATTGCTCGCATCGCCACAACGACCGCGCGACGCTTCAGCGCCGTGCAAATCCTCCTCGCCCACGAGCGTGGCGGCGGCATCTGGGTTAAGCGCTGTTGTTATGCCAACGCATTTTCCTACGATGGCCGCTTGCACCTGACTGGCACCGGCTGCGGCCCTGGAGGTCAACTTCTTCGCGGGAGTAGTCGACTGCTCCGCAAGCGCGCCTTCATCATCGTCCGCTGCCGAGGAAAAACATAGGCAGAAGCGGCTACGCGGCATTTCGCCAACACTTCGAGTTGGCAATTCCACGACCGCGCAGTGGTTGAAACCGTATGGACTCCCTTGTCACACCAGGATGGAGTCGCTCGTTACACCAGGATGTGATGGATGTGAAACATACGTGCGACTGTTGCGGATCTCTAGATATCAGCGTATCTGCACTAGGACAGACGAAAGGAGGCGGACGCGCGTGCTGGCGATGCACCGCCGAGCTACTTGGTATGCCACGGATAGCGGCCTCGGATTGCAAGATTCACACGACCAGCTGCAGTCAGGGAGCTGGTTGGGTGGATAGCAGGAACTCACACCGACTCAAGCCATTACGGAAGCCGGATTCCGAAGTCACCGGGTCAGCTGCGCTATTCCACAATCGCTGTAGGAAATTGATAACAGTATGGACAATAGCTGCCGGTTGCTCCTCGCGATTTTGTGTCTAACCACCCAAAGTCGCCCTGCTACCGGCACCGTAATAGAATTGGTCGAAGGACTAGGGATAAAATGAGCACAGTTCGGTTCTCTGCATCCCAGTTACACTGGTAGGCGGCAAAAGGCACAAAATTCCATGGACGAACTTTAATGGACGAACTTTCATGCACAGCGCCGTACACGAATTAGGAGTTCACAACGTTGACTCCGGCGCGCGGAGTGCCTTAAAACTGAACTCCAAGGTCGACATGTGTCTCACATCATCCGGCACATCCTTGCATGCGAAGTGTTCGCGTTTGTGCCGCCTGTTTTAACCAAACTGGCTCTCGGCGGTATGCGCAAGCGGCTCCGCCGGCGCCGCGTCGACGACGACGCCACCCAAATGTTCCTGCGTACAATCATAATGCGTAAGACCGCAATTGCAAGCACGTTTCTGCGGCGTGCACATGCTCGGCGGTGGCGACTGCGAGCGGGTACCCTGAAGTGACTAAAGGGACGACACAACGTATCTGCATGGAAGACGAGGTCACTTTTATGCCCTGAGCTTGCAAGCTACCACATTGATTCGCAAGCAAGACACCTTTCCCAATATCCAGCAACGACCCCGATCCGGCAGGCGTGTGGATTCCCGCCCAGATGACACATACAGCGAACCACGTGCCTGTAGGAACTCCACAACGGGCTTTAGGTACTCGGGCTCGGCGCCGTGTCGGTGCAGCTCGATGTGCGCGTGAGGTCGCTCTATCAATCGCGCCTGCAGCAGCAGAAAGAGGCAACATAACCAGGAATCGAAAGCGTGGGTGGGAAAACGGCGACGACGGTTTTACACCTCACGCGAAGTAAGGCTGTCTAGATATCCCCCGCGACGATGAAATAACCAAATTCACTACCGTCGAGGCGCACGCTTCGCCGTTAGTGTCGCTCCAGCAAATAGACGTGGCTCGAAAGGGACTACGTAGTTCCGTCCGTCCGAACGACGTCATGCATAACTACTTACACATACAGCTGGTTAGGGAGTCGCGTCCAGACGCAGCGCCTTCCAGCGCTTTACGCCGGCCTTTGCAACAGCACAAATAATTAAGCGGAATAATAAAAGCCGCGGCTTCCTTCTTACTTTCCGGAGCCGCCCGCGCGCCGCTGATGATCCCTTCTGGCAAGCGTTCCAATCCCACCTACCAACGCCACCCCAGCACCACCACGCACCGCCATGCATGCGTCACCAGGCCGGCCGCCTCCTCCCTGCCCAACCTTCCACACCGACGACTTACCTGCGGCCCTATGCGCGCCACCGCCTCGCGCGCCATGCTGATGGGGCAGATGTCGTCCTTGGTCCCCGCCACCACCAGCACCGGTACCTGGATCTGGTCTACGACTGCCATGGGGCTGTACGCGGCAGCGCCCAGCAGCTGCATGCATGCATGGCGCGTGGACGACAGCGAGGGGGGTGAGAGCGAGGGGGGTGAGAACGAAACCCTAAAACCCTAAACCCTGCCTACCATAGTACTGCTGCTGTTTCGGTTCCTCGTACTTTTCACTTTTTTACATTATTCCCTACCACTCCGTCTGGGACATGATGAGGTAGGCAGGTTGGTGTATATAGGGACACAAAACCTGCTTGCCTGCTGCCTGAACATTGCGTGGCAACGAGCGTGACAAATAAAGACGGATCCGCCTGCTGTATGTTTTCCTCCTCCGTGTCTCCGTCCGTACGCTTTACCAATTCCTTAACATACTGCTACGTCCAATTGCTTACCTAGCATCGTTCCAGCTCCCGGCCAACCTGGCTGCTGGACACCCAGCAGCCTATTCGCTAGGAACCCGTATGTAGGTGCTGCTGCTGCTGCTGCTGACCATGCCCCACAAAGCCACCCAGCAACACGCTCCCGATCGACACCTCAACCCCACCCGTCCCCCCCCCCCCCCACACACACAGTCAGTCCCAGTGCTCCAGCATATGCCCACAAAATTGGTGTCCCACGACCATGCATGGCTATGCGCCAACTATCCTGTCCCGTCGCGTAACAACTGAAGGTTTTTACAACCCCCCTCCCGCCACACACACAATCGCCCCCCCCACCGCCTACCATGCGTGCCGTCGCGAGATTCCTCCACCCCCCCTGCCTCCGGGGCGCCGGCCGCTGCACCTGCGCCATGTCCTCCGCGCTCAGCTGCAGCAGCGCCAGCTCGCCCGGCCCGCCAATGAGCTTGATGTAGGCGGGGGGCAGCCCCAGCAGGCCGCGAACCTGCGCGTGTGTGTGTGTATTTTAAGTATGTGGGTGTAAGCAGCAGGCGGGACATCGAGGTAGAGCGGGGGACGCACGGAGGCGCGGGCTTAGCTTCGTCGTCCATGGGGGAGAGGTACGTAGGGGGTTTAGGGGTTCAGAGGAAAACTGTGGCTGGCCGACATACATCATAGGCAGCTAGGGAGATGCATATGACATATATCATAGGTAGATAGCTGGGGAGATGCATATGACATATATCATAGGTAGATAGCTGGGGAGATACATATGGGGTAGCGAGGGGGGCTAGCAGGCAGGGCGGTATCGCGGCCCGGGAGGGAGGGGACCGATCGGTGTGTGTGTGGGCAGAGGTAGGAGAGGTGTTGGATGGGCTCGGAGCCCCCCCCCCCGCCGTACCCTAGCTAACCCCCACCCCCCGCATCGCACCCTCCCTCCCCTGCCGGCCTCCCGGCATGTTGGCGGATTCGCGGAATCTCTTATCAACCCCCCGGCATGTTGGCTCCTGATCGACTCTTATCTCCCCTCGCTAGCCCACCAGCTACGTACATGATCCCCAGCCACTGCCGTGGTGCGGCTGCTGGCTCACCCGCCCACTCCCCCAAACTGTGCGGCTGCTGGCTCACCCGCCCACTCCCCCAAACTGTGCGGCTGCTGGCTCACCCGCCCACTCCCCCAAACTGTGCGGCTAGCTGCGGCTGTCTCTTCCTACACCCCCAACTGTGTGCTGCTGGCTCACCCGCCCACTGCCCCCACCCCAAAAGGCGGCCCCCGCGCACGCGCGCAGTGCGTCGTACCTTGTCGTTCATAGCCGCAGCGAACGCCCGCGCCAGCGGCACCACACCGCGCTCCTTCGGTTCCCAACAGCAGCGGCAGCAGCAGAGGCAGCAGCGGCAGCAGAGGCAGCAGCGGCAGCAGCGCGCGGCAACAGCGGCAGCAGCGGCAACAGCGGCAGCAGCGGCAGCAGCGGCAGCAGCGGCAGCAGCGGCAGCAGCGGCAGCAGCGGCAGCAGCGGCAGCAGCGGCAGCAGCGGCAGCAGCGGCAGCAGCGGCAGCAGCACGAGCACAAGGTTGGCAGCAACAGGAGCAGGAGCGGCCAGCCGACGCCGGGGGAACCGGCCTCGAACACAACTGACCTGAACCCAATCAAGCCAAACAGAAATCTCACTAAACTAAACCCAACCGTGTTGCGCCGAACCGGGCCGCGCTGCTCGCCACTCCACCCACCCCCACCCTAAAGGGTTTTTCCTAAACGGTTTTTTCGGGCATCCACGGGTCTCCCTCGAACCCCACCGGGTTTTCCTTGCAACACCACCCCACCCCACTCCACCCCGCCCCACCCCAGCAACCGGTTCGCTTTTACAACCCCACCCCAGCCACCCCACCTGGATAAGCTTGGTCACCGCCCTCTGCGCCTGCAGGTACGGCTCGTTGGCCACGACCACCGTCACCCGCTCCGGACCCATGGACGCAGCCGTGGACAGCACGTGGCCTCCGCTGTACGACACGCCCCACAGCGCCAGCCGCGAAGGGTCCACCCTACCGGTGCCCAGGCCCCCTGCTCGGATCCAATCCACCGCCGCTTCCCAATCCTCCAGATGCTTCCGCCAGCTACCCCGCCGCCCAGGTTCGGCGGGCGGGGGAGTGCGGGAGCGAGGGAGGGGTTTAGGGTTTTAGAGGTTTAGGGTTTAGCGAGCGGGGAGGGTGAAGTTACTGTATGGTGGGTAATGGGTGCACATGTGTGTTGCATTGAAAGGGGGGCGGGCTGAACAAGTTAAGAGGTGAGGTGGGAGCGAATGAAGGGACGAACAGGTTGTGTAACGGCCCTAGCTCCCTGCTAGCTACTGCATGCCCCATCTCCTAAATACATAGGCTCCCGCCCGCTGCTGCCCCTTCGCTGTCCGCTCGCTCACTTGACTTCGTGGCGCGGCCAGCCGTCGCTGCCGCCGAACGACCGGTAGTCGAACACCACCACCGCCAGCCCCGAGGCGGCGAACTGTTCCGCATAGGGGTGCAGGCCCATGTCCTTCTGGCTGCCTAGCCCGTGGGCCATCACGACCACCGGGGGGGGCCTGCGGAGAGGGTGCGAGGGAAACCCATGGTCGCGTATGGGCAGGGGGAGAGAGGCGGGGGGAGAGAGGCGGGGGGAAGAGGGTGCGAGGGAAACCCGTGGTCGCGTAGGAAATCCACACGGGGGGGGCAATGTGCGGCCGCCATAAGCCCCACCTGCCCGCACATTCGGTAATAAGGCCCACCTACCTGCCCAGGTCCATGTCGCGTTGCGTCTGGGCGCTGGGCTCGTAGAACCACGCCTCACACCTGCGCCGAACATGAGTGGGAAGGCGAGAAGACCCGGCTACACGAGTATGAGTGGGGAGTGGGGGGGTCATGCTTACAGCGAGAAGACCCGGTTACATGAGTATGAGTTGGTTGCGAGTAAGAGTGCGGTGGCGAAAAGACCCAGTTGCATGAGTATGTGGGTGAGCAGCAGCAGCTGCAGCTGCTGTAGCAGCTGCCCCAAAAGTAAGTGACCGGATAACGGCCCAGCATCGCGCATGCATTCTTCGACCAGCTCCTAGCCGCTTCAGGATGATTGCCCAGACCGCACTAACGCTTTCTTGACGCTAGCGCATCCGACCCACCTACCGACAACCGACAACCCACAACCGACAACCCAGCAGCATGGCCCCTGCTGGTCAGCTTCGTTCCCCACCTGACGCTGTGGGAGTCAAAAAACACCGTACTGCGAGAGTATTTGTCATTGGAAAGGGGCTGCAGATGCTCCAGTACGGCGGTGTCGCGCTCCATGCCGTACACGACCTCGTCCTCCCAGGGAAGGCTGGATGGGGCAGTGGTGGTGGCGGCGGCGGGGGATGCGTATGTGGCAATGTACAGACCACCCGCCTCCCTCGTACGTTTTCCTCTCTTTGGGCCCCCCCCCCGGGTTTCCTCGCTTCCCCCTCAGTCGACCTTGACACATACACGTGCCCTGGGCGCGTCCCTCCGCAACCCATATCCACAGCACGATGTTGGGAGCTGAGCGATTATTTGTTGGTAAGTTGGGAGCTGAGCGATTATTTGTTGGTAAGTTGGGGGCTGAGCGATTATTTGTTGGTAAATTGGGGGCTGCGCGATTATTTGTTGGTAAATTGGGGGCTGAGCGATTATTTGTTGGTAAATTGGGGGCTTCGCGGGGCGGCGGGCAGAGTAGTTGACGCAGCAGCACCTGTCCTAAAACCGTAAGCGCAGACAGAAACCGCGGCCGCGGGCTTAAACCTTGCAGCGAAGTGACACTATGCAACAACTCTGGACAACAACTCCTGAATAACGGAGCGCGACGGTCGCTACCGTCGATGTCCTGTTTTGCGTCATCGCAGCATGACAAGCACCTCCAGGCACGTCCTCACCTCATGACAGCGCCTCCCATCACGGCTCCGCCCACCACTGCGCCCAGGAGGGCCGTCTGCCGACTGATCAGCGACCGAGATCGAATGACCTGGAACAATTGCCAGAGCAGCGGCAAAAACACCCGGGGGGGACTCACTTGTGAGCATTTTTGCTGCTGGCCTACCGGGCCAGGAGTACAGCGCGTTGAGACGGCGGGACAGTAAAAAGCGCGGGAAGGCCTCTAAGCCTCGGGCTGGGAACTGTTTATGAAAGATTATGCAATTTCGGCGGAAGGCGTGTGCAGCGTGGTGTCGTTGTTGCCAACGCGGTGACAATTTGGCGTGGACACACTAAACAGGCAGATGACCAAAAGTTGGGTCTTAAGCATGCGAAGTTGTAATCCTACCTGGGCCCGGGTGGGCATGTTAAGTTTCGTAGGCATGACCAGCCGCGAACGTTGGACGTTTGAGTCACACCTTCCGCCAAGCAAGTTATAGTTGATCACTGTTGGAACATTTTTCGTAAGAAGATGAAAACCTATAAATTATGTACTTTATGTGTTTCGATGGCGCGATGAAGAGGAGCGCTTTAAGTTATGCAACGACGTGGATAACGGTTTCCGCGCCGGCGCCGCACATACAATTTCTGTATCCAGGATTACAAATGACTTTTTATTCCACAATTGCGTGAGGGTCACTTGATTTGATTATAAGTCAAGTTGTGTACTTGCAATAACGGCATTATACCCCCCCTCCCGCGGTTGTTGGCCAAGCTCAGACAAGCTTAAATACTGATGTAGTTTCAACAATTTTCTTTTCGTGTCAGCTGTCCTGCTCCTGTGGCTTAGCGCAGGCTTGCCGTACGGATCTTTTGTGTTCCCGCAAACTTGACTGCAAAACCCTTGAAGTATGCCATTACGAGCTTAAGAGCATAAGCCATTTCGCGCCAGCACCTGCCTTAGTCCTCCCTTGCATTCCAAATTCAAGCTGCCCCTTTTTTATTGGATATTCTCAGACTCCCGGCGATACATAGTCCAGCACAGCCTGTGACGCGTGAAATGCGTCTTAACACCCTCATCAAGTCTTCCGCTATGAAGTCCTCCGACCTAGCCTCCCAGTCCTTTGCTTCGTCCCGCGTTTCCATGGCCGCCGCTCCTTGCTCACCAAGACCGCCTTGCTGCTCTGGATTAATAGGAACACGACCTCGACCGCGACCGCAACACTACTGAGCGAATATCTTGTCACTTGCGGACCGCGGGCTGGCGTTTACCTTCGTGGCGGCTGTGAACCCCACTTCATAAATATTCCTACTATGTACACCAATAGCTCTGCTGACGCCTGGGTAGGTTGCTTTAGTAGCAGCTATATAATGCGGTGTAGGTCATTGCTAAACAACGTAAATTGGTCACACGCGGGAAATTGTATGCTGACAAAGCCCTGGCATCGCGCAGGACTTGCTGTGGGCCATCCCAGACGAGGCTATTTGCGACTCTCCTCCAGTTCTTATTAAGCCAGTCGTCATCCGCCGGGTGGCACCTAGTTTTGCTGGAGATGTCCAGCATCACGTGTACGCACGCAATACCACCTGCTCTGACACGCCGGTTCGCTGCAAGGGCCCCACACCGGTAGATGTTGGAGCGCATGGCTGCATCGGCATTAGCGGAATTACTACCGCTGCGGCTGCGACAAGCCAGCTCGCTGCTGCGACAGCTGCATGCGCTGTGCAGCGTTCGTTGCCTACGACGCCGCCAGCATCGGACTCACGTCTCTCCAATCCCACTTCTGCCAGTGGCTCTGAGACAGAGACCACAATTAGCGGTGCGAAGCCCTGCCTGCCGACGCTTAGCCCCAGAATGCCGACAAGCAGCTCGGTCACCAGCTGGCCGCTTCTCAACGCGCAGACCTCTGGTACCCGAGCAGTATCTGCAACGGACTTCGCAGCGGTAGCGGCACATCCGTTTTCGCGGGACAGCGCCCTCTCAGCCGACAGCCACGGACCACATCCAGCGCAGGCTGCCGTATCCGCGAACGGCCTGGACGTTGACGCAGGCCGCGTGGTCGGCACCAGCAGTAGGAGCGCCAGCACCTGCATCGCAGACCCGGGCGTTCCGGGGCGCGCCGACAGCACAGCCGCACGCACGGATCCCGCGCCGCTAGTCCTTGACGGCGCCAGCAGCCACGAGCAGCAGAGACCGGGCGGCGCCAACTCGCCCTCCGGGGCACGTCGAAGCTCGGACCCCCAGCAGCCGCAGCCACAGCCGCAGCCCTCCTATGGGTTAACGCCGCCATTGGTGGCGCCACCGCACTCGCAACCGCTAGCGCCAGCGGCTTCCTGGGGCGCTGAGAGTGCGTCCACTTTGGCAGCGGCCGCTTTACTGCAGGACCCGCAGCCTGATGCTGCGGTGCCTGCGGCTACTGCTTCTGAGACTCCAACGGAGATGGCGACAGTGACTGCGGCTTTGCCTGCTGCTGGGCTCCCGCCGCCTCCGCCGCCGCCTCCGCCGCCGCCTCTGTGCTTGTGGAGCGCAGAGGCTCTGCGCCGGGTGTGCCGCAGCCGCGATCCCCGGGTTCAGGGGCGGCCTGGGGCGCAGCCACAGCCACAGCCGCAGCCCCAGCTGCAGGCGGTGCCCAGGCAGTTGCTGGAAGACGCTGATGTGAGTATGGGCGGCACGGAGACGGGGGCTGTCCCCCTGCTGGCCAGTAAGGAGGCGGATGGCAGGCCGCTGCCTGCCGGGTTGTGGGGTGCAGGTGCCCGGGGCGTGGATGCGCCCAGAGCGCAGCCCGGCAGCGGCGTTGCCGCGGGTGGCCGCCGGCAGCAGCCGCAGCAGCAGGAGCAGCAGCAGCCGGAACGGCAGCCGCAGGAGCAATCTGAAGTGAGGCAGCAGCAACAGCAGCAGTTTGGTCCCGCCGTCTTGCCGCCGCAGCCGTCAAAGCAGCCGCTGTTGCAGCCACTGCCGCCGCTGCGCCGTGGCCCTAAGACGACCACGTCTCGACTGCTGTCGTGGGTGCGGCCCCCGCGGCCGGCCCAGCCCCCCGCGGCCTCAGCCCCTGCAGCGCGGAAGGCGCGGTCGGGGGTCAGCAAGCGATCATCTGGCACCGATGCGAAGGGCGCCACTGCTGCGAGGGCGCTGAAGCCGCGCAGCCGTGCGGAGGAGTGGCTGGCGGACAACCGGGTGCAAGTGCAGCCGCCTGCGTCGGCATCAGCCTCCGGGAAGGAGCGCAAGGATGGGCACGACAATAACATGGAGAAGCACAGTGCGGCGTGCATTTTGGATGAAGTGCAGCGGGCACTGGAGGCGGCAGAGGCGGCTTCGGTTGTCGGCGCCGCCGCGACAATTCCGGCTGCGCCATCGCCGCGACCGACCCCCGCCGCCGCCGGCGGCGCCAGCGCCGCTGCCTGGCCGCCGCTGCGGGTGTGGCCGCTGCCGCCGCCTCGCGGACGCTTTGACTTCCGCGTGCGGAGGAGGAGGCCGCGTGCCGCCACGCCCGGAGCGCCGTCGGTGCCTCCTGCAGGAGCCCCCGGCTCAGTGGCGGCGGCGGTGGCGGCGGCAGGGAGCTGGGCGCACCAGCAGCAGCCCCTGCGGAGCCGAGACGCGTCTGGCGGCTCGGCGGGATTCCTCGTAGCCGCGGCGGCCGCTGAGGTGTGCGGAGGAGGATTTGTAGTGGGTAGCAGGGGCGCTTGATGAGGGCGGGGTGGGGCGGGGCTGCAGGGCATATGGTGCAGGCGTTTATTGTGATGGCAACGTGACCGTGCGGAAACACATGTACCGTTTAAGGTGCCTACCATGCTACCGGTTGTGGTGGTTGCAGCGGTTGTGATGTTGTGACTTCCTACCCGTGCTCGTATCTACCGTACCGGACCTGTTGTGGTGCTGTGTCGTTGTGGTGGTTGTGAGCGCGCTCACGTTGCCTTTGCGCATAACCCTCTTGCGTTCTGCAGCCAAGTGTTCTCTCGTCCCGAGCTTACCACCCACGTCACCCTGTCCGCCACCGCCGCCTCGCCCCTCACCCCGCAGGCTCTCCAACGCACCGCCGGCAACTCCACCTCCGCATGTGCAACAGACAGCCGACTGTCACCCATCGCCGCCGCAGCCGGCGCCCGCCACGGGCTCGGCAAAGTCGTCGACAGCGGCATCACCACCTCGCCCTTCGCGGCCGCAATCAGCCGCAAGCGAAGTGCGGCAGCTGCCGCGGCAGCAGCAGCCGCGGCAGCAGCACCTCCCGCGCCGGCCCCAGGCCGCGACGGCCCCTCCCTGCAGGAGGCGCTTGAAGAGTGGAGGACCGCCCGCTCTCGCAGCGTGCGCAAGACGCCCGAGGCGATGCTGCGCGCCGGGCTGCTGGCGGAGCTGGCGGCGCGCTGCCCAGTCTCGGTGCTGGCGTTACAGGACGTCCCCGGTCTGTCACGGCCGTGGATACGGCAGTACGGCCAGGAGGTCCTGGACTTGTGTCGGAACCACACGCACTTGCGGGCGGCGTGGATCGAGGCGGCGGCGGCAGCGGCGCGGGCGCGCCGTGCCGCCGCGGCGGTGGCGGCAGCGGCGGCGGCAGCGGCGGCGACGGCGGCGGAGGCAGTGCCGTCGTACGTGACGCAGCGTGGAGGAGGCGGAAATGGTGGCGCACCGGCCGACGCGCCGACCCGTGGGTCAATCGGGGCCGCTGCACCCGCGGGAGCGTCGCGGGACCAGATGGAAGTTGTGCCATGCGAGGTCGCTGCGCAGGGATGTGTTGTTGATGAGCAGGGTGGTGGTGCGGCCAAGAGGCCACGGGTGGCACCCGTCCTGGCGCCGTGCCCGCCGCCAGCGGCTCGCCATGTTGATGGAGGACAGCCAGCTTTGGCGGAGCGCCCGCCGTCGCCTGCCCTCGCGCAACAACCCCAACTGTCGCAGCCGCAGCAGGCAACTGAACCGCTGCAGTCGCCCCAGGCGGCTCAACCGCCGCAATCGGTACAGCGCCAGGTTTTCCCAGACTGCGTTGAGGACAGTGGAGCGGCGGGTTCGGGAGGCGGCGTGGAGAACGGTGTGAGCAGGAAGAGAGGCGCAGAGGGCCTGATGAGGGCGCGCATGCGGCAGCAGCTGCTGGGCATCATGGGTCTGCAGGTGTGTATGTGTGTGATGTTGCGGGCGGGATGGAGCAGGGCATCGCAACCGAGCTTCGGTCATCTGGGTCGGTAGGGCCATCTGGGTCGGCTGGGCCAATTAGATCAGTGGGGCCATCTGGTTCGGTAGGGCCATCTGGGTCGGTGGGGCCATCTGGGTCGGGCGGGGCCAACTAGATCAGTGGAGCCATCTGGGTCGGTCGGTGCCATCTGGGTCGGGTGGGGCCAATTAGATCAGTGGGGCCATCTGGCTCGGTGGGGCCATCTGGCTCGGTGGGGCCATCTGGGTCGGGTGGGGCCAACGAGATGAGTGGGGCCATCTGGGTGGGGCCAACGAGATGAGTGGGGCCATCTGGGTCGGCCGGGGCCATCTGGGTCGGCTGGTGCCATCTGGGTCGGTTGGCGCCATCTGGGTCGGTTGGTGCCATCTGGGTCGGGTGGGGCCATCTGGGTCGGGTGGGGCCATCTGGGTCGGGTGGGGCCATCTGGGTGGAGTGGGGCTATTTGAGCAGGAAACTCACATTTCCCTTGCCCTCGGTGTTGCCGCTGCAGGATGGCGCCTCCCTGGAGGAGCAGCTGATGGCGGACCTGCCGCACAACGAGCGTCTCGATGCGGCGCGCCGCGCCGCCGCTGCCGCCGTCACCCGCGGCGGCAGCAGAGAAGTGCGTCGTCGAGTTGCCTCTCCACCCCCGGGCCTGGACGCGGTCCGTAGCTCCCCCCATCATCAGCAGCCACAGCCGGTGGCCGCGATGACGCGGCTCAGCGCGCAGCTTGGGCCGGCTAGGGAGTCTCCTTGTGACGACGGCGGTGATGGCGGCAACTGCCGTGCCTCGCCGCTCAGCGGCGCCGCTGACGAGGACAACGGTACTGTGAGGGGCTCCCCTGGAGTGGCGGCGCACTGCGTGGGGTTGATGGCTCCCGAGGTCGAGGAGACGAGGGACGCGAGTGCGTGCACTGTGGCAATCATGGTTCAGACAACAACAGCAGCACAGCCGACCTCCGCAAGCGATGGGGACTCCGGCTCCAGTCAGCAGCTGGATACCACCAGTCCAGGGAGGCCCCAGCCTGACGCGCCCCCCGCCACCACTGACGCAGCAGCTACCGAGGCTTCTACCGCCAAGGAGGCGCACACTGCTGCAATTGGGAAGCGCGCCGGTCAAGCACCCCATCAGGGCACAACTCCATTGAGGGCCCGTGCGAGCGGGGCGCGTGACGACTCTGGTGATGCAGTTGCGCAGGCGGAGACGGGGGCGGAGACGGGGGCGGAGACGGGTGCAGAGAGGGGGGCCGCTGGCCCCTTGCATTGTGTGCGGACTGGCAGGGATGGCGGCGAGCCGCCTGCACCGACGGCACCGCGAGGCGTCGTCAGCAAGGCGGCAAGTGGCAGCTGCGGCAGCGGCAGAGGCAGCGGGAGCCACCACCGCACTGCCACGAGCGTTATCCGCAGAGTCGAAGGCAGCGCCTCGCCGCGTGGCGCCGCCGCCGCCGCCGTGACCGCTGGGGTGAAGCATCGCGCCGCCAGCAGCCGCGCCGCAGCCGCAGCCGCAGCCGTGGCGGCGGTGGCGGCTCGGCCCACTGGCTGGGTGCAGCCGCCACGGGCCTGCCGGGTGCGCGGTGGCGGCCAGCTGGCGTACGCCCACACACCGGCCGTCCAAGCCATTCGCGTCAACGACCTATTGGGCATGTTGGCGGAGGCGGGCCGCGCAGCGGCCCCCCTCCTCGACGACGAACCTGAGCGCTGCGCCGGTGAGGCAGGGCAGCCGGGGGCTCCGGCCGCTGCGCCGCCGCCGCCGCCGGCGCCGCTGCGCGGCGCCCGGCCCCACGGCAGCAGGGCCGCGGCGGCCGCGGAATCGGCGGCGGTGCTGCCGGCCGCCGCCGTCGCTGCTGCGACGGCCGTGCAGAGCCTGGGCCGTGTGGCGGGGCAGGAGCACATGCGAAGGCTACGCGCGATGGCCCTGGCTGCGCTACCTGCGTGGGAGGTGCGTCGCGTGCTCGCATGCCGGGGAATCAACACGTCGGTGCAGGCGGCGGCGGTGCTGCGGGTGCCCTCAGAGGTGTCGAGGGACCAGGCGCGAATCGCATTCCGGCGGCTGAGCCTGCTCGTCCACCCGGACAAGAACCGCACGCCGGGGGCGGCGGAGGCGTTCGCACTCGTGAGTGCAGCCGCCAGCAAGCTCATGGGTAACCGTCGGTAGTTGGGCGGCAGCAGCGGTGAGGGTTGCGTCCCGCGCGGACGGAACTGGAGGGAGGGCGGTGCTCGCTGGCGCGGCTGATGTTGGTGGCGGAGGCGGCAGCAGCAGCAACAGTGACGGCGAGGGCTGTGGCGACGTCTGGGGAGCTGCGGAGCGGGGATGCCAGGTGCAGAATATGCCATGCGCCGAGTGCAGGACACGTCATTTCATGCGTGCCGACCTGGGTTGCCCGCAAGCTATTGAGAGAAAGTTGGTTGGTCGCCCTTGCGGTCCTTGACTGTGAGAAGAAAGAGAACATCAGACGGCTTGAGAGCCGGAGAGCAACACGTGCTCGAATTGCATGGCATATGCCGTGGAACGATCGAATTGGTGGATTCTAGATCCACTGTGGTAGCACAACTTGGCGCCACGATTTGCGGCATGGTGATGACCAAGCAAACCGCAAACCCCACGGCCCCAGGCCCCCGTCTCTTGAAGGGATATCTTCGCGCCGCACTGCCGGCGGTGGTGCATTGCTAGATATTTTGCCCCGCGTCTTGCCACAAATAATAAGCGACACACAACTTTTCCTTTTTACACCCATACACACATATGCGGACATGGACACAGCATTTCACAATCACGCCCACCGACACACCATTTTTTCGATGTTACACAGCTTTTACTCACCTTGTACGACGGTGGCGCCAGGGTTGCGCCCTTGTGTGTGTTTGTGGCTTTCATGGCCGCTGAGTCCGTCTCTTGACTCATACGACGGCAATGCAGGGAGCCATACCCTTGAAGTGCGCCATACCGGTAGTGTCCTGGGGCTTGGTGCTGTTTGGTTATAGCGTCATACCAGTAGTATCCTGACGCTTGGTCCTATGTGGTTATAGCGTCAATGTCGAAGACCTGCGCCTGAGTCGCAGCTAAGTACCCACACCACTGTCTTTCAGAGTGTCCTGGCAGAAAGCCGTCCGCGTGTTTTTACATAGGCCGCCTGAGCGCCGCATTTGTGCGTTTGCCACCCCCAAGCTCAAACCCTCTCGCCCAGGAGTGTGTTGGTTCGCACGGCGATGGTGTGTCGATTGCGGTGGAGTTGATTGTGCGGGACAGCCGGGGCCACAAACGCGTGTCCCCTCCCTCGGTGTCTCTCTGGTGCGCTGTGCATTGTCATACAGCGACGCGCAGTTCTTTCACGCGTAGGAAACATTGCCTGTCTGCTATTCGAATTGTGACTTTGAGAGGGCATCGACCAGTCGAGCGGCCTTGTTTGTATTACCGTAACACGCGCGCATTTAGTGTTGACCGCATTCTGGTTGAGAGACAAACAATGATGTTGTGCGCGGCGCGTATTGCTGGAACACGACAAGATCCCAATATGCATATCGGTATTGAACGAAATGAGATGAGTGCAACAACGCTTTGCCATTCTGCTGGCTATTTTCTTCCCGTCACAACCGTTCCCCACACGCAACTGGTAGCAGCACATGTTGCCTCGAGCCCTCAGCCGCGCATCGAGGATGGACTCAGCAACAGCGCCGCTGCCCGCGTCCTGCTGGCGCCTCTGCACCCTTACCGTGACGCAAGGTGCGACCGCCGCCGGCCAATCGTGGGTGCGGGCCGGACAACCTGCCCTTGAGTTGCGCCGGCCAGACTACCCCCGGCACTCCGGGGGGCACCCGAATGTCTATCCACACAGGCGGCTTTACGGGACATTTCCGCGCACGGGTGCAGCCGTAAAAAATGATGCGAGGTGCATCGGGGTCTTGTGGTGTAGCGCTGATACGGCCTAAAGCGTACCTTCGAAATCCGCCGCATCCATCCCTGCAGCAAACACCGCATCCATCCCTGCAGCGAACACCGCATCCATCCCTGCAGCAAACACCGCATCCATCCCTGCAGCAAACACCGCATCCATCCCTGCAGCAAACACCGCATCCATCCCTGCAGCAAACACCGCATCCATCCCTGCAGCAAACACCGCATCCATCCCTGCAGCAAACACATCCAAGCCCGCACACAACCCTGGTCCCTACGCCGTAGCCCTATTTGCACGGCGGCGCGGCGGCGCGCCCTGCTTGCTCCGAAACCCACGCCACCACCTCATCCCGGTCGTCATCACGCTGCTTCGCCGCCTCCAGCGCCGAGCGCCACAGCACGCCGCAGCCCTCCTCCAGCATGCAGCGCAGCACCGGCAGCGTGCAGCCTTCTTCCTCCAAGGCGTGCTCAAAGACCGCTCCAGGGGGGCCCCACGGGTATCCCAGTCGCCGCAAGCAGCGCAGCGTGGCTAGGTCGCCCGCTTGTGCGGCCACCAAGTAGGGCCCCCCCGTGTCCTGCAAGGGGCAGCATCAAGCATCAAGCAAAGGGGCTGTGGCGAGGCCGGGAAAAAAGTGTGGTCCAGTTGTGGCGAGCCGGAAAACAAGTGTGGTCCAGTTGTGGCGAGCCGGGGAAAAAGCGTGGTCCAGTTGTGGCGAGCCACACACACATTACCCCCTCCAGAGGCAACCCTCTTCCCCCCGCCAGAGGCGCCCCTCTTCCCCCCGCCAGAGGCGCCCCTCTCACCTCCATGGGGCAGCCTCGTGTGCCCAGCCACTCCAGCGGCTCCTGCGCGCCCGCCTCCGCCGCGTCTAAGAAGGCCTGCGCCTCCCACGAGCAGCCCCGCTCGTGCAGCCAGCGCAGCAGCTCCAGGTTACCCGACTCCGCTGCGGCGCTGAAGACACGCGGCGTGAGCTGCGCTTTATCGCCCAGCGCCTCCACCAGCCACGCCACCACCGGCAGGTGCCCAGCCCTCGCCGCCATGGCCACGGACGTCATGCCGCCTAGCGAGCAGCGCCTCGAGTGCAGAGCCCTGAGCACCGCCAGGTGCCCGGACTCCGCGGCAAACCGGCCTGCGTCATCGTTCACTCGGATGCCCTCGTCCAGCAAGTACTCGAGCGCTCCCACGTTGCCGCGGCGGGCCGCCGCGGCGGCAGTTCCCGCGCGTAGAGACAGACCCCGCTGGCGCAGCCAGTCCAGTCGGTGCCGGGCGTCTGGCAGCGCGGCCACCTGGTCGCAAGTGAAGGACACCCGGGGGCTGGCCCGCTGCCGCAGCCATTCGACCTTGGCCTGCCAGTCCAGGGTGGGGCTGCAGGCCGCTGCGGCGAGGATGCGACCCTCCATGTACGCGCTCAGCTGCTGCTCGGTTCCGGAGCCACACAAGTACGCGCCGTGCAGCCGCTGCAGCGTGGGCAGGTCGCAGCCGGCGGCCACGCCCTCCAGCAGCAGGACGCGGAGGGATGTGCTGGGGATGGTCGGCCCAATCAGTTTCTTCAGCAGCCACTCCATAAGGCCCGCGTGACCGCCGCGAGCAGCAGCGCACATTGCCCAAAAAGCCCAGCCGCAACCTTTGCCCAGAAGCCACTCGCACATGGCCTGGTGGCCACCCTCAGCCGCGGCGGCCAACACATCGTCTCCCAATGGGCAGCCTGCCGCCAGCAGCCACTGCGCCAACTCGAGCCGGTTGGCGCGGGCTGCCATCGCCATAACCTCCCAGCCCCAGCGGCAGCCTTGGCTTCGGAGCCATGCACAGGTATCCAGGTGACCAGAGCCGGCAGCGGCCTCAAACACCTCCCGTGTGAGGGTGCAACCCGCAACCACTGCCGCAAGGACAAGGTTGGGCAAGACACCGGTGCCCGCTGTCAGGACCAGCAGCTGCCGTCGCTGCTTGAGCGTCAGGCTGCGCATGGCGACCGGATCGCCCCAGCGGAGCACAAACGCATGGTAGGGCGTCGGCTGCGATAGTTTGACGACCATGTGCTTCCGAAATTGCGAGGCAGTGGCCTTATTCAGGATCCGCAAGCTGCAGCACACCTCGTTTGGGGACATGAAGGAGGCTATGCGCTCCAGTAGGTCCGGAGTAAGCCACACGTGCGGAGGCTCGGCGGTCTCCTCATGTCCTTGCTGTGACCGCTCGCCTGATTCTTGGCGGTGCGTCATGGTGCCGCCACTAGGCATGCCAAATTCCGGTGCTTCGTTTAAGTAGTCGCATGTAGCACGTGCGCATTACAGCACAAAATAAGCAACCGATACGATGACCGTTAGGAACAAAGGTCAATTAGTCGAGGCACCATAACTCTGATGGTGATCTACATCACGTTAATGTAGGAATCAGCTGGTCATATCATACGATAGTATGCAGCAGCGTTGATGATGGTGACAAAATGGCCCAGTTATCATTGTAATCGTGACATGGACTCATGCAAAATCTTCGTCCTATGGCTCCCTCGAACTGTCTCATACCGTTTCCCCGAAGTCGACTCCTGGCTCCCTTGTAAAAATTGCATGCTGGACTAGAGCTGAGTCCTCCGAGCCTTGCTTAGCTACGCATAACCAGCGCGGCAATTGGGGCAGCAAGCACACGCATTGTTCCGACAGGTCATTGAGCAGGGGCAGTGCAGAGGCCTAGCCAGAATCCTCTAGCCTGCCTGGCCGAGTCAGCCTGCAACCTCTGTGCCTGCACGGTTGGCGCTCAGCAAACCGTTACACGAGCCCCACACGTTCTGTGTGCTGAGGGTGTCACTGGGTGTCATCAGCCAGTGCTTCCCCTGGTGTGTACCCATCGGCTGTCCAGTGAGATTCGGAGGCTGTGAGGACGGGTGCTTGTAGCTGGGCGCATGCACGCATGGATTCGTGACATCGTGAGTCCAAAACATAACTGGCGCTGCGCTCTGCTCCTCCCTGCTGTTACCGCTGGCCTTGCATCCTCTTAGGATTTGTATCCTCGGCTCAAGATGGCTGAGCGCTGAGACCCTGACCCACGGCGACTCGTAGGTTCACATGCACTTGTGTTAGAACGTCAACGACCTTCAATTGGGGCCGTCGGCCGTCGCTCTGACACCTCTCACACGGGTTTCGTAGGGTTTACCGCATTGAATATGTGAGGGGTGGGTAACGGGCATGCCACTTATCCCGCCGTATCGAAACCTGCCATCAGCGCACATATTTCCTGTGCCTGAAAATAGCTCCAACCACGTTGCTTCCCAGCGTCTGCCCTGCATGTTACCCACCGTCCATCGGACCAACCGGTACGTTGCCACGAGTTGGCAGTACAGGCGATTTAGGCATGGTTATAGCCCGATTCCGGGCGCCCTTCTCGGACATCCGAAACGAAGGGCCATGTTCACATACGGAGGGGGCCCGTTTGCTGGGTGCCAGCTGCTAGAACACGTTTTGCCGTGAGCTGCAGGGTGGGGCGGGTCTGATTGGGCCGATTGGATTTGGATACCTCCCTGGCAATGATTAAGACGAAAACAACCGCTTCGTTGTTACAACACGATTCGAACTCCATAGCCTGAAGCGCTATTGAATTGGCAGCACACTTCAAAACCCACGGAAGCGTCGGAAGGTCCTCGCAAGCTACTGAACGCGAAATCGTGAAAACTAGATAAACCTGACGACAAGTCCTTTCCAATGCCTGAGGCGCCCAGTTGGAGCCCTCCTCCGCAAGTCTTCCAAAGCCTCCACGCTCCTCTCGTGCCCCCACAACTGAAAGCTGTGAGTAGACAATTATACGTAGACACCAGTCCACAGCAGCAGGAATAGGGTTCCTAGCCCAAGAAGAACTGCCGAGATGAACGCCAGCAGCAGCTCCGATCTGAGCGCTCGGTTGGACTTTGTCTTCGTTACTTCATAGAGGAAAAAGCTTCCGGTCATAAATAACCCGCCTCCAAGCAAACAGGTGGCGAGCGTGGGGTACAAGGACTGTGGAACAGGGCTGCCGACGGGAGTGAATTCACTCATCCTGTTTCAGTCGGCCTTGAGATTACGAACTCGGGCAGGTCAGAACGGCTTATTAAAAGTTGAGGTGGTGAAAGCTAAAAGCTAAAACTGCATTTATCAAATGGCAATGTGGCATCGAGGATCAGTGCAGTCGGGCCACGTGCCGTACGCAGGACACCGTGAGGCAGTGGGGCTACCGTTGGGCTGCTGCGGCAATCGCTGCCATGTTCCACTGACATGGCAGAGTGGAAGAAACTGAGCATTAAGGCTGGGCAAGGTCAAGGTAAGGCTTGAACCACAACCGCCTGAAACCGCTCTCCTTATCCACGAACCCGAGGCTACAATCGGTACCGAAAGGCAGCGACCAGCCGCAAGACAACGTCTTGTCACCATCTCGCAGCAGTCGTCATGGTCATCCAGCTAATTGGGACTAAGAACGCCAGGAGAGGGGCCGAAGGGGGTGACGGTGAGACGCGGTGAGCGCTTGCTTACACAGGAGCGCGCCATTCTTAACAGAACCGCCAGCCCGGCCCCAGCGATCGGTGCAATGACCCCACGGGGACGGCCGTGTGTTTCGCACGGCCTGCACGCCGACAAGAAGGCCATGGGGACCGTCGGTCCAGCCCACCCTAACCGAATCCGTTAGCCTTTCCGTTAGCCTAATACGTACTTCTCTCATTTATATCAACGCCCGACTCTGACATTACGGAGCGAGCATTGAACCATTGATAGGTGTACTATGCAGCAAACCGGACACCCAAGAACACCACACCGAAAGAAAACTAACAAACAGCATGTATGACGTGAGCAGTTTCCAAACAGACCAAGCGCATTGGAAAGGCAAACCCTGCCAAGAAAGGGCGCTCCGAACGAGTCCCACCTTGAACGAACGAGTCCCGAAACCATTGCCAGGCACTGCTACGGTGCCCATACACAGGGATGCGAACAAAACAATTGCAAGCGAGCGGACCAATAAGGCCCTCGTCCGCGCAGCAGCGCAAGAGGACAGCTGCAGTCCTCGATGACACTGTACTGGCGAGATCCTCGTACGCAACATGTCCCGAAGTGGGGAAGCCGCCATGGCGCGGCTGCCCCCACGAGGCGCACACTTACACATCCGTTTGCGGTTTGCCACCTTTTGTGTTGGTTTTCTAGTCGTACGGCAGCGCATGCTGTAGCCCACCCATGAAATCCGGCACCCCCCCAGATGTCCGAAGGCTATGCACCCGCTACACCTCCCAAGTCGAGTTACCGGTTCTTTTATGTAAACCCCCCCTACGCTCTGATCTGGCTGCAAGGACAGCGCAGCGCAAAAGTACGATACACAACCCACCGATGTCTGCAGCCTGGCGCGGGCCGAGCCCCCACATGCGCCCTCGTCGCCACTACCCTACCGCTTCCCAATCCAGCACCTCCAAAAGCAGAGTGCACGTGGCAGGGCACATCCTTACCCCAACAGTCTCCGCAAAGCAGGGGCTTAGGGCGCCTGCGCCGCCCGCCTGACCCCACCTGTTGGCAGGCACGGGCCGCCGGATCGGCTGGTCAGCCCTGTACGGCACCACCATGTACGACACATCTGCTGCAGCCATGTACGACATCTGAAAGAGCCGAGCGGGGCGCCCGTCCCGCCTCACACCGTGTCACACACAGTTGCCGGTGCTCGCTCCTGGCGAGTAGGGGCCTCCGGGTGGTGGATGGTGGTGACAGTGGTTGCGATACTTAGGGTTTCCATGCGCAACACAGCCTGGGGCGGAACGCCCAGAGCAGGCATATACCGTCATATACACCTACATAAAAACAAACCGCATCAAACGTGCCCTTCAACTATCATCTGCCAAAAGACCTGCCACCGTTACCACCCACCACCTCTCATGCACGCACTCGTCTCCATCAAGCCGCCTCGCCTGGTCGTCGCCCAAAAGCGCTTTCAAACTTTCCCCCCGACCCCACAAACCGAGGGTTGGTTCCCCCCGGAGCATGGACTTCCGGCGTCTTTTTGACTCTGGGCCCCCAAGAGCGCCCGGTCTCCTCCAGCGCGTCCACGCGTCCTCACGGGCGGACGTGTTTCTTATGAAGGACGCGGTCCTAGAGCTGTTCCGCGTCGGGCACCGTGGATTCGAATCATTGCACCCGCCGAGACCCCCCGCAGGATCCCACATCATCCCCCGCCATCACGTGGCCGGGTCCTGGTTCCGGAGCTGTTTGCTGCTGGTCCCACTGCTCTCCAATGCGCGGCTCCCCGTGTTTCCTCTCCAATCCTCACGACAACAGGAGCCATCTCCAGCATCAGCAGTGGAACCATCATCGAAAACATTGGCCCGGCCGCCCGCACACGGCCAAAGCTCAGCTCAGTTCAGCGCCTCGCACGCAGCTGCTTTCGATGACTGATGGGTGGGCTGGGCCAACTAACCAACCAACCAACCCGACCGTACAACACCTCCGGCGGCCAGCAAGCTCGGTCCGCCGTCATCGCCTCCCGCCACCTCCGAACCTATATGTCCTCAGCAGCCAAGCAGCGCCCCGCAGCCCCGCAGCGCTCCCTTGATTAAGGAGCGGCCAACGCCTAGTTAGTTGCAACGTGCAACGCCTAGTCAGTTGCAGTATTTAGGACAGTGTTTTCGCAAACGCCGTGCAACCGCACATCCCAAGGACACGTTCGCGTGCAGTTCCGGCGGCGCCACGCAGTTGGAAGACCCGTAAACCCTAAACCACTCGCTCTGATCCACTTGTGCCCAGTGCCCTGATGCTCTTGGTGCTCCTCGTCGCCTCTGGATGGAGGGCTTATTACGCAGCTTCCGGACGGCCGAGCCTCCTCCTCAAGGGACCGACTTCAAGCCAAGCGCGCCCGCCAGCACTGGCCCTCCGCTCGGTCGCTTAGCAGCCCCGGCGGCTCATGGCTTCAGCCAACTGCCGCCAGCACCCACAACCAGCCAAGCCACGAGCAGCAGTTGCCTCTGCCGGACGCGCTTCTCAATCCCACGCTCCCAAACCGCCTGGGTCGCAGGCTCAGCCGCTGGCCTTAAAACCCTGAACCCTTGAACCCCCGCCCCCCACAATGACCGCGGCGAGCCGCGATGGCAGCTGTCCCACCATCAAAACTATAAAACACTCCCTCTCCAGCTCCCAGCGCCGCAGCTGCCAGCTCCTGGCGCCCCGCTATTCCTTCGCTCTTTGCTCGACGCCGGGATCCACGGCGGCGTGTACGACAGGATCCAATTCGGTGCCCGATCGCTCGTCGCCGACGATGACCCCCACCACGTCACCGCCTTCGGCCCCGCCGCTGGCGGTGCCTGCCGCGTCGCCCACGTCTATCAGACCCTCCGAGAAGGAGCACATGGCAGTTGGCTCCTCGGGGCGGACTGTGGGGAGGACTGTGGGGCGGACTGTGGGGCAGACTGTGGGGCAGACTGTGGGGAGGACTGTGGGGAGGACTGTGGGGAGGACTGTGGGGAGGACTGTGGGGAGGACTGTGGGAAGGGCGGCGCCGCAGTCATCTGCGCCACCGCCGCCACCGGCGTTGGCACCGCTAACCCCATGAAGCTCTGGCGGCAGAACCGCCCCGCCGGCGCCGTCGTTCCGCATCTCTCCAGCCGCAACAGCAACATCAGCCGAAGTAGCAGCTGCGTCTCCCTCCCGCCCCACGGCGGGAGCTCCCGCCTCCGCCTCCCGTCCCTCCTCCGGCACCAAACGCCTCGGCCCGATCGCTCGTGTTGGATCTGCTGCTGCTGCTGCTGCGGTGCCGGGCTCGATGATCCCGGATGACCTCGACATGAGCTGCTCAGACACCGGAAGGGCGGCGGGCTGGACAAACGGCGACGGCGACGGCGGCGACGGCCCCCGCTCGGCGCATGGGGCTACTCCGGGTCGCTGCTGGTGGGCACTCCAGGGTGACGCAAAGGATGACGCGAAGGGTGAGATGACACCGGCCTGGCGATGCTGCTGCTCCCCTAACCCCGGGGAGCCCTGCACAGCCGAGTGATGGAACCCCGCCACCACCCCCTGTTGTTGTCGTTGTTGTTGTTGGTGGTGGTGATGGTGCTGATTTGAATACGGGTGCGGCTGCAGGTGATGCGAAGGGCCGCTCGGCGGCGGCACGCCCCCGAACGCCGACGACGACGGCATTGGAGGCAACAGCGGTCCGAGGCTGGCTGCCAGGTCGAAGAAGGGGGACCACTTGCGCTGCACCAACGACTCCACGTAACGCATGTCGGCACCCGACAACCCCGGCGCCGCCTCGGCCGGGGGAAGCTCCCCAGCGACGTCCGTCATTGGACTGGCGCCGACGTCAGCGAGCGCTGGCGGAGGTATCCATGGGTCGGCGTGGTAGATGTCCAACCCCAGACCCCGGCTCAGGCCTGGCCCCTGCTCCGGTCCCTGCTCCGGTCCCTGCCCCGATCCCTGGCCCGGTCCCTGGCCCGGTCTCTGGCCCGATCCCTGCTCCGGTCCCTGGCCCGGTCCCTGCTCGTGCTGCAGGAGCTGGGGCCCTGCCCGTGCTGCCGGAGCGGTTGGTTCTTGGTGCAGGTAGGCGGGGGGCTGCGGCTGCGGCGGCTCTGACGCAGGCGCGTCCGAGGGGGCCGCCAGGCTTTGTGGCTGCAGCAGCCGCGGCAGCTGCGGCAGCAGCGCCGGCGTCTGCTGCAGCTGCTGCACCGGCACGGGGGCCGGCGGCGCCGGCAGTGGCGTCAACGCCGGCGTGTCGGCGAAGCCGCCGGCCCCCTTGCCGCCTACCGAGCTGCTGTACGACACCCGCTGCGACGACGGTGGCAGTGACTGCGTGGGGTCGCTGACGCCGCCGCCGCCGCCGGACGACGCGGTCACGGGCCCGCTGCGGCTGTAGCCTCCGCTCGGGCGGTCGCTGCTACTGCCTTGCCTGCCCCGAGCGGCCAAGGACGTCGGCGGCCAGCCCGAGTTGCTGCGAGTGGAGCCGGATAGGGAGGGCGCCAAAATGCTACTGCCGTCGCCACCGCTCATGCAATGCGGCTGCACAGCGGCGGCTGTAGCGCCGCCGCCTTGCGATTGGGCCGTGCTGTCCAGCATGCACGGCGTGTACGGCGTAATCGACCCGTCGCCGTACTGTGTATTGGGCGGGGACCACCTGGCTCCCTGGCCCCAGGTGCCCGGGGGGGGCGACGTGTGGGAGGGCATCACCGGCTGCATCAACGCCGCCGCCGCCGCGCCACCGCCGCCGCCAAAGGCAGCCCCGAACATGATACCCGAGCCGCCGCCGCCGCCGCCACCGAAAGGGGACCCGGGGCCGGAGCCGGTAGACGCATGTGCGCCTCCAGCGCCGCCCAGCGCCGGCGCTACCACCGGCGGCGCCGCAAGCAACGGAAAGCTAAAGGGCGACCACTTCTCCCGAACTAACTG
The DNA here is from genome assembly GCA_003116995.1 of Yamagishiella unicocca. Classification (NCBI taxonomy): domain Eukaryota; kingdom Viridiplantae; phylum Chlorophyta; class Chlorophyceae; order Chlamydomonadales; family Volvocaceae; genus Yamagishiella; species Yamagishiella unicocca. The sequence goes on along the minus strand of BDSL01000027.1, from coordinate 728,311 downwards.
CGCCAGAACCATCTTCTGCTCGTTCCCTAGCTGCTGCGCAAACGCCGCCACCTCCGCCTCCGGCGCTGTCGCCGCCGCCGGCAGGGGCCGCGACCCTGATCCGCTCTCCAGCGCAGCGCTGAGCGTCACGGTCGGCACGTCATCCTCCACGTGCGCTCCGTCCCCGCCCGCCACCACCACCCCATGCCCGCCCGCCATCACCCCATGCAAAGTGGTGGCTATCCCGAGCGAGTCGCTGAAATGGGAGAGCGGGTTGGAGGCGACGGTGTCGGGGTCGGCCAGGGGAAGAGCCCGCCCGCCACGGTCGCCAGCGGGCACCTCCGTCGCCACGGGACCCGCCGCCGCGTGCGGTTCCCCTCCCTGGAGCGCCGCCAACTGCCGCCCACGCACGTCCTGCACAGCCACCACGGAGGCGTTCTGCTGCGAGTGCAGCTGCGGCTGCAACGCAGCGCTTGCTGCCACAGCCACCACAGCCGCGCCTTCTGGCGGCGCCAACAAACGTGCCGTACTGGCGGCGCCGCTACTGCTGCCGCCGCCCCCATCCGGAGATTTGAGCGACGGCGACGGTCCGCCTCTTCTCGACTCGCCGCCCTCCGCCGGCGTGCTTTCCGCGGTTCCCGCTGGCGCTAGCGCCGCAGCCGCCTCGCTCTGGCCAGCGGCCAGCGCCGCGCCCGCATGCCGGGCTGCTACATTGCGAGCTTCTGCGCTCTCTTCGGACAACCCCTGCATTCCCCCCGATCCATGCAGTTCCGGCTGCGGTGGTGACGGCTGTACTGGCTGCTGGAACACCCCCCAAAGCAACCTCTGCGTGGGCAGCTCCTCCTCGCCCGCATCCTCCATTACCGACTGCAGCATCTGCTGCTGGCCAGTCCATTGCGGCAGTAGCCGCAAAGTGTCCAGCGCTTGTTGCTGCTGCCCCGGCGACGGCGGGTCTGGCTGTAGCACCCGCTGCTGTTGCGGTTGCTGCTGTTGCAGCAGCATCTGCTGCCTGAGCTGCTGCTGTGCGGCCATCGCGCGCGCAAAGATGTGCTGCAGCACGTCAGCATAGCGGGGTACCGCGTGCTGGGCCGGGCTCACGGGCGAGTGCTGCTGCGTCGGACTCGTTGCGTTGCTGCTGGGCGGCAGCAACGCAAACGGCGAACGCACAAGCGCCGAGCCCGACCCGCCCCTTGGCAGCGGCGACAGCGCCCCCTCTCCGCCCCCCGCTGCCGTCGGTCCCTCGGCCGTGACCATGGTTTCGGAGGACGGCGCCGCCGCCATCGCTGCCGCCATCAGCGACGACGCGGGGCCGCTGAACGAGTACCGCTCGCTCAACACGGAGCCCCGCCCGCTGTGGTTCTGGTGCCCACTGTACGGCGTCCCGCTACCACCGCCAGCGGCACCGGGCGTCGCTGCGAGATGATGAACTGGGATCAGCGCGTGCAGGGCGCCGCCAACCGCCGCCGCGGCCGCGGCACTGCTGAAGAGCGCTGCCAGGTTCGCTTCGTGTACGGTCGGGTTGAGAGCCAGGGAGGCCTTCGGCGCGCCGCCCCCGCCCCCGCCCTGGCTGCCCGCAGTGGCGCCGCCGGCCGCTGATGCCATGATGCCGGCAAGGCCCCGGTGGCTGCTCTGGTTGGACCAGATCCGGGGGAGCCCCGGCAGCACCTCCGTCTCCCCAGTCTCCTCGAAGCCCGCCAGGGTAGCCTGCAAGGTCGCAGCCCAGGCACCGCCATCATGATCCCACCCCGCGCCGGCATCGTCCATCGGCGCATGAAGGTGCAGGTAGGTGCAGGTAGGTGCAGGTAGGTGCAAGTAGGTGCAGGTAGGTGCGAGCACGGGACCCCTCATGGCTAGCCCGCAAGCGCACCCACCGCTGTGGATTCACCGGCTTCATTCGGCCCCCCATCCCTCTCCTCCTCTGTCGATTCACCGGCCTGATTCGCTCCTCCCTCCGTCCCTCCACACCTGCTTCAGCGCGGCCAACGTGCCCCGTATAAAAGCCGCCTCCTCCGCGTTCTGCCGCTGCGCCTCCCGGGGGGTGGAGGGGAAGCCCCTGTCGACGTAGCCACCCGGCCCCAAGTGCCCCCTTCCCGGCATTGTCGGCGACGGCAGTCCGTCGTCGTTATCATCCGAGGAGGAAATGGAGACGGTACTGCTTTCGTCCAGGATGGCCTGCGCGGGGGGCCAGGCGAGGAGGGGCAGGTAGAAGGGGCAGGTGGAAGGGGCGGTGAAGGGGAAAGGAACGGATGCAGACGCCGCGAGGCGTGACGGGTGGCTGGCACCACATAGCTGGGGCTAGATAGACATGATTGCCGCCGCCGGCCCTCCTCTAGGAGGGCCTGGCGCGCTCTTGGGGCACCAACCCCCTCGGCCCTCTGCGTAGAGCACCGGGCGCGGCAATCGTGTGTACCCTCGGCTGGTGGTGCTGCTGATCTTCCTGGGTGCCTCCAGTTCTGTTCACGGTGCTGCTCCCGGGCCTAGCCGGATACCCGAGTTGCGGGACTGGTGGTGGTGGTGGTGATCTCGGTCCCGTCATGATGCCCTCTTACGAAGCTCTGCTCGCAGGTTAGTCCACCAACCGACCAAACCGAGCGACACCGTCCGCGGCTTTCTCTTCCCCTGCCCCAGCAATTCATTTACCTGTGCAGGTAGATCGCCGGGGTGGCGCGGCGTGGAGGAGGGCCGGCTGTATGCGATGGCAGAGACGGTTGAAGCAGTTGCATGGTAGTTGCTTAAGCTGCGTGACGGCATGGGGTTGATTCGTGCAACCGTAGCCACCGCCAGCGCAGCTGCGTCCACCATGCTGGCCAGGGGCACGTTGAACGCGAAGTGCCTGTTGTTGTCGTCGTTCATGGACGGGTGCATGGAGTGGTTGTTCATGAAATGGTACGACGCCGAGTTGGTCGGGAGAGGCGCGTCCACGGATACGGATGCAGAGCCGGAGGCTGTGGCTGTGACTGTGGCTGCGGCTGCGGCGGGGCGAGGGGAGCTTAGCGGCGCCTCCACGGCGGGTCCCTCGGGAGCGCTGTGAGCGCCGGAGCCGACTCCTGCCGCCTGATCATCTGCGTCACTGGGGAGAAAGTCGGCTCGGACATGGACAACGGATGCGCGCGGCGAAGCCGCGAGTTGAGGCGTACGGGGGTCGCCGGGATGCTGCGGCGGACCGGGTGCCGGGCTGGAGGCGGAGGTCTCTGGCTGATAGCTGCTGCTAGGAACAGCTGGGGGGTCTTGAGGAGGAGGCTCCCGTCCAAGCTGGTCATTGCGCCGGCCTCCAACTGGCGCGGCATGACTTTCCTGGCCGCCCCCCGCAGGACCGGACTTCGCGAGGCACCCACACAACGTTGACCACCAACTCATTCCATAGTCGTCCTCTACGCGCACTTGTTGGCGCGCAGCAGAGCAGCGGGTCTTGACGGAAACAAGTATCGGGTTGCATCACTGGGAAACACGCTCAGACGGCAACCTGGCGGTATCGGGGGTCATTCGTTGTGGCATGAAACAACTTATAATTGGAGTTGTTGAAACAACTTATAATTGGAAAGATTCAAAGTACTAGTTTCTTGAAGCATATCACAGCTAGAAGTTCGTATCCTCCAGAGTTGTGGTTGAAATAAACACCAGATAACCTTGACTCGTCATGGTGATCTACGATGGTGCTACCATAGGGCAGCTGTGGACACTGCGCGGTCTGCGCCCTCGAGTTTGTCGCTGTACGGCTCGCACAATCATGTTGCAGCAGGTTTACGGATCTGCCCAGCTCAGTTTGGCTTACGAGTCAGCCTCAAAATAGGGGGAGGCAAGAACTTTCAGTGCCAGTAATCCATGTTAGGAAGCGCAAGGGTATTAAAGGTCCAGTCCCATTGTCTGCATCTAGGTAATCCGCAGCTGTAAAGGACCTGCTGCTGATCTTGTGACAGTTTTATAGTCAAAACCCAAACCCTGCGGGGTGAGTTGGCCTGGGGCGAGGACGATGCCCTTTGGTGCGAACAGCCTGGGTAGCCCCGTACGAGCTGCTGAGATCCATTCCCCACTTTCTAGAGCTGCTTTCAAACCATCCGGGCGTCGCTTGGTTTCCAGGACAGTACGGCCTGGAGGCATGATACCTTCGCCTTGCACGATGGGCCTTGCCCTCAGCGGGCGGACGAGCGCTGCCGCCGGCCCGCTGGCAGCCCGGTCGCTGACATGCCTGGCGGACTGCGTTGGATCGAGTCGTCCAACGAGCTCCGCAGCGTGCCCCGCGCCGTATCGTGCGTTTCCTGTCGGCAGTACGACTGCATCAGGTGGGGCGGCGCTGCTCCCCGCCCTGGGAGCCTGCCACAGACGGGCGCTGCTGTCCTGGCCACGCTGCGCCATCTCCTCGCGTCTGGCAACGCGAGCAACTGCAACGGAAGCCACGACCGTAGCCAAGCCGGGTACGGCGGGTGGGGGCGGGAACCGCGCTGTGAGCTCCAGGGAAGGCCAACTGGATGACTTCCCCTGCAGCTCCACTAAGCATCTTTGGGAGCACGGATAGGTTGGAAGTGGTGCGACCCCGGTGCATGTAGCAGCCCGACCCAGATCAGTTATCGCCACTGATGTAGACTTGCCGGCTGCGCCCTAATCCACCAGCGAAAATGATGTGGGTCGGCGGGGGGGTGAAAGGAATCCCGTAGTTCGGCACGGGGGCATGAGGGGAGACCCCTAGGTCGGCACTGCGAAGTGAAACCGATTGGGGCGGGAATGGAGGGGGCCCCAAACGTGCCGAACTTATGATAGTGAAGGTGCGACGGCCAACCCACACGGACGCTTGTACCAACGCGCGCTGCTATTTCCTGGCCGCCCTTGCTGATCCCTCCCCTGCCCCCCCCTGCCCCTCCCCTGCCCCTCCCCTGCCCCTCCCTCCCCGGCCCTCCTCGGACCTCCTCGTCGGGTCCTCGCGCTAGCAGCGGAGGCGACGGAGGGAGGCGCTGCCGCCTCTCCTGCGGATGCCGTTGCGCAGACGGTGCTTCTGGAGGTGGGCGAGGAGAGGGAACGTGGGGAGCGGCACCGGGTGCTCACCACGTGGGGTGGCGAGAGGGGGATGGCTGACGTGTCACGTCTCTTCCCTGGTCCAACGTCGCCGTACTATTACTCCCTTCTTCGCTCGTTAATGCCGGAGCTCGTAAACCACCTCGTCCCGCCCACCTCACCCCCCCCCCACCTCATTCCCCCCACCTCATCCCCCCTACGTCCGCTGGAACATCACCTCCGCCACCCTCGGTTTGTCGGCCGTGGATTCGCGGATTCCCTTATAAGCCCCCCCACGTCATCCCGCCCCCGCCCTTCAGCACCCCTACGCGTCCCTACGCTACCCGCCCTTCACTCGTCACCACCTGAAACACACGCACGCATGCGCGCGCCGCCGCCCCTCCCTGGACCTGCCCACCGGCAGGTTGGCGGCATGAAGTGCGGCGGCTGCTCCGCCGCCGTGAAGCGCATGCTGATGACGCGGCCGGAGGTGGCGGCTGCGGCGGTCAACTTGCTCACGGAGACGGCGGCGGTGCAAGTGAGGTGCGCTTCACTTATGAGGCTAACACGGCACCGGGTGTACGGAGGGACTGTACGGCAGCGCGTCCACACGTGGAGCTAGGTTTAGCGTGGGTGCAGACGCGATGTGTGGCAAGATGTGGGTTGGAAAGTATCGCCGGGGCGCAAGACGCTAAAGGACACATACACTGCGCTACAGGCTGGGGGTACCGGTATATCGGTACATCGCTATATCGGTACATTGGCACATCAGTACATCGCTATATCTGTACATAGAGGTGTTAACCCAGACTAGTGCATGTGCGCTGGGACAAACCGGGGTTCGTCGGGAGGCAACGCCGCGGGAGCGGCGCGCCCCGCCTCGAACCCCCTTGGGCCCCGCGGACAATGCAGTGCAGCGCGCGCTCGTCCCACACGTTTGCCGTACTATGTTCGTACATACACAGGGGCTCCGCCGACGACCTGGGCCCTGCGCTCGCGTCCTTCGTGACGACCCGCGGCTTCCCCTCCAGACTCCGGTCGGCGGCGGCGGAGGCCGACGACCCACTGGGGGGCGCGGCGTCGGACGAGGCCGACCGCAAGCGCCAGGTACGACAGGTGGATCCGTACGGCACTGGTCGTTGGTGGCGGCGGGGGCGGGGGCGGGGGAGGGCCGGGATTGACGTGTGGGGGCGTCCGCCTGGTGCCACCGAGGGACCAGCCCCTACGGTGAAAGGGTTGGAGGGTTCGAGGAAGACCCGTGGATGCCCGAAAAAACCGTTTAGAACAGACGTTTTGAGATGCATGCTGGAGAACTGGGTTGGGGATACTTAAGCCGAAGGTCGTAATCCAGGGTGTGGGCTGGACTGGCGCGGGAGCGGGGGAGAAGGCTGCGCTGTTGGGGCTGTTCGAGTTGTGCTCCGGCACTCCTCCTTTCGTCACCGCAGCTTCCCACCCCCACCCACCCACCTCACAGCCCCATCGGCTTTCGGCTTCCTCCCTTGTCGGTTTGCAGATCTCCTCTTCCCGCCCCACCCCACCCCGACCAGATCCAACCAAACCCAAACCAACCAAACCAAACCCACGCTTCCCTGCGGCGCTACCCCAACCCCCTCTGGTGCCACCCAGGACGAGGCTCGTCGCAGTCTGGTGGATCTGGCTGTGGCCTGGGCGCTGGTGGCCGCCTGCTGCGCCCACCACGCGGGCCACCTGCTCCACGCGATGGGCTACCACGAGGTGGCGCACGCGCCGCTGCTGGCGGCCCTGGCCGACCCGCGGGTCAGTGGGGCGCTCGGCGCGTTCGCGCTGCTGGGCCCCGGCCGCAGGTGGGGCCGCAGGCGGGGCGGCGGGGAGTGGGGGAAGCTCGAACCCGCGTGTCGTACCAGCATGTGTTGGCCACTGGGTCCAGTGCAAAATGCGTTGACTTAATGCTTCCAACGCTAAGCGTCCCCCAACCCGATCCGCTGCTGGGGTTCCCGACCCGACCCGACCCGACCCGACCCGACCCGACCCGACCCGACCCGACCCGACCCGACAGGCTCATCATCGATGGCTTCAAGTCCCTGGCCGCGGGCAACCCCAACATGAACAGCCTGGTAGGGCTGGGCTCCATCACATCCTTCGCCGTGGGCCTCGCGGGCGCCGCGGGCCTTATGGGCGGCGGCGGCGGCAGCGGGGGCCTTATGATGATGGCCGACGCGTCCTTCCTGGAGGAGCCCGTCATGCTGCTGGCGTTCGTGCTGCTGGGGCGGGCGCTGGAGGCCCGGGCAAAGGTGGGTTTCGGAGCCCCGGCGTCGGACGGGGAGGGAGGTTTCCGTTTCCCATGCCCCTCTCCCCGCGCGCGCTCGCCCTCCCTAAAACCCTTGGATACCCTTAAATCCCTAAAACACTCTTAAACCCCTGAAAACCCTTTCAGGTGCAAGCGGCTGCCGATCTGCGTTCTCTAGCGCGCCTCATCCCCGCCACCAGCCGCCTGGTCCTCGACCCGGGTGCGGCCCCGCCGGGTGCGCCCAAGGCGGGGGCCGCCGCCGCCGCCGCCACCGCCGCAACTCCCTCCGTGGAATACCTTGAGGTCCCCACCAGCAGCGTACGGGCCGGGGACGTGCTGCGGGTGCTGCCGGGTAGGTGCTGTGCATCGGTGTGTGGGTAAGAATATGTGCGTTGGCGTATCTGCTACGCAGAACAGCAGGCTAACCGGCTGATGCAGTGTTAAGTCCAATGTAGTTCCCCTAGAAGTACCTTGGAAAACACTATTCTCTTAGTCCCCACGCACGTGCTGCTCTCTCCCCAGATCACGATACAAACAGCGGCGCGCCGGGACCCGCAAACCCCTCCTCCCGCAAACCCCTCCTCCCGCAAACCCCTCCTCCCGCAAACCCCTCCTCCCGCAAACCCCTCCTCCCGCAAACCCCTCCTCCCGCAAACCCCTCCTCCCGCAAACCCCTCCTCCCGCAAACCCCTCCTCCCGCAAACCCCTCCTCCCGCAAACCCCTCCTCCCGCAAACCCCTCCTCCCGCAAACCCCTCCTCCCGCAAACCCCTCCCCCCCTCCCACAAACCCCTCCTCCCGCAAACCCCTCCTCCCGCAAACCCCTCCTCCCGCAAACCCCTCCTCCCGCAAACCCCTCCTCCCGCAAACCCCTCCTCCCGCAAACCCCTCCTCCCGCAAACCCCTCCTCCCGCAAACCCCTCCTCCCGCAAACCCCTCCTCCCGCAAACCCCTCCTCCCGCAAACCCCTCCTCCCGCAAACCCCTCCTCCCGCAAACCCCTCCTCCCGCAAACCCCTCCTCCCGCAAACCCCTCCTCCCGCAAGCGCCCCCCATACACACACTGTCCTTGGGCTGGGACATCTTCTCCTTTCCTCCTCTTCACAACTTTGGCTCAGACCCCCCCTCCCTTCCCTTCCCCTCCCACCCGACCATGCGTCAACTATCCTGTCCTTGCTGCGTCAACTGTCCTGTCCTTGCTGCGTCAACTGTCCTGTCCTTGCTGCGTCAACTATCCTGTCCTTGCTGCGCCAACTATCCTGTCCTTGCTGCGTCAACTGTCCTGTCCTTGCTGCGTCAACTGTCCTGTCCTTGCTGCGTCAACTGTCCTGTCCTTGCTGCGCCAACTATCCTGTCCTTGCTGTGTCAACGGTTTTCATGCCACTCCCCCCCCCAGGCGAGAAGGTCCCGGTGGACGGCGAGGTGGTGTCCGGGGAGTGCTGCTGCGACGAGTCGCTGCTGAGCGGCGAGTCGGCGCTGGTGGCCAAGGGGCCGGGCAGCAGGCTGGTGGGCGGTACGGTGTCGTACGAGGGGGCGATAACGATGAGGGCCACCGCCACGGGGGCCAAATCGACGCTGGCGGGTAAGTGTCGGCGGGTGTGTGTGTGTGTGTGTGTGTGTGTGTTTTGGATTTTCGTGCCTGCCATCCGTAGTGTGCCATCCATAGTCCTTGCGCTGGCTGCTGCGTGTTGAGAGGGCGGGTTCGAGGGCGGGGGGGTGTTTTAACCACGCCTGATCGTGGGGTGCATGTCGCAAGGCATTTAGGTTTTGGTGGTCGCCGCGGTGCGGCCCGGCGCGGAGGGATGAAGGGGCTACGCCCAGCGACACTATTATTATTAATATAAAGGGGCTGTGCTGAGCGCGCCGGCCACCGCCGCCAAAACCCTAAGCCACGCTGTGCTGCGACTCCGTCTCTGCCGCCCACACCACGTCCGCAACCGAGCCCTCCCGCATGCATTCCTCACACACGTCTCCTGAACTCTCCTCCTCCAACACGTCAACTCTGGGAAGAGAAACGTATTTTGGTTTCGCGCTCGGTTTACTACGCCGTGTCAGCCGGTCTTCTCGCCCACCCGCCCTCTGCCTACACTTCCCGTGTCGAGTAACCGGTTCTTTTCTGTGACCCCTCCCCCGCCCCCAGGCATCGCCCGCCTGGTGTCTGACGCCCAGTCCCGAGAGGCCCCGGTGCAGCGGCTGGCCGACCGTGTCGCGGGCCGCTTCTGCTACGGCGTCATGTCCGCCGCGGCCGCCACCTTCCTGTTCTGGCTGACGGCCGGGCCGGCGCTGTTTCCTCACGTGCTGGACGATCTCGGGTCGGGCAGCTGGGCGGCGGTGGAGGCGTCGTACCACAGCCACGGTGCGTGTGTGTGTATGTGTGCATGTGCGTGTGTATGTGTGTTTTAAGTCTTATCGCTGAGCCACTGTGCCCCTGTAGGCCTGCTGCCGGGGCGGCAGGGAGACTCGGAAGCCCGTGGGGGCGGTTAGCGCGAGGAATGGAGACAAGATTGTTGGGGAGCGACCAGCACTCATGAACTCAGGGATAGAGGGAAATAGCAATACGGCTGGGTCGGAGACCCGGGCCGGGCGCCTTTGGTACCCTCGACAAAAATAATTAATTACATATTGGTTCCCTCAACAAAGATAATTACATATTGGTTCCCTCAACAAAGATAATTACATATTGGTTCCCTCAACAAAGATAATTACATACTTACATGGAGAGGAGTTTGGAAGACGCCGGGAGGGGCAGACCAGCTCCCGGAGGGGTTGAGAGGAGGGAGGACGGGCGGGGTGGCAGGGCATAAAAACCGGCTACGCGACATGGATAGGATAGCTGGCGCATTGTCTTCGGACGGGGGTGTGGCATGACGGGGGTTGGTGGGGGGAGATCAGTGACGGGCGCTCCCAAAGTGCGCGCGCAATATTCCTCCGGCCGTGGGCCTTATCCATTTCAGCAGCTGGACCACTGATCCCACGTCGCTGCCGTACCCGGCATCGCAGGCGCCGGCGGCTGGGGCGGCGGCGCCGCCGCAGCGGCGTACGACGACGATTTGCTGCTGTCCACGCCGCCGCTGATGCTGGCGTTGCGGCTGGCGGTTGACGTGCTGGTGGTGGCTTGCCCGTGCGCGCTGGGGCTGGCTACTCCTACGGCGGTGCTCGTCGCGTCGTCACTGGGGGCGCGCCGGGGGTTGCTGGTAGGTGTTGCGTGGGTGTGGGGTAACCCCACACACGCTGGGAAGCTCTGGTGGCTTGTGGGCCGCGACCGGGTTGGGTTCTGCGGTGCGGTAGTGGCTACGGCGGGTGTGGTGTGGGGCATTGTGGAGGGTTGGGTTTGGCACTTGGCCGACTGACAGCGGGGTCGGGCCCTTGACGCCATAAGGCCCCCCGCTTAGCCGAGCCCGTAATCTCTCCCTCCCCCTCTCACCCCTCCAGCATGCGCCCACAGCTATGTGTGTGTCCGAAGACAATGCGCCATCTATTACACCTATGTCGTGCAACCAGTCTTATGCCACCCCTCCTCCCCCTCCCACACCGACGGCCATGCGCCAACTCTCCTGTCCCGTGAAACGCGTAATACGGGTTTTAACCCCACCACCACCACCACACACACACACGCACACACCCCTGCAGGTCCGCGGCGGTGACGTGTTGGAGCGGCTGGCGGCGGTGGACTGCGTAGTGCTCGACAAGACGGGCACCCTCACGGAGGGTGGGTCGCATAGGCACGAAGTGTTTATGGGTGGGTGGGTGGCGGTTGGATGGGAACGAGCGCTTCCGCTCGAAATGCCAAAAGCGAGTACAACTTTGTTTACTAAACAGATTGGAATGGGGTGGGTGGATGGGTGGTGAAGGAGCGCGTACAGCGATATAGGGTGGTTGGGTTTCGGAGGGCGGTTGGGTTTCGGAGAGTGAACCCCGTCCCCCACGGGGACCCCACCAGGCCGACGAGCCTCCCACGGACGTTCGACATGTCCTTGTTGTCGTAAGCTCCTTTCGCATGTCGTACAATTGCTGCCGTACTCCCCGACAGGCAAGCTCAAGGTGCTGGGGGTGCAGACGGCGCCGGCAAACCGCCACGAGCATGGCAGCAGCAGCAGCAGCAGCAGCCGGGAAGACCAGGTGCTGCAGCTGGCGGCGGCGGTTGAGGCGGCCACCAGGCACCCGCTGGCGGACGCGGTGCTGGCGGAGGCGCGGAGGCGCGGCCTGGCGGCGCCGCCGCCGACGGAGGCGGCGACGACGGCGGCGGGGCGGGGGGTGCGCGCGCTGGTCGATGGCCGTTGGGTGGCCGTCGGGCGACGGGAGTGGGCGCTGCAGGCCGTCGGCGGCGGCGGCGGCGGCGCAGCCGCCGCCGCCGAGGCGCTGACGGCGCCGCCGCCGGAGGCGGCGGCGCCGGGCGCGACGTCCGTGTGGGTTGCAGCGGAGGGCGACGGTGTCGTGGGTCGGATCTGGTTGCGCGACACGCTTCGCCCCGACGCCATCGGCACGGTGGCGGCGCTGACGGCGGCGGGCAAGCAGGTCCACATCATGTCGGGCGACGACCCCGCCACGGTGGCGGCGGTGGCGGCGGCGGCGGGCGTGGCGCCCGGCCTGGCGGCGGGCGGGCTGTCGCCGGAGCAGAAGCTCCTGGCCGTACGGCAGCTGCAGGCGAGCGGACGGGTGGTGGCGATGGTCGGCGATGGCGTCAATGACGCTCCGGCGCTGGCGGCGGCGGATGTGGGCGTGGCGCTCAAGGTGTGTGTGTATGTGCGTGTATGTGTGTGTATGTGTGTGTGTATTCGTGTGTATGTGTGTGTATTTAAATCCTATCTGACCGGGCCTGGCGATGGCCAAGGGCAGCTAACCCTGCCCTAACGGAAAGACCGCCGAAGCGCACTCCCATACAAGGGGGGGGGGGCTCGCCGAGGGTGGCGGGTGACTGCTGCTGCTGCCCCCCATTGCTGAGTGCTGCTGCTACTGCCCCCTGTTGCTGAGTGCTGCTGCTGCCACCTGTTGCTGACTGCTGCTGCTGCCCCCCGTTGCTGACTGCTGCTGCTGCCCCCTGTTGCTGACTGCTGCTGCTGCCCCCCGTTGCTGACTGCTGCTGCTGCCCCCTGTTGCTGACTGCTGCTACTACTGCCCCCTGTTGCTGACTGCTGCTGCTACTGCCCCCTGCTGACTGCTGCTGCTACTGCCCCCTGTTGCTGACTGCTGATTGCTGCTACCTGAATGCCGCTGTTGCTGACTGCTGCTGCATCCTCCAGGGAGGGCTGGACGCCGCGGGCGAGGCCAGCGGGGTGGTGCTCATGGGCGACCGGCTGAGCCAGATCCTCGACGCCCTGGATCTCGGATCCGCCACCCTGACCAAGATCCGACAGAACCTGGCCTGGGCGCTGGCGTACAACGTGGTGGGAATTCCGCTGGCGGCAGGTGAGAACGCAGCCCGGGAGGGCGCAGCGCGCGGGGGCGGCGCTCGTTGGGTCGACGGGACGAGCGGATGAATCGGTTGGCGGTTGGTACGACCCTGCGTTTTCACATAATCAGCATCGTCGGAGCTGCAGCTGCAGCCATGGGGTACAAGCACAGCAGATCGACCCCGCCGCTCCCCTCTCCCCCACGCTGCCCTTCCACGCTCCGCCGCATCAATGTTATGCATCAACGTTATTTATTTATTATTATCCAAATAAAAGAGGATATTGTACGGCAATATGTATGCATTGCTTTGTTTGACACCCATCACGGGGTGCGCATTGTTACAATATTCGTACGACGCGTCACACGTGCCGTTGGTGCAACTCACCTGACGTGACGTGACGTGTGGTCGTGTGGTGCTCGCAGGCGCCCTGTTGCCGTCCATGGGGGTGGCTCTCAACCCTTCTGCGGCCGCCGCCATGATGGCCTTCAGCTCGGTGGCGGTGGTGTCCAACAGCCTGCTGCTGCGAGCCGGGCGAGGGGCGGGCAGCGCGGCACCGGTGCAGCTGCAGCAGCAGCAGCAGGCAGCAGGGTCGGCGTCGGCGGGTTCGGCGTCTCCGTTGGCCACGGCGACGGCAGGCGCTGGCGGCAGCAAATGAGCCCGCGCCAGTGTCTCTCCCTTTTCAGCTGAGTGGTGCAGAGTGTGGTGTGTGGAGCGGTTTGTAACCGTCCCCCGTCGTCGTCGGTTTTGTCGTTGGCGGCGGCGGTTGGAGACGGCAGTGAGCGGAGGGGCCGAAGCGATGGGGAGGAGGGCGGCGTGTGCAGCGGGTCGCCTGGAGGGAGAGAGGGAGGGAGCAGGGGGGGGGCGAGAAGACCCGCCAGTACCACGGCATAGGAAAGGGAAGGCAGAAACTCAGCCGACGAACAGTTTTCGGACACGCGTTTGAGGAAGCAGGGAGAGGGGGAGGGGTAGAGAACGGGAGGGGAGGGGTAGAGAACGGGAGGGGAGGGGAAGGTACAGACTCGCAGATCCTGTGGCTTGCTTGGGCTGACATGTTGCTGACCAGCATCTGTTGTCGATGTTGTTCTCGAACGTCCTGTTGATGTGTTGGCGGACCGAACCAGGACCAGGGCGGCGTGGGCGTCCGGCGGCAGCTGCATGCGGACGCGGTCGTTTACCCCAACTTGGGACCGCAGCTGCTGCCGCTGCTGGTATCGAATGTGAGCGTTCCGTTGCTGCAGACGCCCGTGCAACGAGTTGGGACATATTTTTCGGGAGCCGTGGGGCGATTTTGAGGCCTTATGTGGGCGCTATGCGGGTTTTGCGCCACGCAATGTGCGTGGCTGGGTGCCGTGTCGCGGGGCCGGGCCTCGGGCGAATCGCCCGCCGCGCTGTTTGTGTTCTTTTGCAGGAGGCTACGACGTCCGGCGGCGTGCCGTGCAAGTCGCGTGGGAAGACCGTGTGTTTTAAGTATGCTGAGCTGAGCCGCGAAGGAGACTGAGGGAAGACCGTGTGTGTGTGTGTGTGTGTGTGTGTGTGTGTGTGTGTGTGTGTGTGTATGTGTGTTTTCCTCCCCTTCCCTGGCGAGCAGGACCTTGTCACCGCCATCAGTTGTGGTGGCGGTGTGAAATAGTGCAAAGGAGCCGGGTGGAGTACGGTGTAGAGGCACGGCAAGGGAGGTGGTAAGATGAAGTGTCCGTATTTTGAGGGTACGGCATGACGTCAGCTGCGATCTGCTGAGCTTCGCTCCCGAGCGGTCGTATCATCATCGGGAGGTTTGACGCCACCGCACCGCAGGAGCTGCGATGACTGACCGTACGATGGGATGGTTGTCCGGGCTGGGTGTTAAGATAGACACCTGCCGACGGATTAATGTATGTGTACCCTGATGTATGGTACCGTGATGTATGGTACCCTGATGTATGGGTGGGCTTTCTCGTCATGCTGGGAGCAGGGCTGAGCGTGTGAAGACGGCTTCTTCTTCTTGGCTCTGCCGACGCGGAGCGTTACTAAGCTGCGTTTACCAGACCAATTGTATTAAGTAGTCACTGCCTGCAACGATTCCTGCGTGCACTGTTGGGAGTTATCGCTGCTGAAGGAAAAGCACACACACACCTCCCGACCGACGCCGCGAGCCGGACTGCAGCCCCTACCAGGGCCAAACGACATGAAACCTCCCGACCATGTGTACGAGGCGCGAGCTGCAAGGCACTCGGATTTACAAATACCCGCGCCAAAGATACCGTACTCCCCCCCGGGCTCAATTGCGAGTACCGATAGACCCGTCGCCCCAACAACCGCCCCCGTGATTCGTCGGCCGCGATTTCGGCAGATATAATTTTCTCTCCTCGGGCGGCAAGTGCAGCAGCGTCTCAGCACTTGATCGCTGCGGCGACTGCGCGGGCCTGTGGGCTCCAGGGGCGGGCGATCCTCCGAAACCAAACCCCATTGCGCCAACTCCAGCGCGCAAAATCCCCCCCAACCATGTACGACACACTCTCGCTCTTGCTCACTGCCTCACTCCGGTCCCCTCCGCTCCTCTCCCCACGCTCTAGCTCGTCAAAAACGGGGTCCGCTTCCGAGCCCTGTACGAAGCACGCGGTAGCGTACCCCTGGGGGCACCCGCGAGCACAATTGTGTTCCAGCGCAGCGCGGCACAGCATCAGGAGCACAGCGCAGCACACAGCACAGCACAGCGCAGCTGACAGCACAGCACACGCAGCACGTAGCGCTCTCAACGCGCGACTGTGCGTGCTGCCTCCTCCTTCAAGCCCCCCCCACTGCTGCAACCACATCCAGCCGGGCTCACCATGCCCCCTCGTGCCCCCACTTCCATCCTGCAACCCTCTCCTCTCACGTCTCGCGTCGCAAGGCGCCGGATCACGTCCGTACATGCCTTGTTGGACATATCTTACATGCCTTGTTCGAAACGCCGTACTTGCCTTGTTGGAAACATCGTACAACGGAACTGTCATGGCAACGTGCCTAGGCAGACACAGGCGCCGTGGCCAGCACCTGATAAGGGCGCGTGGCGGAGCGGGAGGCGGGAAGCATGTTAAGCCAGCGCCTGTGTCCGGGCGCGTGGAGAAGTGGGAGGTGGAAAACATGTCAACGAGTGTCGCTTCATTCAATCACTGGACTTGCTGCTAGAGACCCTTGTTCAGCAGCATGACGGCCACGGCACCAAGACTTAACGGACGAACCGCAACGCGAGCCTAGCCTCTGCGAGATGAACGCCGTGCAAGAGCCTCCCCAAGCCAGCCGATCCCCCCCTCCGGTTTACTATCTCCGCCCTGCCACCATCGCCCGCGTGGGTCCCTCCCTGTAGGGGTCAGTGCCGGCCTACGGGCTTCCCTCACAACCCCCTCCCTGGAGCCCAAAGTCACGCATAGGAGGCGCCGCCCACCTTAAGCGCCTCGTCCACGTGCTGCTCCACGTTGAACTGGTCGTTGAACGAAAGCACGCAGCGGCCCGAGGCGTCAATGACGTACGTCTGGCGGCCGGGCAGCAGGCCCAGCAGGTCGGCCTTGATGCCGAAGGACTGTGGAGACAGGAGGGGCGGGGGCAGGGTAATGGGTGGGGTCGGGTTGGGAGCCCGATGGTCGTACACAGGCGGCGTGGGTTTGGTGGGTTTTGGTTGGTGGGTCTTGTTTGGGGGGCCATCCGTGTGTTCGTGCGGGCGGAGGGGGTGCGTTTGTGTGTATGTGCGGGGTAAGGAGAGGGTGTATCTGTGTGTACATGTGTGGGGCGCGTGTGCCGCACCTTCCGCAGCAGGGCGTTCTGGTCGGTCAGCAGCGGGTACGGCAGGTTGTTGGCCTTGGCGAAGGAGCCGTTCTCCTCGGGCGAGTCGGACGACACACCGAACACGGCGGCGCCGGCCTTGGTGAAGCGGGTGTACTCGTCACGGAAGCGGCAGGCCTATGGGCAGGGGCGGGCGCGAACAGGGTGGCGGGGACAAGGGGGAGGGCACTGGGTCGGTGACACCGTGGGCGTGGATAGGCAATTGGGCAGCGATGGGTGGCAGGGAGAGGAACGGAGAGGGAATCGGGCGACCATGCACGAGGCGAGGTGATGGGAACATGGGATTGACAAGGAGCCCGACAGATGTGTGTGGAGAGGAAACCCGTTGGTCGGCACGTAAGAGATAAATAAAATTGGCTGAGAGGTGTGGGGTGGGGTGGTGCACGGCAGGCTAATACCCGCACGTGGCAGGCAGGCAGGCAGGTGGCGGAGGGGGCCAGTACGACAGCCAGCCACGCACCTCCTTGGTGCAGCCGGGGGTGGCAGCCTTGGGGTAGAAGAACAACACCACGGGCTGCTTGCCTTTGAAGGAGGACAGCGACACGCTCCCGCCCTGGCTGCTCTTGAGGACCCTGTGAGCGGGGTGTTACAGAAAAGAACCGGTTACTCGACATGGGAGATGTAGCTGGTGGGGCGAGGGGCGGCGATGAGGGCATGGGGGTTAAAGATGAGGCGGAGCATAGATGAGCAGAGGGCGAGAGAGCAGAGGCATGTGGATTGGAAGGGTGATCCAGCGAGGATGGAGGGTGTGGTGGGTGATGTGGTGAACGGGAGGAGCGACGGCGGTGGGCAGGAAATGCTCTGCTCCAAAACGCGGAGGGAGCAGCTCCTGAAGATGTTGCCGCAGGACAAGAGCGCAGCTGGGCCAACGCTGTATCGGAATGACGGCGGACGCGCAGCGGTTGCGAGGCAAGCGACGATGTAGTATGCACACTTGTGGAGTCCAAAGCTCGGAGGTAAGAGAATGTTTGCGCTTAAGCCGACTCCAGCTCACCTGTAGTAGTCAGGGTAGCTCTCCATCTTGTCGCCAACCTTCAGCTCAGCCTACGTCGCCAACGGAGAAGAGCGATCACCCTTGTCCACACAACACCAAACCCATGCAAGCGCTAAATATGAAGAATTCTTTATCAATGTCTGTTAACACAACGAATGCGCCCAAAATTGGGCGCAGCGCCGTGCCATGAGACAAAGGCGACCATGGAAGCTTGCAGTTGCTTCCAATTGCATACCCAAATCTTCTAGTCGCAATGCAACATTTCCAGCAAGGCATACATATATCTCACTTACCTTCACGACAACCATAGGCGAGCGCTGCACACGCTGCGCAGCGCGGACCGCCGGAGCGCGAGCCACTGACGCCATGGGACGCGACACGGGAGCCTTCATGGTCTGCATTTTTGCAAAGACTTTTCAAGAGGTACGGAATGATAGGGCGTATGTAGTTTAAGCGCATTTAAAACGAGCAAAAACTCTCGTTTCTGATCGTTGTCTGCAATGGGCCCACAAGGCCACTGCATGCAACTTGTCTACTGCGTCAACTTTCTTACTCATTATGTCGGATATACAATAGAAGAATGCATTGCGTTAATCTTCTTGCCTGATATAGGCAACGGCGCCACGAAGGTCCGTGGGTCACATCGGCGAGGATTCGAACTGCTTGAACCGTTGCGCGAAGCACGCCCAGGGCGCTTAAGCGACGCATGAAGTTGTTATGCATGACTTGGCCAGTTTGAGTCTCGATCGAAAAGCGGTCAACAGCAGTGTGCATCGGGAATTCGTGAGGCTTCAACGCCTTCTGCAGAAGGCCGTGAGCGCCAGGAGATGTGGGCAAATGACCCCTTACTTGTGCGCTTGTCTTCATGTGTGGATGTGCGCGCTCTTATGGC
Source organism: Yamagishiella unicocca (assembly GCA_003116995.1). Taxonomy (NCBI): domain Eukaryota; kingdom Viridiplantae; phylum Chlorophyta; class Chlorophyceae; order Chlamydomonadales; family Volvocaceae; genus Yamagishiella; species Yamagishiella unicocca. The sequence continues at coordinate 710,006 of BDSL01000027.1, read as the reverse complement.
CTGATGCAAGGTACAATAGCCATCTAGTTCCATCCCGCCTACCTTCTCAACCTTCTGGGTTTTTGCCTGTTCACAGGTGCCCGGCGTCACAGCCCTTCTTTTGGTGACACTGTTTCCAGCTAGGGAATTAGAGTGTCTTTTAATGCCCGACATGCCATGGTTCACGGCATTGCGTCTTAAGGTGGACATCAGCCCTCCTCAACATAGCAGCCCAGGAAGTTGCCGATGAGGGCCGATGCCTTACAGTGTAGGGGTCATTATGGGTCGTTGCTGCTGGTGGCTGAGGGGTTCCAGTCTGGCTCCATCTTCTGGATGCCGTACCTTCTGCCACGCTTCTTCGTCAAGAGGTGGTACTCTCGGAGGAGACGTTCCATGTTCATGGAGGTTCATGCAGGGTCACCCGGGTCCTTCGCCATGAGTGGCTGTTGCCCAGCACGCCAGCAGTGCTGGTGATGAAGCCCAGGAAGGAGGCCGTGACAAGGACTGATGCTGGATTCAAGACGTAGAGCTCTATAAACGCAGATTACGAGGCGAGAGCTATGCGAGGAGACGCGAGAGCAGGATGCAGGACAGGCGGGGGCCCCGGGGCCCAACCAACGGCAGTACATGACGCGGGCGTTGTGGGATTGGAGATAATGCCATTCGTCAGCAATGTCATGAGTCTCTGACGACAGATTTCGTTTTGCACAGGGGGTCAGGATGGACAAAGGCCAGCAAGCCTATATGGGCCCCCTAGCAAAAGGAAGGCCATAGTCCCATAGAAAGAACGCATTGGCATATACTTTCCCATAATCTTGTTCGCGATCGGTGTGCGATTATGCCACACTGCCGCTCCAGAACCTATGGGATCATAATTTCGCGCGCAGCTGCGCATGACCCCCTGGTCACTCGCAGTCTTCGTGACGCTGCAAGCTTCGGACAAAGCTACAATTCTATATAATCAAACATGTCACAGTTGCAAAGTACCTCACTTGGTATTACACCCTTCTAAGCTTAGCTAAGAGTACTAAGTAGTCCAGAGACCCTTTCAGGTCGCAGGAGGGTACTCCGCAGGACCCTCGGTGCAGCGATGGATCGAAAGAATGGATTTGCATTGCTTATAGCGGTGGTACTGGCTATCGTGCCTGGTAAGGAGGCGGCGTCGCCCATGGTCAAGGTCACGCCGGCGCGGTCAGCCGATGCGTACGCCACTCTTGTCTATGGCGAAGAGTTCGTCTTAGCTGCCCGTGTCCTGGGGCAATCGCTTCGGGAATCGGGAACAACCCGGTACGTCGCGAGTTTGGATTGCGCGGGCTGACGCAAAGCCCAATAGCTTAGGTGCAGCCACCGGGCACGGTTTCTATCAGCTCCAATTCGATCCTAGTCCACCAAATTGCGCGTCGTGGTCGCGTAGTAAGCGTGTCGGCGAATGCCGACCCACCCATCGAAACATGTTGGAACCAACCCCGCATCTTTAGAACCCCCGTATTAGTCTTTTCCCCCCGAGGCTGCTACGTCCTCTTGGCAGTGGGGCGCTGCCCTGATGGGCTGTGCGGGTTGACCAAGCCCACCGCTGCAAAGCTTTTCCCCACGCTCTGCCTCACGCTAACGAGCCCGCCATCTGGAACGCTACAACTCCTCTCAGGGACATGGTGGCCCTTACCACCGGCTCCTTGCGCGCCAGCTCGGAGATCACACTGGCTAACGACGGCTGGCGGGTGGTGCACGTTGACCCAGTTCAGAACCCCGGCAACGGGCCGCAGCCCACGGGATTTCCGTCGCGGTTCGCCTACGTGTACACCAAGCTGTACATCTTCAAGATGACAGAATACAAGAAGGGTGAGCGAGCTGAGCTTTCCTCCGGCAGGTCTGTTGTGTGGGCGGGGTCTGGCGCTGCTTGTCAACTTGGACTGCAGCCCCGAGTCCTCTCTTCACCAGGCCCTATCCGCCCTTGCCTCTGCGTTTCACTCTGTCCAGCCTAACGTGCCTTGTTTCCCCGTTCCTGCCCATTCCAAACTGCCCAGTTGTGTTCCTGGACGCGGATGTTCTGGTACTTCGTAACATGGACTCCATATTCGGCTGCCCCGGCTTCTGCTCCGCGTTGCGACACAGCGAGCGGTTCAACACGGGCGTGATGAGCCTGGTGCCTTCCGTGGAGTTGTACGACGACATGATGCAGCACATCGCGCTGATGCCGTCATACACGGGGTGCGCCCAGGGGCAGGTCGTCGTACACGGCGTGCGTGTGTGTAGTCTGACCGACCGGGCCGGGACGGCGCCCATCGCAGTGTGGCGGTTTGTGGCCGGGGGCGTGTGTTTGGGCCGGGAATGAGTCGCGACAGTGCCAGGGCACGTAGGCGAGCGAGAATGCGTGCCTGGGTCACGGAAGGCCGTCCAACAGCAACTCGACTTCCGGTCTGCGCTCAAGTCCAGGACCGCAGAGGTGGTGCAGCTTCCTCTCCCGGCCGGCCGCGTGCGTCCTTACCACTGCGATGTGGGACCGCGACGAAATTGAAGCTACAGGTCTTCAACGGACGCGCGCGCCAGTACGACGTCGCGGAAGCACACGGTGACGTGGGTAGCTGGACACACATCCTTACCGGCGGGCAGGTGCAGCTTCCTCCACATCCTCTCGGGTTTTCTTTCGCACACAGGTTTTCCTTGCAACCCATGCTCTACGGACCAGGCACTCGTCCCCGACATCCCCATTCTCCCTACGGCGCACTCCCTCTGCCTTGACGTGTCGCTCCGGCCTTGCGCTGGCTTCCTGTGCTCCCCGCCCTCGCATCTGCCCCTTATCAGAGGGGACCAGGGATTCCTGAATTCCTACTTCACCGGTTTCGCGCACGCGCCACTCTTCGACCCGGACACGAAGTACACGCCAGACCAGAGCAAGGTACGATAAGAAGACGTACGCCGTACGGCACGTGTTTCGAAAGGAGATAGCGCACAAATGAAAGCGTGCACGCACGCTCCCCCCTCGATTCCTCCCTCTCCGCCTATAATGTAAGCGGCGTTTTTCGGCGGCCGTCCTGCGAAAATGGAAGGAATTTCGGGAATTCAGTGATTCATGACAAAAACATTTTCGGAAAAGCCGGGAGGTGGAAAAACAATTGCAGCGGGTTCTCCATAAGCTTGTCTTAAGCTCGTAAAGCTTACGGCAGTTTGCCTATACACAAACAAACCGACCACACAGGATTCAACCGAGGGCGCGAGTCGACCGAAGCAGGTATAGCCACCTGGGGCAGGTGTAGTCACTCGGAGCGCCATGCAGCCGGCCGGGACAGCATCACGGGCGTGAGCGCGCGAACGTGGCATCTTGGGTCGTGCGGGAGTACACGTCATCCAGTGCAGCCACGTGTGTGTAGATGGGCTGGGTGCGCGTGTGTGTAGATGGGCTGGGTGTACGACACGATGTTTCCAAGTTGTGTCAAGCCACGCCTAGGATACGGTTTGGAGGGAGATGGAAGTTGAGATTTGGGCTTGTGCAGCAGCAAGTCCTTCCCTCCGCTCTGGAATCTGAAAGTTATGAAGTCGGAAAGCTAGGAAAGCACATACTCGAATCATCGTCCAGTAGACGTAGCGCCCCACTGCGATCATGCACGACTGTTAAGGCGGGATGATCTCGCACCATTCTACCGCAATTACCGGTTAGGCGCGCAATAACGGCCCTGCTACGTCTTGCGCCGCCCAAAGCTACCTCTCCTGCCTCCACCTGCAAGGAGATGCTCCATGCTCCATCCCTCACCACACAGCCCCTGCCCCGGTCCCGCCCAGCAGTACATGCGGCTGCCGACCACCTTCAACGCGGACATCGGGCTGTTCGTGGTGGGCAGCAACCGCTGGATGCTGCCGCGCACCTCGCTCTACGTCATCCACTACACGCTGGGGCCCTTCAAGCCGTGGGTGTGGTGGTCCGGCTGGCTGGTCCGGGAGAACCCAGCGTGGCAGGTGAGGAGCAGGCGAGAGCGGCAGCGCGCGCGAGCGGCACGGCGCGTGATGCAGACTGCAGTGCACCTGACCCTCCCTCAGCCTCCTGCTTTGCATCTGACCCTCCCTCAGCCTCCTGCTTTGCATCTGACCCTCCCTCAGCCTCCTGCTCTGCACCTGACCCTCCCTCAGCCTCCTGCTTTGCACCTGACCCTCCCTCAGCCTCCTGCTTTGCATCTGACCCTCCCTCAGCCTCCTGCTTTGCATCTGACCCTCCCTCAGCCTCCTGCTCTGCATCTGACCCTCCCTCAGCCTCCTGCTTTGCACCTGACCCTCCCTCAGCCTCCTGCTTTGCATCTGACCCTCCCTCAGCCTCCTGCTCTGCATCTGACCCTCCCTCAGCCTCCTGCTTTGCATCTGACCCTCCCTCAGCCTCCTGCTTTGCATCTGACCCTCCCTCAGCCTCCTGCTTTGCATCTGACCCTCCCTCAGCCTCCTGCTTTGCATCTGACCCTCCCTCAGCCTCCTGCTTTGCATCTGACCCTCCCTCATCCTCCTGCTTTGCATCTGACCCTCCCTCAGCCTCCTGCTTTGCATCTGACCCTCCCTCAGCCTCCTGCTTTCGTCCCTTTGCTTCAAAGCTTGCATGTCGAACACTCTTCAGCCCAACCCAACCCAACTCAACCCAAGCTATCCAAGTCATTCGAACCCAAACCGACCCAACCAAAGTCAAAGCAACCCAACCCCAACCCAACCGACATGCTGCCCTCTGTACTACAGGCGGTCCGCAGCCGCCTGCCCGTCGACTCACGCGGCCTCAAGGCGGGTCGTTCCCCCCAACAGCTCTTCGCCGAGCGCTGGATGGTGGCCCTGCCCTGGGCGGTCCTGGTGGTGGCCGTGTACGTGGCCTGGGCCTCGCTAGCTCCGGCCCTGGTGGGCTTGTCCGGCCTGCTCAGGGTGCGGCGCCCGTCGGGGGCCGCGGGCGCCGCCCCAGGCAGCGCGTGGAGCGGAGCCATGGGCTCCGCGGGTGACACCGTGTTGCGAGTCGCGGGAGGCGGCGCTTGCAGCAACGGCGCCGCTGAGGTGTTTCCCAAGTACTTTATGGTGGGCACGCTCGCGGCGGGGTATGGCTGCGTGCTGGTGGGCACCGTCGTCGCAATCATCATCGTCCCTCCGGAGGTGAGCTGCGCGCCGGAGGAGGGGCGGTGGGTTTTACCACAGACACTCGTTTCCACATCTAACAGTTTTATGGGGGAAGGGGTCGGGTCGGTGTGTCGACAGGGCAGGACCTGCGTATGGCGTCATCGCGTGCCGGCTGTTACGTGTGATGCGCTCCGTGCGCGAGTGGTCCTCTGCTCCCCGACAATGTGCCTCGCAGCCTCTCCTCCACGATGTATCGCAGCCTCTCCCCCATGATGTGTCGCAGCCTCTCCCCCATGATGTGTCGCAGCCTCTCCCCCATGATGTGTCGCAGCCTCTCCCCCATGATGTGTCGCAGCCTCTCCCCCATGATGTGTCGCAGTCGTGACACGCAGCAACGCAACGCACGCGCACCCTCTTCGCGCGCCCTGCTGCCGCACGCAGGTGGATCCGTTGTACGGCTGGATCCTGAGCTACGAGTGGGGTTTTATGCTGCTGGGCCTGACGTACGGCTTCTTCCTGCGGGCCGTGTTCAGGGCGGGCCGCCGCGCGGGCCACCACCCCGCCGTGCAGCTGCCGAAGGTGAGGCCGCCAGCCAGCACGTGAATCAGTGAACCAGCCAGCACGTGAACCAGTGAACCAGCCAGCACGTGAACCAGTGAACCAGCCAGCACGTGAATCAGTGAACCAGCCAGCACGTGAATCAGTGAACCAGCCAGCACGTGAATCAGTGAACCAGTCAGCACGTGAATCAGTGAACCAGCCAGCACGTGAATCAGTGAACCAGCCAGCACGTGAATCAGTGAACCAGAGATCGCGAGGAGGCTCGTGGAAAGGAGCACACGGCACATGAGGAAGAGGGATAAAGTTACTAGCGGAGGGGGGGAGGGGTAATTTATATCCGCGAATCCACCGGAGGGGGGGGGGAAGTTTTGACCACGCATTTGAGTGAGAGGGGAGGGGCGGCACCCCTGCTCGCAGCCGCCTAGTCCTGCAGAGCCATTTGCGTTCGCAGCCCCTCCGCGGCCCCCTTTCGTCCCACCGCCTCATCCGGTCGCCCAGTGCCTTCCCCCCCCTCCCGTGCCCCCCTGATGCCCAGCAGCTACACACCTCTCCGCCCGTCCCGATTGCCGAGACTGCCGCCTCCGCGGTCTTCCTGGTCGCCTCGCTGCTGCTGGCGCCGTGGCTGGGCCGCCTCCTGGGTATCACCTCCTTCGCAGGCACCATTGTTGCCACCGTGTTCATAGGCCTGGGCGTCATCGTGGTGTCTACGGTGCAGTTCGCCTTCCTGCCCATGCAGTGGTACATCGCCGGCAGGATGGCGGCGTTGGCCACGTCGGGACCGCGGGCGGCGTGAGCGCCGTGCGCGTGCTGTAGTGTGTGTGTGTGTCTGTTACAGTGTGCCAACACCAGCTCGGACGCTGCCCGTCCATCCACTGCTCCCGTTACCCCGAAGGGGGGGATGATCTGATGTTGTGCGGGGGGGGGGGGCCGCAGGACAGTGCGGTCCCTTGTGTGATGCTGCGGATGTAAGTATTGAATGCGAGTGGTAGGAGTAGTTAGGGTAGTAAAGAGGCTGGTAGGTGTGATGGTGATGGTGGTGGGCGCGATCGCAGCTGTATTGGTGCAAGCACTTCCGATGGCGGTGAAACTTAACTGGTGGGGCTTCGAGGAAGACTACGGCGCAAGAAGGCTATGGCGCGCAGATCTCTAGCAGCAATCGCGCGCCGGGGCAGGGGTAGGGGTAGCGTCCAGGTGGGTGCGAAGAAACGCGAACGGCGACATGGAAGGAGGTGGTGTTGCGGGTAGGTGGGGCTGCGGGCCCCTGATTGGCTTCGCTGACGACCGCAGGGTGTGCCTGGTGCTGCTTGGGAGGTGCGTTCTGTGGTCATGTCAGGCTGGGGAGCTGTCCGTAGGAGGTGCCGCGGTGAAGTGGGTGGCCAAGGTTGGGACCGAGGCTTGGCAGGTGCGGGTGGCTGGAGGTGAAGCGCGTGCTACGCAATTGTAGGTAGAAGGAAAGGTGTTTTTAAAAGGCATCGCTTTTGTAGCTAGACGGTAAGATATGTGGGTGGAGGTACTGAAGGCGCGAGGAATGCCGTACTGGCGTACATTGGATTTGGATGGTCTGAACAATCCACGCCGCAGGGCAGCAGACGCTGTACTACTCGGATCCGGGTGTGTTGACCCGGAGCAACGAAACGAAGCTGTAAGGGCGCGGCCAAGCTGTCTCGCAAGAGCTCCTTGCGCGGAGGTGCTAGGCCGGCGCAATCAGCTCCTCATTAGGGAATGGGTCCCATTGGGGTCCCATTGGGGCCACTTCAGTTGCTCGTAGCCGTGACAGCGCTCGCTGGCTGGCGGCTGCCGCGTAAGCTGCCGTGGGGTTCATCTGGGGGGCGTAGGGCCCTAGGCTTGACAGCTCTGACGCGGCGGCGGCGGTGTCGCTGGCGTTTTATCACCAGCCAGTGTGGATGCGTGCGACGACGGCAACCGGACAGCAAGCGGTATTGTGCGGAGTCGGCAGACGCTGACGTGTTTTCCCGCCATAGTGCCCCGTACACATGTACGATAGAACACTTTGGCCTCGTGCCGTATCGACGTTTTACAGATTGATGCGATGATGCATGACATCGTTGTGAGGCACAAATTTGCACCTTTTCGTTGCTTGTCGCCACAGAATGCATTCAGGGGGCCTCAAATCTACATGTTACATCACCACCTGTGATTGAAGCTCGAGTGGGAAGTGTGCCTCCCTCCGGAATCCATTGCTGCGGGCCATCGCATCCCACTTCCGATGAGTGTGGCCTCTGCAGCACCTCTCCACCTCCTTTTCGTGATTTCAACGACAATGGGCTTACTTGTACTTCCACTAGCGCCTCTAGGACTGTGTCAAGGCTTTGTCATGGAAAGGGGGCGAGCAAAACCAAATGCAGCCACTGGGAAAAAAGGCAACGTGTGGAAACCAAGGGCCCGCGCTCTCCCTTTCTCCACGCGCCCAAGAACATTTTTTTAACAATTCCACGGTGCTAACCAAAACATATTATTACGGTACAATCACACTCAACACACACACACCGTGGCAAACAACTCCAAAGTAGCAAGCCACCGACACCTTCCCCCAGACACAAAGCAATGTGGGTACACTCTTTCCGCTTGCGTCCTACCGACGGTCTGCGCACACAACGTATGCCTGCCCCGGCTGCCCCCACCATGACCTCGTCCTCAACACCCCGCATCGGTGCGCGTTCACAGGCGAACCAGCCTGCGCGCCCGCCGCCCTGCCTGCAGCAATCCTGCACGCAGCGGTAACCCCAACCCCGTGCTCTGATATCTTATTGTACAGCGCCAACCCGGAGTTCAACCCTGCGCCTCCTCCCCACTCCCCACTACGCAGCAGCAGCTAAGCTAAACAGCTAATAGCCCGAAAGCCTAGAAGCTTGGTGCCGGTGGTGTCAAATGTCCCCCCCAGCGGAATTTCATGGCAGCACAAATGGCAACAACAACCACGATGGCGCCTCGCGTGAGCTGTATTTGCAGCTAGTGGCAGCTAGTAGCAGCTAGTGCTAGTGGCAGCTCGTGGCCTGTTGACCTGGATTTGAAGTGGCCGGCTGGGTGACGCCGCAGGCAGAGCTGGATCTTCCCGCGCAGGTGCTCCAGGGCGGCATACAAGAAATCCGCGAATCCACGGCTCCAGGGGTGCCTCCGCACCGGCGGGAGGGGCCGCTCGCCCAGCCAGCCGCCTACTCGTCGGCAGCCGCCCCGCCGCCGCCGCCCCGCTGCCCCTCGGAGGCCTGACCGGCCCCGCCATCACCAGCAGTGCTGCCGACACGGCCGCTGCCGTTGTTGCCACGGCGCAGCAGCCCTGAAGCTACGCCGCCAAGGAAGCGCAGCCCGGAGCCCAATCCGCCAACCACCATCGACACAGGGCGGAACCCACCGCCGCCGCCGCCACTGCCACCCGCCGCCCGGCTACCCCCACTCCTCCTGTCCCCACCTTGACCGCCACCACCTTGACCACCACCACCTTGACCACCACCACCACCGCTGGACGCGACACTGGTGCGCGGGGCGGGCTGAGATGCGCCCGCAGCTCCAGCCGGAGGTGCGACTGCCACCACGCGAGGCGCGGCGACGGCCGCGGCCCGGACCCCCCGGCCTACCCTGACCCTGGTGCCGCGGGTCCTCCCGCCGCTGCCCTCGCCGGCACCCTCGTCGTCTTTCCCATGGCCCGTCCCAGCGCCCGCGCCCTCCACGCAGCTGCCCGGCTTTGTTTGATGCGCCAGCGTCGCCGCGTCCTGCCGCTTCGTCCTCCGCGCCACTTGCCGGGTCGGGCCCTCCTCCTCCTCCTCCTCCTGCTCGGACTTACTGCCGCCCTCGGCGCCGCCGCTACCTCCGGCGCCCCTGCCGTTCCGCTCCCTCGTCCTCTCCCTGTCGGTTCCCACCACCGCCCCCTGCTGCTCCCGCAGCGCTGCATCAGTCCCGCGGGGCGCCGCCGCCGCCGCCGCCCCAGCCGCCGCCGCCCCAGCCGCCGCCGCCCCAGCAGCCGCCGCCGCCGCCCCAGCCGCCGCCGCCGTCGCCCCAGCAGCCGTCGCCCCAGCAACCGCCGCCGCCGCCCCAGTCGCCGCCGCGGCGGCGGGAGCTGCGCCGCCCGCAAAGTGGCCCCTGAAGAGCGGCAAGACGTCATTCATCGCAATCGGGCCGGTCGGTACCCCGGCCGGATGCGGCGTCCTCTGCAACATCCACTGCAGCTCCCCCGGGGACAGCAGCAGCGGCCCCGACTCCATGCCACCAACAGCACCCTGTGGCAGAGGAGGCTGCCCTTGAAGCCGCCTCAGCGCTGCCATCATGTCATCCCGGGATATCAACATCGAGCCATCTGCCGACCTCTGCGGCTGCTGCTGCTGCTGCGCTTGCGGCGCCTGCTGTCGAGAGGCGGGCCGACGGGCTGCAGCCGGCGTGCCGGTGCTCGAAGCGGCTGCGGCAGGCGCGGTTCCGGTGGCGGTTGTTCCGGTTGTAGTGGCGGTTGTGGCGGTTGTGGCGGTTGTGGCGACACCGCGGGCGCGCGCCTGCGTACTGCTGTCCGTTCCAGGGGTAATCGCCTCACCAGCGCTGGGAGGGGCCTGCGAGGATGGGCGGGTGAGGATTGGGGGGGGGGAGAGGGGCGGCAGCAAAGCGTGTTGGACAGCAGCGCCGTACCGCCTGCGTGCGCTTCGCTGGTAGCCGCGTCACACGCGCTCTGAGAGAGCACCCCAGCGAGCGCGCAATTGCGGTGCTGACGTGAGAGAAGACAGTGTCCAAGTTGGGATGAAACAACAGCGCCCAGCCCACACGTGCACTACTACACCGACAGGCACGGCCAGGCGTGCCTCGACCTCGCCGCGCAGATGGGTGGGTTTCGAGGAAGACCCGTGGATGCGAGCTGGGTGGGTAGGGTATCAACTCGGGCTAGAGGCTTGCAGCTAGCCCAGTCCAACCAACCGCCTGCCTGCACTGGCAGCAACGCCGCAAAGACATAAAGCGCGCCCTCCCCCATTCCTATAGCCCACGGCGCGTCTGGTGCCGTCAACCGCAACTGCCGCAACCACCGCAACCGTCCCATCCCGCACCTGCGATGCGCCGCTGATGCTGGACACGGGTCCGCGAGGGTGATGGGTTGCGCCACCGCCGCCGCCGCCTCCTGAGCTGTTGAAAAAGCCGCCACGAAGCGCAGATCGTGAACCCCCGCCAGCGGCTGTGGCGGCGGCAGCGCCGCCACCGCTTGAGGTAGCAAGCCCTCGCGGGGGGGCTGCGGCTGCCACTCCACCGGGACTGCTGCCGTACAAGTTGACGGGCAGGTTGTTGAAAAAGCCGGCGCGCAGCGCCGGCGCCGGGTTCGGATTCTGTTGCCCGGGCGGTTGCTGTTGGCCGGGAGTTGGTTGTTGCCCGGGGGATCCACGCGCCGGCGGTTGCGGCCCGCGGGTCGCTCCCAGCCCTGCCATCAACATGGGCATGTCGCTGAACGCCGGTGGGGCAGGTCCGGAGGCCGACAGCTGAAGCGGCGGGAAGCTGGTGCGCAGGGCGGCAAGCGACGCCTCCGCTGCCTGCAGCGCCGCCGCGCTCGGGAGTGAGCTCGGCGGCACCGCCGACATCAGTGGCATCACTGGCGCCGCCGGCAGAAAGCCACCAAACAAGGGCATATGAGGTAACCGCACAACCCCCGCTCGCTGCTGCTGCTGTTGCTGCTGACGCACCCCTCCAGCCCGTTCTGCAACACCTGCAGCGGCGGCGACGGCGTCGGCCCCGCCGGCGGGTCCACCAGCCGACCCGGCTCCGAAGCCGACGGAGGTCGTACTGGTGGGTGGATTCGCCAGCGCAGGTGCAGCGGGCTGGGTCCGCTGTTGCTGCTGCTGCTGCCGCTGGGTGCCGCTGCTGCTATCGCTGGTCGCCGCCTCCTTGAGCCGCTTCCGGCACACCGGGCACGTGTTTTGCTGGTACGGTGCAAGTGGGGGGGGGGGACGAGGAACAACCGGGCTGTGAAAACGAGGTGAAGAAGGCGGCAGGGCGATGCGGTTTGCGACAGCTGACTCGCGGCGCTGCTCCCGCTAGTGGATTACGGAGAACCGCAGGCGGAACATACACGACAACGGGCGCCTGCCTTCATGCAAACCCCAACCCACGAGGGACACAACCCGCCCCTTGTCCACGTCCGTTCCAAAGCACCGGCTCGGCCTACTCGCCGAGGCCCACCCACCCACTGGGCGCCGGGGTGAGCTCGGTCCTCACCGCCTACCTCTAACCGGCCATTCGCTTCCCGCCGCAGTTGTGCCCTGAACAACCCTACAGGCCAGCGCCGTCCCGCTTCACCCCTTTCCACCCCTTCCGCCTCGCTCCTTCCCCCGCTCGCCTCTTCCCCCTCCAGTGCAAAACATTCGCTCTTATCCCCCTCCCCGTCACCCGCCCCGTCACCTCCTTTCCTGCACCTTCCCCTTCCGCGTCACCTTCCCCGTCCCCTTACTTCCTCCACCTCCCCCCCCATGGTGTCCGACGACCATGCGCCAACTATCCTGCCCCGTCCCGTAAAACGGTTTTTCCAACCCCCCCGTCACCACCCGCCACACACCTGCTGCAGCCACGGCATGATGCAGCTCTCGTGGAAGCAGTGGCGGCAGGGCAGCTCCACCACCTCACTGCCCGCCGCGAAGGCGTCATGGCACACCGTGCACAGCTCGCCAGGCTGGCAGCTGGCTAGCTCGCCGCCCTCACCGGGCTGCCCGCCAGGCGCCTCCGCATCCGCCACCTCACCACTTGCCGGCTCCGGCTGCTCCGGCAGGTGCTCGCTTCGCTGCAGCCGCACGCGCAGGCGCGCCTCTTGGTCTTCAGCTGCCGCTCCCGCCACCCCCGCCGACATGGCCTCAACACGCAGCCCCACCGCCGGCTGCTGCGGCCCTTCAGACGCTGCCGGAAGCCCCGACGGCCCGGCGCCTGTGGCGGTGCTGGGCGCTGCTGCTGCTGTTGTGGCCGCTGTTGCGGCCGCTGTTGCGGCCGCTGTTGCTGCTGTTGCGGCCGCTGCTGCCGCCTCGAGGGCGGCCGCGGGCCTGGGTGAGGCGGGGCCTGCGGGCACCCGCCTGCGGGGCAGCGAATCGCACACCTCCTGTGCCGTGGAGCGCCGCGGGGGCATGTAGGCGTCCAGCACTCGCGTCACCACCGCGTCCAGGTCGTCGCCCACTACCCAGTCAGCTGGGTTGAGCGTCATCGCGTCCCTGAGCCAACAGGGCCAACAGAGGCCGACCCAGATCAGGATTGCGGCCGACCCATATGAGATTTGCGGGCAGCCCAAATGAGGTTTACGGGCAGCCCAAATGAGATTTGCGGGCAACCCAAATGAGATTTGCGGGCAACCCAAGTGAGGATTGAGGACAGCAAGGAGACAGAGAGCCAGGCCTGGGCCGGAGGTGACGATGGAGTGGTGTACAGGGGTCGAGAGGACCCGATAAACGGCGCGTAATTGGTCGGGCGAAGTTAGTGTCGGGGCTGGCTGCCCCCGCCGCCAACATTGGGAGAAGCGTGTGGGGAGTGATGCGTGGGGGTGAGCGTGGGTTTGGGTTGGGAGTGGCGAGGAAGCTCGTACCCCATACCCCGGGATGGGGTGGGGTTGGTTGATCCTGCACCCGCTCCTATAGCCCTCGCTATGCGACGTCACACGGGCACGGCAGCTTACCCAAATGGCGTGCCCATAGTGAAGGGCGAGAGCAGCCCGCCGTCCTGCACTTGGAGCACGAACGCTTGCTGCCCGTTTGGAAGGCTCACGGGCGCAAAGCGGCTTATGGCATCCACAAACGTCACAGGTCCCGCGACGGCGTGGACGGGTCGTTGGTCAAAGGCTGCGTGGAATTCAATCCGCGGGCCACGGCCGCTGCCAACGTTGCGCGCGCCGGCAACACCCGCAACGTTGGCCGCCCCAGCGTCAGGCTGCTGCTCGCCCCGCGCTGTCGACTGTCGACTGCCAGCGCCAGGCCCAGCGGCACCTGCAACCCCTGGAGAACCCCCGGAGGTGAACGGAGCCTGCGTGCAGGTCGAGGAAAGGTATTAGCCAAAAGGAGCAGCGGGCTGTGACGCTTCGGGCACCTAGTGCAATTTGTTGTGCTAGTAGCATAATCGTCCGTTGTAGATGCCTACAACTATGCCGTAAAAGCACATATTCTCATCTACAGGACGGCGAGACGGATGCTGGAGGCGCCAGCCATGATAAGCGCCTTGAAGGAAAGCGACGCAGTCACCGGCCAGTGACATTAGCAGGACTGACAACCATATTTCGCACCTCTTCCAGCAGTTCCACAAACTCGCTTCCGCACTCTGGGCAGCACTCATGTCCATCCTCGTCGTATTCGACCGGAAAAAGGGATCTTGGGAATACCCCTTGACAGGCGTAGCAATGCATCGCTTGCGAGGCCGACGATGCCGGCCCCGTTCGGGCCATCCTCGACTCAGATCTCGACGAAGGCTGGTAGGTTTACTTATTACGAATTTAGAGGAACTCCCTTTCGTCAACACATGCCACGTCTGAACTGTGGCGATGAACTAATTAGAGATCATTGCAACGCCAACATTCCAGGAGCATTCTGTACGGCACGTCGTTCCTCAATGGTTGGAGCTTGGAGGCTTCCCTGTAAGAGTTGCATATAAAGCCATAGCCGGATGATATTGACAAGGCTGAACAGCTGCGGTTTATGATTGGTATGGAGCTGACCGAGCTGTGCTATCTTCTCATGTGCCATGAATTTTGTTTCTTGTTGCCGGTAGAGCTTACCCTTACCCTTACCTTTAGGATCTTATGGCTGCCAAATATGGTGTGTTATATGTCGATACACTGCTCATGATGATTGCACGGTTCCCCACGTTTCCGTAAGAAAGCGCGAACCTAGATTAAAAGCGACGGAGGGTGATTCATGCAATTGGCCATCTCAAAGGTAGGAAGACGTAGAATCACGCAGCCAGGGAGACACAGTCGACCACGCAGCCAGAATGCGAGTGTTACAGGGGAGCCAGAACGGCTGCAAGCGCGGAAGCGCAACCAGGCGGGCCCAATGGGCCAGGCCACAACACAGATAACCGGACGAATTCAAACCACTCCTCACTGGGCAGGAAAAGACAGCCGAACCGAGGCCGACAGGAAAACCGAAAGCGACTACAAGCGCGAAAGAGCCTCGCCGAGTAGGGAAAGCGTGCCAAGGAGACACAGTCGACCTGTACATGCTACGTGACAGCGAGCCGTTCAAAGAAGCCCTAGAGCCACAAGACAGACATTCGACCCACTTGGCGAGCGCAATGCAATTGATCCTCCGGCCGCGATTCATTTTCAAGCCTGTCCATAACACCGAAAATTTGCCCTCGAGATACCACTCAACATATCTTTAACTGCAGAGGTGCCCCCCTCGGTCGTCAGATCCCCTGGGCGGCATTCATTTAAGCAGGAAGGTTTATTGAGAACACTGGTACTCGCTCGAGGATATGAAACAGACAGGTTGGATTAGCAATCGTGGCGGAAGCACAAGTGTGAAGAGTGGAAGGTTAAAAGTGGCCGGTAAGACTGGCAAGGAAACGCGGAAACGCGCCACCCGGCGCCCCCGCCGCAACCAGAGGCTAGGTATTTTTCAAACGTCTGTGTCGCATGAACTCATAGCTTTGTTCTGCAAAAAGAGCGACACTCCACATGTCCGACTTTCGACTTTTGGCGCACAGTTCCCGGAACGTAAGTGCTCCCTTACGTTGTTGTCAAAAACAATGATACTGGCCGTCGCACACCCAGTAGATGAGCTGCGCGATGCGTGCTAAGGCGGCTGCGAAGGGCAGGGACAGGCCATGCATGCAGCGCCAAGCAGCATCTATCCTCGTGGATTCCGTGCTCGCATCGGGCCTTGCCGTCTGGAACCCCACAATATACACACCTGAAAGTACGCGCCTATGGGTGGCGCACACGGGCATCAACGGGCAGAGCGCTCGTCGACTGTCATGTAACGGGCGCCAGCGCATGTGCCATGCCCGTTTGCTCAGCAGCTAATGACGAGGGCTGACGTGCCTGTCTTCAATCGCATGGCAGACCTTCGCGTGCAATAGTACGTTATCACACGTATGCTTTGCGCTGCGAAACGCTGACCAATGCACGTAAAGCGACCAGCACGCCCTGGGAATGTACATTAGCTAGTAATCGGAATCCCGGTTGGCCTGTTTGGCCACGGGTGGCTCTGGCCACGATGCCGCGACTTGCTTCTTTTGCATTCCATGCGTCCCCATAGCGGCATGCCCTTCACAGCACGACTACTGCCCATAACGCTGTGGTGGACTGGGTCCAGTAAAATCGAGAAAGAGGGAGGCAGGGGTGTGTCACCGTAGACCAAGGGACCAAGGGCGGGACGCAATTCATCAAGTTCATGAGGGTAGCGGGCGCAGGGGACCCTAGCTACGAGTGTAATCTCGATAGCCAGCAGATCACAGCAGACCAAGGCAGGCAAAGGCAACTGGAGCGACCTGTCACGACACAGCTGGTGATCGACACAGCGCGTGCGAGCATCGGCACCTGATGTGCCAGTTACGTGCTGTGTCGTGACAGACCTCCGACCGATACTATTCCAACCATGGAAAACGCAGGGTAGGCATGTATGCCCACGACAATTATTGGAACCGGAGGCGCGTGGTTTCTGTCCCTTTCGTCTCCTTCATTCAGCGTCTGGCGATGCACCCGATGGTCCTGCTGGAAGTCACACCCGAGCGCAGGCACGGACGTTTTACCGGCACTGGTTCCGGAGCCAGGGCATTATTTGCGCTGCTGCTCGTATGCTGTTGCAGTAACGAGCGAACTACAGCGCCTCTGTTGTGAACAGGTTGGATTGCGTCAAGAATTTGGTTTGTACTCGTCTCAACAGCGATGGTGACACGTGTGATTCTTGCGATCAGGTCGGGGCGCAGGGCCCGTCTGACCAAATCTGGTCGAGAGCAGGAGAACCACCTCGGGGGACGACGCATGTTGTTACGCCTGGTAGCAATAGTAACTGTTACGCACGGTGCGTCTCAGACCATAAGGTAGGACACTGAAAGAGACGCAGGAAGATAGAAGAACGAAACATTCGACCGAGGTACGGCATACCACCATAAACCTTAAACAAGAGCCCAGGAGCAAACAGCGGCAACAACCAGCTGCTGGTGTCCGCGATAGTCGAAGACAACTGCTGATGAGGGGCATCACATGTATGGAGCCCAATGTAGCAAGTATGAACACAGGATGTAAAGACAGGATGTAAAGCGATGGTGGCTCCGGGCGCAGTGCTTTTGGCCCGGGGCAGCTGGATGCGTTTCCCGAGGGACAAGTAAGAACACGTAATTGGGAAAACCCCAAGGGCAAATGCAGCCGCCCTTTGTGCCTCCACACAGGCAGGGTTTGTACGTGCCAAATTAAGGGCTGGGACGGAGCTGTTTAGCCCGCCACCCAAGTTCTCCCACACGCACGCGCCCCAAATGCTAATGCAAACTAGCTTGTTTCTCTTCGTCCAGCATGAAGTCGAAAGTCAACCCAATGTCTCTGGTATGCACACGCAAGCGCTGTGTCCGGTAAAACATTTGCCGGCTGGCTTCTGCTCTCCGTTTTCTATGCCGTGTAACCACGCAGGTCTTCTCGCGAGGCCCCGGCATATAGGCTCGGGCTCCCCTCCCTCTGCATGCGTACGCTAGCGATGTGTGCGGTGCAGCAGCGGCGGCAAAGGGTTGGCAGACACTTGCTTGGGCCGCTGGCCGGATGCGGTTTGGCCGTCGCTGGCCGGCGGGGCCAAGGCTAGCGCATCATTTCTCTTGTCCTGGGTTCACCGACCCGGGCTTGGGGACACTGTAACTTTTGGTTATTAATTGAGGTTACAGTGGCCGCAAGCCCGGGCGAACGCAGAAGAGGAGCTAAAGCTTAGGCTGACCCGGGTGCCGTAAGGTCGCTGTCGTAACGCTACGAGAATTGCTTGCTTGGCAACATTGCCCAGCCTCATTCACGAGGCCCTGCTGGCTCCATCCAGCGCTCCGCAGCGAGGTGGCGTCGGAAGTACACATGTACTCCTCCCTTCGATCGACGGTTGCGCGCACAACGAGTTCCGCACGAAAACTGGGATCCCACGGCGCGCGGGCAAAATCGATGGTCATATCCAACGTCGTTTCGCAGGCTTTCTTGCTGAGACTGGGGTGTGTGTTAATTCCAAAGTACGCCATCCGACAGAACGAACAGTTCCCAGCATTCACGCCATTTATTTCGTCAGCAGCAGCGCACGAGATAGATCCTGTAATGCCGTTCCTTTTCGCTTGCTGTGCATGTGCCACCACTGCCTCAATTAGGTCCATTCCACTTCAAAACGCCGAATGTTGTCCGTTTTCCCGTTTAATTATAATTACGAAGCAGTGTATGTGTGCACTTTGAACTTCATAAAATATTGGGTCCCCCCTTGCTCTGGGCTGCTGGCCTGGTTGAATTATTACATAATATTTACATAATAGTTTTAATGCCTGTAAGCCCTGGCAAACCAAGGACAATGTAACTATTGTTCCCGCCGCCGCGGGCATACCATATGGTCAGGCAGCAGAAGCATCGCTACGTTTAAGTGATATTGTATAAATAATTTTAATTGCTACGGTGTCCACAAGCCATGGCAAATACAGGACAAGGCAATTATTGGTTCCGCATACATGTCCTGTATTTGCCATGGCTTGTGGACACCGTAGCAATTAAAATTATTTATACAATATCACTTAAACGTAGCGATGCTTCTGCTGCCTGACGCTTTACTGAGCGTACTATGTACGGATTAGTGTACCGGTAGAGTCTCGTATGCGTACGGAGCCGCCTGGTGTCACGAGCTTACGAGATAAGGAGCATACGTGAAGCTTATAGCCATGTCGTCGGATGACGCTGATCTCTGTATATGTTGGGCAGGGATCCAGCAGGTGGTCGCAACTTTCTTTCAAGCTTGTAGCCCTGGTCAGATTTAGTCAATACTCAGCTGGTGAACTACGGTGAGCATAACGTCCAAAGCAAAGAACGTTGCCACCAGTGTTCTGGATGTGATCATGTTCAACAGCATTTGCTTGGCTTTGCCCGAATGTACCCGACATCAGCAGTCCTTGGCTACTGAGGCCTGCTGACGCCCTTGTCGCCTACAGCATATCTAATTACATTCGCGGCTATTAGCCACAAACGTTGCGCTAATCGGGCTTGAGATTTGTGCCGTTAGGTAAGTCTGCTGCGCCGCGGTGCAGAACGCGCTGGTAGACGTGTGCCGGCACCTTGCTTTAATCCCCTTGATATTCATGCAAGTAACACCAATCAATGCCTATCACGCTTTGAATCGTCTTCATGCGCGCTATTTTGCCGTCGCGAAGGTAACCTTGGGCTTCTCGCTTCCGACTTAAGGCCGGCTTCGCGATGGCTAGGCAAATAAGGGCTATCAGTAGGGAAGGAGCTGATGCTGTGCAAGAGTCAGGCCACGAGGATAGGGACGACCGGCGCCAGTGCCACACGCCAGGCGACGAAGTGCCACACGCTGCTGGCGCTGACCTAAGCCTTGCGGCAGGTCTCGAACCTAAATTGTGCAAGGTGAGACACGTGATGGCCTAAACAGATCTAGTTTCTGTGAGCGCAGCTGTCACCGCGTCGCAATACTTTTTGTAGTAGCCCACCATTTATTTAACATTTCGCACTGAAATGAACCCACGAGCTTGCATCAACGACACCAACAATTTCTCAGACAAATTGGCACAGCCCATGAGTCTGTAGATCCTCGGGACTTTCTTATGAAGCTGTCGCAACGCGCAAATCCGACCGGCCGTACCTTCCAGCTGCCAAAAGGACAAGCGCGGTCAAGCGTGCGGCATCCATGCATATCCGCCTACGATTGAATCGATCCTGTGAAATCCGGCCAATTTCTTTTTCGTCTGTCCCTTACTCCGTCCCCATCGTCACTCAATGCTCTCCTTGCCTTGCAGGTGGAAGGTTGCACGAGCGATATGGCCGCCGAGAAGCCCTACTACCGCCGCTACACCATCTGCCAGGAACACATCCGAGCCCTTCAAATTGAGGTCCATGGACGCCTTCAACGCTTCTGCCAGCAGGTGCTGTGTGTCCAGGACTCGTGTGGGCGAGCTGATGATGAGGGCGATGGCAGCACCGCCAGCAGCGAGCACCCGCTGCAGCCACGTCCAGCGAGGATCAGCGCATATGATATTAAGGGGTTAAGTGTCTGCTTGTACCTGGATATATGCGAGCAAAAAGATGGCGGACACAGTGAAGGATTTGATTGGTGATTTCACAGCACCTGGGACTACCGCCGTCACCTGGGCAAGGGCACTGATCTTGCATGGCCATGCATGCAATGAACGCTGTCATTGCTTGGAGGGGACCTTGAGGGGCCTGTCATAGCAGGTGTACGATGCCTGCTGCGCGTTGGGGTCCCGCCACTCATCGCCGGACGGCGTTCGTCGCGGCGCCAAATGCACGCATGCAGTACCGTAGTCACGTGCAGCCTCCTGTCGCACTGCTGGTCGGATTCTGCGGCCAGCCAGCCAGCCGCCCGAGCCCTCTATGCTGGCCGTACTGTCGCACCCTTGCCGCCCGAATGAACTCGCACTCGCTTTCCCTCCTCACGCCCGACCATAACCTGCCCTGCCCGCGACCCCCGCCCATCCCGGTGCCTCCGAAACCAACACAACCGGATCGTATGCAGTGTGCGAAGTTCCAACCCATCGAAGACTTTGACAAGACCAAGAGGCAAGTCGACCCTGCCGCCAATTCTACCTCATACCTGATGGGACCCCGGCTATCGTTCCCAGGGACCATCAATATATGAGTGCCCCGCCTGCAGTGTATGTGAACCTTGCTGCCTCCTGCTTCACTTCTTCGCATCCTCTTGCTTGGGCTGCTACCGGAATACAGGCCGCCGCCATGTTATTCCCATCCCCCTACCTGCCTTGCCTCCTGGTGTGTCAATCCGCTCCCCCCTCCGGCCCTCAGGTCCTGTCGGCGGCAGCTCGAGAAGCACAGCTACCGTCGGCGCATGCGTCTCCTGCAGGACCGCCTAGCGCACCAGGCGCTAGAGGCGGCGCGAGCGGCAGCCGAGGCTGCAGGCGTCGCCGCGGCTCCGGAACCCATCCCCCGAGTCAGGATGCGGCGAGTCGGGGGGAACGCGCACCGCCAGGTCATTATGCAGCCGGTGCCGCCGGCGGGGGTTCGCACGGGTAGCGACAGCGATGCAAGGTTGGAGACGGACGGCGGTGCAGCCGCCGGCACGCCACCTGCCTCGGTGGCGGTGGCGACGATGGGCCGTGGGAATGGCGGTGGGCAGAGTGGAAAGGCGACGTCCCAAGGCCTCGCGGTGGCCCGCTGCAGTGACGTCAGCGACGTCAGCGGTGGCGGGCGGCCGCTACAGGAGGTCGCGTCGCGTCAGAAGCAAGAAGAGGAGTCCAGGCAGCCGCAGGTGGGCCTTGCGGGCCTTGCGGGGAGAGGAGGGTTTCGGAGCTAAGGCGTTAGTTGTTTTGGGGCATTTTGTTTGGAGCCGAGCTAAGCAAAGAAGCCCGCGCGTCTCTCTCGGGAGTTGTTGGTGGTAGGTGCCATGGTGCCTGCTGCCCGACACACGGTCCGCATGACGCGCCTCCTCCCTTCTGTCCTGCCGCGCAGCCCGGACTTCTGGATTCCCCCCTCACGCCACCGACGATCGACCCGTCCGTCCGATCGCCACCCCCGACGCCGATAGGCGGAGGCGTGGCCGTACCTGCTGCCCTCAGCAGCAGCAACGCCGCCATCCGTGCTCCGTCGCCGCTGTTAGCGCTTTCGTCGCCACCAGGCGTGCAGCTGCCGTCACCGCCGCCGCTGCTGCTGCCGTCACCGCCGCCGCCGCTGCTGCTGCCGTCAGCGCCGCCGCTGCTGCTGCCGTCAGCGCCGCCGCTGCCTCAGGACCCAGCCACCGCTGCTGTCACGGCGCCGCCCGCGTTTCCGATGTATGCGCCGGAGCAACAGCCGTCGTCGGAAGCATCGTTGCGGAGGCCCGTGTCCTCAGTGCTGACGAATGATTTGCTGCCGGCTGCAGCGGCGGGGAGGGCCACCGTGGGCGGCCACAGGACCATTGCCCAGGACGCGACCTTGGACCGGGAGATCAACTTCCTTCTCTGCCACATTGCGGCGGAAGACCAGCAGCACCAGCAAGAGCGGCGGCGGCGTCAGGGGCACGAGCAACAGCAAGAGCAAGAGCTGCGGTGTGAGGGACACGAGCAGGAATGGCACCGTCAAGACCGGGGACAGGAGCAGGAGTGGCGGCAGGTTGTGGGGGTCCCCGTGCCCCCCGACGCTAGCGCGACCGCCAGTGCTTCCTTGGGCCATACGGCGGCAAGCAACGCCGCCTTGCTTTCCTTCGCCGTGGATGCCGGCAACGCCGGACGCGCTCCTTACAGTAGCATCAGGAGCGGCTGCCCTGAGCTCACTGGGAAAGAAGGCGACGGCGGCGGCGGCGCCGCCGCCGCCGCCTGCATGTCTCATCAGCCCGCCTGCTCTGGCAGCTGCTGGGCAGCAGTTGATGGCAGCGGCGGCGCGCCCTCGACGGCAGTGACCGCCGGCGGTGCCGGCGGCGGACCATCCTCGGTCCCCTCGTCCGCTTCCGGCGCCGGATCTGTATCAGGCTCCGAAATTTGGAGGGCTTCACTGGTGTCCCTGATGGCTCCAGCGGCGGCTCCAGGGATGCACCCACCGGCTGTAGCCAGCCTGGCTGCAATCGAATGGGGCGGCTTCCCTTCAGAGCGGCTCCAGGGATGGAACCAGCAGCCGACCATACCGCCGCTGCCGCCGCCGCCGCCGCTGCCGCTGGCTCTTCCACTGCCGCCGCTGCCACCGTCTGACATCGCGATGGTAGACGCGTTCGGCGCGACGCCTGACACACCTGTCTCGGATTATGCCGATTGGGTTCCGGAGCTGCCGTCCTTCCTGCCGGTCCAACAACTGCCGCTGCGGCAGCCGCGGCCGCTACAGCAACCGATGCCGGCAGCTCCGGCGTCGTCATTGATGGGGGCTCATTTCACTCTCCCCATGGCCGCAATACACGCCGGGGACCCTTTGACTAGGTCTGCTCCCCCAGCGCAGGCGGCGCCAGCAGCTGTTACAGGACTGTACGGCGGCCTGGGGGCCTACCAGCCGCAGCAGGGCCGTGCCCTGCGGCCACCTTCGCCCTATCAGGAGGGCCCTATGGTGCTAGGAAGGGCTGGAGCCGGAGCTATGGACGGCGCACCTGGACTCGCCGGGAGCTGTACGACATGTACGGCGGTGCCCTTCGACGATGAAGCGGTTGAGCGGCGGCTGCAGGCGTTTCAGGAGCTGGCCGGGGGCCACCCGTGGGAGCTGCCGTACGCAGGCCACCAGGAGATCCCGCAGCAGCATCAACAGCAATGGTGGTCTCAGCAGCCGCAAACCGTCCAGCCACAAAATGGGCGACAGTGGCTGCTGCAACAGGAACAGCAACAGGAGCAGCAGCAGGAACAGCATCAGGAACAGCAGCATCAGCAGCATCAGCAGCATCAGCAGCAACAACAACAACAGCAACAACAACAACAGCAACAACAACAACAGCATCAGCAACAGCACCACTATAGCAAGCAATGGCAGCACGTCGGTATCCACTATTCGAACCCGGGCCCTGCCATGCGGACAAATCATGTGTCCGCTCGGAGGCCTCTATCCGCCCCGCATGCCAAGCGCTACATCATGCGACCCGCCGCTGGACTCGCGCCGCTGCCGCTGCCGCTGCCGCCGCCGCCGCCTGCTGTACCAGGCCAGCTGGTGATAATGAGCGACCCACGGGTCGCCGTCGCCCCCGCCGGTGCCGCCGACTTGCAGCCGTACAACAACTCCGGCGAGCTGCTGCTGCGCCGCTTCTCCATCAAGATGTTCCGGTGCAATCCGCAGGACCTGCTGCCAGACCACCGGGAGAGGCTTCAGGTGTGGTTGCAACAGATGGATGTACAGATCATGCAGTTGACCATCCGCAGCGGATGCGTGCACGTCATTGCTGACGTCATCATGTCACCGCCGACGTCAGCTGTGGCTTCCGGGCTGGCTGGCTCGGGGCCCTCAAAGGCCCTTGGTAATGAGGACGATGATGCTGGCAAGGATGCGGATGAGGCTGAGGCCGAGGCTGGGGCTCGGCCCGCGTTCCCGCCGTGCGGCGTCCCTCTCGACGCCTGTGTGTCCTCAGCTACTTCATCAGCTGCTGGCGACGGTGACGCGCTCGGCGGGGGCCTCCCCGCCCGGCTACGCGTGGCTAGCGGAAGCGCGGATCAGCGGAGGCAACTGCAGGCCGGTACGGAGTACGAGGGTACGGCAGCCGCTGCCACGGGTGTGGTAGCTGCCGCCGCCATGGGTGAGGCGTCGTCTTCGGGGCAAGAGGACGAGGACGGCGGAGGGAAGTTGCTGCTCGCCGGGCTCAGCAGCGGTGCTCTTACCGCCGCCGCCGCCGGCGGCGGCGGCAGGAGCCACATCGGCGGGCACGTCAGGCAAGCCGACGGCGGCGGCGGCGGCGGCTCCAAGGACGAGGTTCTGGAGCTGCTTCAGCAGCTGCTCGGTCCCAGCAGCCTACGGAAGCTGCAGGGGGGGAGTGATGAGACGCAGTGGCAGCGCGTGCTGCTGCAGCTGGAGGACAAGGTGCGCTGCTGGGGGGGGGGGGAGGTTGCAAGGACAACCCGTGTAAGAAAGAAGAACCGTATAGAACAGCTGGGCGGGTGGGTGGGCGCCTGCCTGCCGTGCTGTGCCGCCGCTTTGTGGAATGTTATATGGTCTGTAGCTCAGGTAGCAAGCGCGCGCTGTGGCATCAGTTCCTGTCAGCTATCCTAGGAGGCTTCCAGGGCTCTTAACACAATCCTGCTGCCTCCTTGCTACGTTTCTCTGGTGGATCGGTTACGCATCAGGTGGCCAGCTGGTCTCTGGTCCACCACGCAGCCGGAGAAGACCACGGCGGCGAAGGGGCCTCCTCTGCTGTCGGGGTACGACATACACGCTCCAGAACCACGGCGGCCATCAGTGGCGGCAGCGGCGCCGGCTGTGAAGAGGGCAGCGGCGACGTGCAAGGCAGCGAAGCGGTCGCGGCAGCGGCGGTTGCGGCGGTTGCCGCGTCAGCCCAGGAGGCGGAGGGGAGCAGCTGGGTGCTGCGGTGCTGCAACCCTACACTGCTGGAGACGCCGCCGGCGCCCGCGTTGGTCCGCCTGCAGTCGGTGGCGGTGGTGGCGGGTAGTGAGGGCGGCCTTACGGTCACCATGCGGCTGCCGCCTGGGTTTCCGAAACGGCCCAGCACTACCGCGGGACTCGATGAAACAGCGGTGGGTTCGATTCGAGTGAACTTACCACATACTATCGCTGTAGAATTAATTGCCTACGTGACCACTCCGCTTTCTTCCGTGTTTTGAGCCTCGCCGCCAGATCTAAATCACTCGTGCACGGTTCGATTGCCACCACTGCAGCAATGTGCGCGCCCCAGCTGATGCGACGCGGGTCCTGTGGAAGTCCTTTTTACGAAAAAACCATTTATTCGCCCTACACGTTTACCTGCCAACTAACCCTGCTGTCCAACTAGCCGGCCGGCCCGTCTGACCTGCTGCCGCCCGCCGCTGCCGTCACCACTGGCCCTGCCCCTGCTGCCCGCTGTTACGGTAGTTCCTGGCCCGTCGTTGTGCCCCTGCCCCTGCTGCTGGGGTTCCCTCTCAGCCCGCGCCGCCCGTTACTGCACTGCACCCGCTCACTGCAGGCCGGCGTGGCTGCTGATACCCTCCCCGCCTCCGAGCCGGCGCTGCTGCATCTCCGCTACGGGGGCAGTTGCCTGATTAGGCGCGACCTGTGCGATATGGACTTGCGCCTTGTGGCGTCAGAGCCGCAACCCGAAGCGGATCTGAGGCCGGATCTGGATCCAGTGCCCGGCGTTGATGCCATTGTCGCAACGGTGTTTGCTGGCGGCGACATCGACCGACAGCAAGGTGTCGTAACCGCCGCCGCCACCGCCGCCGCCGCCGCCACCGCCGCCGCCGCCGCCGCCGCCGCCGCCGCCGCCGCCACCGCCGCCACCGCCGCCGCCGCCGCCGCCGCCACCGCCACCGCCGCCGCCGCCGCCGCCGCCACCGCTGCCGCCGCCCTCACCACGGTCACCGGCACGCTGCTGCTGCCGGCAATGACGTCACCGGGTCTGGCCTTCGTGGAGACCTCCTGCGGCGACGTGCTGGGCCCCTGGTTGCCGCTGCTGGTGGTGCCCTCGGAGGGGGTGGCGGACGAGCTGGCGGTGCTGGCCGACCGCCTCCTCAGCACCGGGTGCGTCCTCACCTTGCTCGCCACCAGCATTTCCCAAGCCATCAACCAGACGATGTCGTGCTGCACGGCATGTACGAACGCATGATACCTCGTACGCAGCGGCTACAGGGCCCACTTGCAACCATATGACGGTTGCATGTAAAGCGACATGGCTGTGATTAAGAGCGCGTGGGCGCGTGTGTGTGTCGCTCTCCCGCCTTACCCCCGGACCCCGCCCTTTGTCGTATCTAGCTCGCACCCCTCGCTGGGTGTCCTTTGTGTGCGCATGTGTGCGTATGTGTGCGTATGTGTGCGTATGTGTGCGCGCGCTTGTGTATGTGTATGGGGTATATTTACTTATTTATGTATCTGCCCTGTCCGAGTCGGTGTGGGGGTGAAACCGCCGAAGCACTCTACCCCAACCTGATGTGTGTATGTATCACATCATCTGACCGGGCCTGACGCTGGCCAAGGGCAGCTACCCTGCCCTAAGCCCCTAACGGAAAGACCACCGCCGAAGCACTCTCCTACAAGGAGAGGGCGCGTGAGGGGCCGCATTCCGCTCCTGCTCGACCGAGGGTCTGCACCATGTGTGTGTGGTGTATGGGCCACAGGTCGTCTCCCCAGCTGCGTCCCTTCCTGCTGGACCTGGGGCTCCTATTGGCGCTGGACAGCTCGAGCGCCTGCCTCCAGGAGGATGGGTATACGGAGGAGCGGGGCGCCTACGAGGCCTACCGTTCGCTGCGGGATGCCCTGCCAGACGCGGCGGCGGTCGCGGGCAGGGTGGTTCAGCAGTGCACGCAGTGGTGAGTCTTGGGGCGAGGCGGCGTCAGCGGCGTCAGCGGCAGCTGGGAAGGCAGTGCAGGGTCTCTCAGGGGACCGGCTAGTAAGGCGCAGGGCAGGGCAGGGCAAACCCTGAGCCGCACTCACCCCTTTGTTGCCATCACCTCGCTCCCCCCCTCGCACCCGCCCATCCATCCATCCGCCCGTCCGTCCTCTCTCACCCGCCCATACCCGCAACAGGGGGCTTCGCGAGTGCGGCGCGATGGTTTCAGCCCTGCTGGAGAGGCAGCTGAGGGGGCCGCCATGACGGCGTGCAGGAATGCTTGGGGACGGTGCCAGTTCGCTAGGACGGCACAAGGGAGGAGAAAATAGGGGCAGCGTGAAGGCAGCGTCCATCACTCATTCCGCCGCTTGTCTGTCTGCGTGTACTTTCGAGGTGAAGTATCTCTCCATCACTCATTCCGCCGCTTGTCTGCCTGCGTGTACTTTCGAGGTGACGTGTCTCCTCGTCAGCCAGCCAGCAGCCCGTTAGGCAGCCCACCCAGCCCTTGGCGGCAAGCAGGCCCTGGGGGAGGTGGGCGCCAGGGTCCCAGCGTCTGACTCCGCCATCCTTCATCATACATGCACTGCAGTGCACGGAAAAGCATGTGCAGAGGCGTGCAGGCTGGGGTTGCATTCAACGAGTGCAAGCATCAGGCACCTGGCAGGCAGTCCCCCAACGGAGGCGGGCACCTGCGCTTGCATGTGGTGCGCTGGGCACTTTGCCGACGCGGCAGCTTATTGATTTTTCGGTGGACTGTAGATGTGACTAAATGCATGTGGTTATCGGTTGTTTGCTTGGTGAGGTTTGCGGGCGCGTGTGTCCGTGATTATGTTTTTATTCCCATGGTTATGTGTCCATGGTTATGGTTATGGTTTTGTTAGAATTTTCATCCCTAGGGATGAATTCAGGCGTATTTCTGTCTGCGGCACAACGTGCGGATGGGCGACAATCCTGTCGCGCGTGTCAAGGTGATTTTACGGAAGCGGTTGTCGGTTTGCCGCGACAGCACCATGGGGACATCATGGATGCACCAGCTGGAGTTGCCGGCTTGCTGCGCCCCAAGTAAAACAATAAGCGGATGTTGAGCTGTTGGCGATGCAAAGAGATGTCTTGCGCGCGCCCGCAACCTTTACCGGCTTCAAAGTGACGATGGAGGTTTTCCGACGCCGCTAGGGCATGAGAACACTAAGGCCCCTGGCGAAGCAAGCCAGGGCCCCTTTTTAGGGGACTGGATGCCCTAAATGCTGACGATGGTAAAACGCCTCTTCTGCCCTTCCTTATTAGTTGATTTGGACAAATGGCAGGCACGGGCAGGCAACGATGTTGCCTTCCATTTGTGCAGCCGCCCGGCGTCTTCGTAACAGCGTAACAGCGTGTCAGGTTGCATGCCTGAATGTGGTTCGAAACGATTTTTCTAAACTGCCGGGGAAGGTTTTATGTCGGTGAATGTTCGAGAAAGCGTGCACGGAGCGGAGCCGATGTTAGCCGCACGCTAGGCTTGCTGGTCCTTGCTGGAATGCGCATCATTGTTGTTACATGTGGTCACATTGCTACTAATTTTGCTGTCTGCGCGCTGTAGATTCGTGATTGAGCTCACAGAAAGGGTCGGTGTGGGGCGTTGCACACGCAAGTTCGATCTGGTCCGAGGTGTGGTAGGTAGGCCGTTGCGGAGCCGTTATGGCGGTTGCAGCCTGCCTGGGTGGTATTTCCTCTTGCGTTGCAGCAATGTGTCTAGTAGAAGACTAAGGCGCCCGTCGGGGGTGACGTGCTTTCGCCCTTCCACGAGCTTACGTCTGTGAACGGGTGGCGCACGCTTTTGGACAGACCGACGCAAGCCTGACGTTATGTAGTCGGTTCTGGCGGTTGCGGAGAGGGGGTTGTTGGTTGGTGAGCCTTGATCATAACGGTTACGGATATATAAGTAATTATTGGTTGGGAGTATTTGATACTGGCGGTCGTGGCGTGAAACAGGATTCATCGTGGTCTACACGAACTAATTGGCTATGGCCACCCCTCACAGGAGCTCAAGGATCCACTGCGGAGGTTTGCCCCTATCTGAATCGCACCTGCTGATCATATATCTTTGCTGAACACTGGACCGTCAGGAGCTTGCTTGCTGGAAAGCGGTTTATAAGTTGTCAGCTGTGGTCGTGTTAAGGACCGCAGCTGGCTTACCGCTGTTGTGCTGCGCCAGTCCAAGGTGCTGAGGCGGATATGGGGGTGTGGTAGTTTACCTTCGACTCTTCACCTTCGAAACAATAAATAGTTTATGACACAACAGCTCCTCGCTGATTACTAAGATGTTCCTGAGCAGGGACCGGGGCTCCGGGGATCGACGGGTTTCCTGACACTGTCTCTTAACTGGACTGGCGTTGCCGTGGATATTGACCACTCGTTGGCAGGCGAACCGAGGCTCCTTCTGAGTATATTGACGGCCGCTTGGTTGCCGAATATGGGGAAGGATCGGCAATGAATCGGGAGCTATGACGCCGGTTCAGGCAATGCACGCCCTGCTGGCTGTAGTGGTACATGTTACATGCTGGTAGCATGATCACTACCATTGGGGTCCCCCCAAAGTAGCACGAAAGCCATCGTGCTACTGCGGAGAGGTGCTTTGTGGGTTATTTCGGGGGCCCGGGTGTCATGCTGAATGCCATGCGGTATGTTAGGAGACGATGACGTCATCCTAGCCTGGGTATTGTGGAGGCCGCTAGGCGTAGTCCCTCCATGTACGTGTGGAGGCGGCTACCTGACTGGCTGGCTGGCTGACTGGAGTGAAAACGCTTTGAACACATTTGGAATCTGGTGCCTCCTGGTTGGGAGCTATTTGTTGTCCAAAAGGCTGCGCGCTGACTGCCGCGGCTTTGGAGGCCGGCGAATGAAGGCCATAGTGGGAGTCGGATCGTGGGTTAGGATGTCCAAGTCGTTGAAGTCGTTGCTATGCGTTGCTTACTATCGTACGTGCGCGGGCGTGCACGGTCGGTGCGCCGGTGGCGCCTGCTGTGTTATCGGCATTCTGATGTCGCAATCAAATGCTGCAGGACGATTCATAATATACGTCTTGAAAGGCCTTATTTGGAGACCACTCGCTCGCTGGCGAAAAAGATGAGCCGAAGGCAGCCCACCTCGTGAGGATGCATAAGTGTCGGTTACTCGCCTAAGTAGTAGTTGTGATAGTGGTAGTAGTCGGTAGTCTGTTGTGGTCTGAACGTACGCTTTGTCGTAATTTTTAATATGTTCCGGTGAAGAGCCCCCGAGGTGCAACGCTTGCTTCGGCCGCCGGCACAAACACATACATTCGTCTTTTGTCTCCTTTAGTGTCCGGCGATGTGCCTGGTGCTTCTGCCTTTTGGTCTGCGGTCCATGGTAACACGTACTACTATGTTAGCGCTGTTTGCACCTTGCCTCTTGTAAACGCGAGGTGTCGTACGACCAACTGTAGAAGACTTCGGTCCAACCTATTCGATTTCATCCCACGCGAGTAAGGCATTCTCTGAAGTCCCAGCAGCTGGCTGTTACAGTGGGCTCCAGACCGAAAAGTAGATCCAGCAGGCACATCACCTGACGCAGGAAGGGACGCAGGAAGAGACAGGTGCGCTAGGCATGTAGCTAAGGGAGGCACACGCGCAACTGAGCGCCACTGTACACTTTTAACAGCTGATAATGGTCGACATTGACTGCTCCGGTACGGCCCGTACCAGACCACGACCAAGCCAGCAAATGGCACCACGCTTCCAAATTCCAAGACTGTACTGCCGGCACCCATACCCAATCACCCACTGCACCCGCAGCAATTGTCAAACCCCCTCGGAACGACCGACCAGACACCTGGCCCGCCAACCGGACAGCAGGCATCCCTTTCACCCTGGCGCAAGTGCACGCGGCCCCTCCGCTCGCAGTCATCCTGTAGGACAACGTGACAGGACCCAGCAACATTCGTCGCGGCGTGCGCCCGCTGAGGGCCACGGTCGCGCTCATTCGCGCCGGTCCCTGTCCAGGAGAAAAAACACGTGTCAGCTGGGTCCAATCACCTCCATGGTGCACTCGTTGTTTGTCGTTTTGTTGTTTTGTAGCTTGTCTTGTGTTGCGGTACCCGTGACACGCCCCGGCGCCACGGGTAGGTGTAACGCTCGCTCAGAGCATGAGTCAGCACAAAACCTCCACACAAAAAGAACACGTGTTCGATAGCCGAGAGCCGATACCTCGTACATGTCCTTGGATGAGGGATGGGCGCCTGAGGGCCACCACCTGGCACGCCAAGGAGAACCAGGCAAGCGAGCGCGCCAGCCTGCCCGGCTGCCACCCTGACATGTGAGGTGATGCGAAATGGAGCCGTCAGCGCCACCGCACCATAACAGCTAGGTCCACCCAAATATGCACTGCGGGGCATCCAACCAAACATTCATATCGCCCAATTTGAATATGCGTCCATGCAGGCCTGTTGCGTTCAGGTCACTATGCACGTCTGTTGCTGTCAGGTCCCCGCAAGTCACAGCCTCAAGGCACAGGAGGTCACAAGGACCGGGCGCCCATGCCGGCAGCGGTTGTGGTAGCGGCCGTAAGAGGCAGCGGAAAGTGCCTGCCTGCTTGTACGACAGCAAAGCAGGTCCGACATATCGGTAATTTGAAAAATAACGCTTTTCGTTGTTCCACGTGTCCATAGAAAGGATGTAGCCATGACGGACACAATAACAAGACGTATGCACGACATGCGTATGCCATATGAAAACAAAGAGCCACGGCCCAAACCACAACATTAAAAACATTACTCACTATACATCACTACGCTCTAGCGGTGTTTGTACTTGCGCGTATCGGTTTGGCGCACATCCGGCCAGTCCAAGGAGGCGTGGCAATGGTGCTCTCGCCGTCGTAACCGCTTCAGGGCCAGAAAGGCGGCTCCCTGGCAGACGCGTCACTAGGTTGTCTTTGCGTGCTTGATGGGCGCGTGCTTGGCAGGGTCCACCAGATCTTCGCCCTGCGGAAGAAATAAACAGGTCGGCAGCAGCAGCAGCGGCAGCAGACGCGGAGGCAACATGGGTGCGATGCCTCAGTGACTCAGCGCGGGTGTGGAGCTGCAGATGCTGCGACCCAGTTGCGTGGTGGCTTCGCGTGCCGCCGCGACGTGTGGTGCCGGCGTCGCCACTCTCCCCTCCCGCATCCTCCCCCCTTCATACATCCCATGCAGCGCCCCTTCCCCCCCGCATCATCCCCTTTCGTACATCCCATGCAGACCCCTTGCACCCTGCGCGCAACACAAGGCCCACCGAGGTAACGTGCCGGTCTAGGAAACCGCTAACCGCTTACGTGCGCGTCTTCGAAATCCACGGCGACGCCCGTGCCGAGCTTGACGAACGGCTCGTCCGGCTCGTGGTACTGCGACTCGCCCGTGTTGGCGTTCCAGAAGTACCGGAACTTCTGGCCTGCAGGTCGGGGCGTTTAGGGTTTGGCGGCGCGGGGAGTTAGGGTGTGGGGTGCGTGTGGGGTGCGTGTGGGTTGCGTGGGGTGCCGGTGGGGTGCAGCATATCGGTATCAGCACCTGTCGCGGCAGCAGCAGCGCCGCAGCGGCCGCGGGCGCACCTGTAGGTCTGAATATGTTGACGCACTCATACCACGACAGGCTGACGCTGCCCTGGCGCTTGGACTTGGCCCGCGGAATCTCCGGCTGGGCGGTCTCGCGGGTCTCGTCAAAGTGCCGCACGTGGGCCTTCTCCAGCGCCTCGTCCAGCGGCAGAGCCTGCGTACGACCGACAATGGACGGCGCACCACGTGGGACGTACGGACACCACTCGGCGGCGCCCACTAATCGGCGAGGCGGCAGCCGCAGTCCCCCCCGCCTGAAGCTCCTATTATCAAGGCTACCGGTTTCTTTTTTTACAGGCGGCAAACAAATAGTTTGTAAAACAATGCGTTTTTTGTTAAAATTAAAAAATGCGTTTCTATGCCGCCCACCTGTAGCCGGGTCTCGAGGTCCGCCCCTCGAGTGACGCGCAGCAGCCCCAGCCGCTCCAGCTTGACGATCGAGTCCACAACCTCATAGTCCATGCGGATCGCCACACCCAGGTCGTCCAGCGTGCGCTGTGCGTACGACAAGAGTACGGCGTACGGCATGGTACGGCGTACGGCAGGGACTGGGGTTGACGCTGGAGCAGGCGCGTCACGTCATCCACTCGCGCGCGCGCCCCTTCCTGGGAGCGCAAGCACCTCCTGCCTGCCCCCGAGTCCACTTTTTCTTCGCTTGCTTCCTTCCTTTGCCCTCCCCTACCTACTCCCTCTCCCTCGCCTCCACCTGTGGACGCACCGCCACCGTCGTCCCAATTCGGTTCCCCCTTCGGTTCCCCCTTTGGAAAAGAATAATTGCCTCCTTTTCTTCCCCAAAGGGAAAAAGGAAGCCTCCGGTTCTTCATCTCTCCGCACCTCCACATGCAAACCCTCTGCACCTTTGGTCCATCTCCATCTCTCTTTTTCCGTGGTTGGTCTGTCGGACCACGGATTTCCTTTCACCCCCCACGCACCTGCAAGTACGTCTCCACTGCACGGTCCAGCTCGATCTTGCGCATCTGCTTGGGGCTCGCTTCTCCCGCCCACAGGAAGAAGTATGCCAGCATGGTCTCGTTGTCCTCCTGAGACCCACAACACCACCAACACCGCCACCACCGTCACCACCACCACGACCACGACGACCGTCACGAGGGGGCGGCGGGAGGGGAGGGGCGGTGCCACGTATCAGTGATGCTGCCGGCTGGGGAGGTCCGCACCACCTCGCACCAGCTCGCACAACCTCGCACAACCTCGCACAACCTCGCACCAGCTCGCACAACCTCGCACCACTTCGCTACCCCAGAACATGCGGTTACACGCAGGCGGCAATCGGGGGAGCGCTAGCGGCTGTGGCCACCGCTGTGGTAAGGGACAGAGGGAGGCTGGGCTGCTGCAGCAGCTACTGTCGCCGGCGCCCCCGACCCCTCCCCCAGTGATTTTATTTTTCAGTGCCGACCCACGGGTCTTCTCGCCCCCCCCCCCGCGGGTACGCACCTGCTCTTGCGCCTCGTCCAGCAGCTGGGATATAACGCCGGCGTTGTTGTTGAGGTTGTGGGTAAGGAAGATGGCGTTCAGATGCGCCTGATGGAGCCGCTCCTTCTCCTTGATGGCCATGTAGGCGCGGACGCCCCTGGAGCGGTACGGCAGTACGGTTGTACGATATGTACGGCGATGGGTCAGTGGGGGAGGAAGGGGGGTTTGGATACCGGTTGCAGGACACGTACGTCAGTCCGTGTTTCGAGGCGGCGATGAACGCATCGCAGCGGCAGCAGCAGGGAGGGTACCGCAGCGGGATCGGTACAGCAGCAGAGCGTGGCAGTAGCAGCAGCAGGAGGAGGGAGCGTGGCAGCAGCAGCAGCAGGAGGAGACAGCGTGGCAGGAACAGCAACAGGAGGAGGGAGCATTGCAGCAGCAGCAGCAGCAGGAGGAGACAGCGTGGCAGTAGCAGCAGCAGCAGGTGGGTTGGCACGTCCCTGAACCCCCAGTGCATGCGGACAC
The DNA here is from genome assembly GCA_003116995.1 of Yamagishiella unicocca. Taxonomy (NCBI): domain Eukaryota; kingdom Viridiplantae; phylum Chlorophyta; class Chlorophyceae; order Chlamydomonadales; family Volvocaceae; genus Yamagishiella; species Yamagishiella unicocca. The sequence goes on along the minus strand of BDSL01000027.1, from coordinate 675,786 downwards.
GGTCTCTCTGCCAGCGGGGCAGGTACGGCATCACGGCCAGTGTTGGTTGTCGTACCACGTGATGGGCATGACGATGAGCACCACCGACAGCAGCGCGTTCATGAGGTTGGAGAAGTCAATGGTGCCGGAGACAGCCTTCCAGATGGCCATGCCCACACCGAAGAGGATGGGCACCCAAATCATAAGCTGCGGCGGTGCGGGTTGGAGAGGCAAGGGGCGTGACGGTGCGATGCTGCTTAATGCCCAGTGCTTAGGACTTACTTAGGACTTATGAATTCATGCTGCGGCCATCTCCACACCCCTCCCCCTGTCCTCCCTCCCTGACTGAACTCATCCTCAGGCTTAAGGATACTAATTTAAACGAAGTTATTCGGGCAACGCAGCGTCCAACCATCGTTCAAAACCTTCTCCTCTTCTAGGCTTTTCTTCTCTACATGTGGCGGCCCACGGGTGCCCTCCCAAGTCCCAACCTTCTCCCCCGCCTGGAATTGCTCAAACGACCGTCTCCGACTCCGATATGAGAGGGGCCCCTCGCCGCCCTCCTTATACCCTCTCCCACCCGCCCCAGCCTTTTTACAAGCCCGTCCGGTGCTTCGTCTCACGTGCCCAAAACGCGTTCGGCGCTTCCGCCTCCCCCTGTCCCCTACCCCGCTGCCGAGCTCACGTAGTCGAACCACGTGAACTTGATGACCGCTCCCGGCAGCAGCATGTCCACGTCACACTGCAGCACGTCCTTGAACAACTTCATGTACACGTACTCGTCACGCAGCTCTAGAAGGGAGGGGGAAACGGAAGCCTTGGAGCCGCTGGGGGAGAGGGAAAGAGGGTGACGAGAGGGCGCGGGCGGAAGAAGAGTGGGATGGGTAATGTGTTTGTGTGTGGGGGGGTAATGGTTTGCGCGGACGGAAGGAGGGTATGTAGATCCTGGTTTGCAGCAACCGCTGTTAGCCATGCCAATGCCCGCAGCACCCATTGGTCTGGACCAACTTCGCCCACCAGTCCCTCCACTCCCGCGCCCCAGCTTCCTCAGCCCGCGCCCGGCGCCCCCTCAGATTCCTCAGCCCGGCCTCGGCGCCCTCTCAGCTTCCTCAGACCTCCCCCCCACCCCCTCAGCTTCCACAGCTTCCTTAGCCCCTGGAGACACTCACCAGAAGACCTTCTTGTACCACGGTCTCGTGTCCACTCCAGCCACGATGTTGTCGTCGGCCGGCGCGTCTTTATCACACACCGGCTTCTTGAGCCTGTCGTACACGATGTACGGAAGGCGCGCATGGGCGCGGCATTGGGGTTAAGGGGGGTGGGCGACGTGGGTTGGGCGGGGGGGCAGGTAGGTAACGTAAATTGAAAGAAGGCAAGTACGACGCGCATGACGCACCGCCGCTGCACAGCAAGCCACGCACACCCGCCCAACCCAGCTGCCACGACCCCCCTCACAAACCTGAAGCTGATGGCCAGTCGCTCATACACGTGCATCTGGATCTGACGCTTGAAGAGGCCCCAGCGACGCCACTCAATCTGCGTGGATTCGTAGGTCCAGCTGGTCAGAGCACCTTCCCTCCCAAGCGACCTCCGAACTTTAGTTTCAACAACCAAGTTGTCCAGCATACATCCCCACCCGTATGTCCTAAACGGTTTTCCTTTGGTACTCGGGTTTTCCTTGCAACCCTCCCAAGCGACTGGGTTAGAGTGGAACCCAGTAAGTCGGCACTGAGAACTAAAGCCTATCATGAAACGTTTGGCACATTCGTTTGGAATCGCGGCTGGTTTGTGGCGGCCCGGTCGTCCATCAAACCGCGTCCCTCCCAGTCCGCCCCTCCCCGTCCGTCCACCCTACCCCCTTTCGTCATTTCCGCTCTCCCTTCCTCTCCCCTGCTCCCCCTTCCCTCCCCCACTTCCCCTTCATCCCCCGGGGCACCTTCTTGGATCGCGTGCCCCTGTAATGTAGCCGGTACTCGAGGAACTCGTCCGAGGCAGAGATGACGTCGACCCCCATCAGGCTCTTGTCGTTCTTTGCCTGCACACGGACCACGGAGGGCGCGTGTGTTTTACTGCTGAGCCTCGTGTTTTGTGCGTGGGAGAGGGGGGACGACCGAATCACGGCATACACCACGGGCGTCCCCTCCCCCTCTCCCGCTCACCAGCCCTTCTCCAGCCCACTCCCGGGCCCCGCTTCGTTCTCCGTTCTCACCCACATGCACACGCACACAGCCAGGCCCCCATCCCCCGGCCGCACCTTCTCCAGATCCTCCTTGGGCAGCTCCGAGAACTCCGCCCGCTCCAAGATGTCGTCCATTTCACTCTCAAGGGCGCGAACCATGGCGGTGATGCTCACCCTGCGCGCGGCCGGTCAGCCGATCATCCTCGGTCGGTTGGTTCGGTCGGACAGGCAGGAGTCGGGTAGGCAGTCGGGCAGGCAGGCAGACGGGTATGCAGGCAGTCGGGCAGGCAGGCAGTCGGGCAGGCAGGGGCACTCGAGCGGCGGTTCAGGTGCCAACACGGGAGGCATGGGCAGCCCCACATTGACAGCGCTCCCCGCCCCCGGGATCCCTTGGGCCTTACGTCGTCATGGCGTCCGTGTGCCCGTCGTACACCCATCCCCAGAACGGCCCCGACACACCCAAACATCGACACCGCGACACCCGGCGTGCGCTGCGTACTTCGGTATGAGGTTCTTCGCGGGGGTGGCGGCCGGGCTGCCGTTTGTGCCGTCAGCGGCTGCGGCTCTGAACGCCAAGGTGTCCTTATCAGGATCCAGCAGTGCGTACTTCTCATGAGCATCGCCATAGTCGATTTCCAGCCTGCCGTGGGTTCGTTTGCCACCATTGGTCAGTTGGTTGCTTGCTTGGTTGGTTGGTTGAGGTTAGATAGTCGGTAAGTTCGTTGGTTGGCTCCGACAAGTGAGGCGGCCAAATTACACGTGTGAGGCGGGCTGTGCCTTCTCCAGTCCTCCCTAATCCTATTCATAAGGCCCGTTTCCGCAATAAACCCACACCACCACTGATTGCAGGGAATTCCTCAGCGCCCCCCGGTTTGTCGGCCGTGGATTCGTGGATTATCTCTTCACCCCCCAACCACTGACCGCAGGGAGTTCCTCAGCGACATCCACTTGCACAGCTCTAAAAACTTTTTCTGTACTTCCGCGTCGGCGAACACGTCCCTGTGGTCGGCCAGCAGCTTCCCTGCACGTGTGTATGTGTGCGTGGGCAGGGGGGAGCGAGAGGGGGGAGCGGGTATGAGTTGAGGGCGGGGCATCGCAGCGGGTGAATGCAGGCGGGCAGGAAGGCGGTGTGAACCCCATTCCCCTGCCGGCTGCTCCCCGATCCCCCTTGCTCTGGCTTTTCGCCCCCTCAAGGCCTGAGCTTGGCGCTACAGCTGTACTGAAGTCCCTTAACACTACATGGTAAGCACGCCAACGCCTAACTGAATTTCCCCCTGAGAAAACAAGCTCTGCCTCGCAAAGGTGCTCCCCCTGTTCCTCCTCTCGCCACCTGCCCGCCCTCGCACACCGCACGCCCCCCTCCTCGGCTTCCTAGTCCACGGGCTTTCTTTCCTCAGCCCGCGCGCACCTCTTAGCTCCACGAAGCCAAAGGGGATGTACTCCTCAACCGTGCGCCCATCACCGGCGACCGCGGCTTCTTGCAGCGCAGAGATCGGCGGCGGGCCCGACGGCGGAGTTCTGGAGCCCACACGCGCGCTGACGGCCGAGGCCTGGGGTCGGGCACCGGCGGGCGTTCCTGGAACGGCGCCAGGGAGGGGCGCCTGTTGGGGCTCGGGCTGGTTGGCGCCGGCCGGCGCGTCTGAGTGGTCGCGCAGCGGGGGCGGTTTCGGAGCGCCTGGGGCCGCTGGAGCGGCGGCCGCCGGGCTGACGAGGCCATCGATGCTGGCGGGCTGGCGTGCGTCGCTCGGGAACACAGTAGCGAGCGGGCCCGGTGCTGATGCTGGTGCCGGAGGATGCTCCGTCGGCGATCCGGAGGGTTGCGGCCGCGCGGAATGCTCAGGCTCTGGCTCGGGCGGCGGTGCAGGTTGGCGGATGATTGGCGGGATAATGGGAGGTGATAGCGGCAGTCTGGAAGCTGATAGCGATGGGCCGAGCTTCCGAGGGCCGAGCTGCTGAAGGGTAGGCTGGGGCCGCTGTGAAAGCGGGGTCAAAGCGTTTGGGGAAGGCCGCGGAAGGTTTGAAGGGGGTGCTGCTGGCTCCTGGGTTGCAGCTGTGGGCGTGGGATAATGGACCGGGGCAGGGACGCGGGAGGGTGGTCAAGACGAATTTGCTCAACATGTTTAACATTGAGCGTGCCGTGGGGATACAGGTAGTTAGCATTATGGCTGGTGGAATTGAATTATTCTTGCTGCGCAGCGCCCCATGCGAGGCCAGCGGTGAGGGGTTCTCCTGGAAACGTCTTCGCTTATTAAATTCTAGTAATAGACATCTCTAGGTGACAACAATGGGTGAAGCCAGCCTGGGTACGCACTATGCCCTGAGCGAAGGGAGCGGTCGGGTAGAGTGTACTTACTAGGGAATGACTTGTCCGACATCGTATATAGAAGCTCACGAAGGGCTTAACCCCCTCTATAAGCGAGCAGATACTTCTTTATGACAATGCCCTACTCTCGGGTGGGCAAGTCTGTATGATGCATGTTCCAACGCTGACTAGGCAATCCCGTCTATCTGCTGCATAGCCTAAACACAGTAGCGAAACATAGGACTCTTACAACGAAGGTTAAAGGACTGCGGTCGGTATGTTCCCCGAGCTGTCCGGCAGGTAGAACGAAGGTTAGGCCAAGGTGGAAGTTAAGTCAATTTCAAGGCCCAAAGAAACTAAAGAGCAAGTACCGAAAGCAGACAGTATGAATTCGCCTGGCATTAGATGCTAACCAAAAGTACTGCCAATAGCGCAATGCGTACTTTCACTGGCAAGGATGGGGGGGGCCTCCCGAAGGCCAACCATTACCGTCCATGTCCTCGAAGTTATGCCTGGCAGTGTGCCATCTGCTGTTTACTGGAAGCAGCTTCGAAGGCAGAAGTCAAGCCAAAACCGGCACCTCCATCCTGTTGTACACGTTGTTATCACTTGTGAGTTGTGACGTTCAATCGCATGACATCATGAGCGCAATACCATGTGTTCCCGTTCACGCAATACCATGTGTGCCCGTGCACGTTTTTAGAATATGTTTTATGCACGGACCTTAGCTCGCATTTTAAACATGCCCGTCCGTCCAGCCCCCACACACACTGCCTCAACTGCAGTGCTCCACATGCCGCAAGCCGAGGGGGGTTGGCGAGAAGACCTGGTTGCACGACATAGGTGTGGCTTAGGGCAGAAACTAGCCGGCGAATTGTGTTCGGACACGCGTTTGTGCATGCCGGAGAACTTGGGTTGACTAGCTATCGGGAAACCTGTGGACGGGGCCCGTCGACGGCGTGCTAGAGGGAAGGAAAACTCTTGTTGCGTTAGCATTGGAGCGCATATGGCAGAACTTGGATTGTCGGCTGGACATGATGGGGCGTCTCGCCCCACCTCGTCGAAGCCGATCGAAGCCCCGCCCCGTGCCCCCGTCCCAGCCCGCATACAGACCGTTGCCTCGGAGGGGGGATACTTCACCCACCTTGACTGGCAAAAGGGGTGGAGGGGGCAGTGCGCGCTGATGGCTGCCGGTTGAAGTAGGGTGGAAAGGGGTCTAAAGGGGCGGAGCGTGGCGGAAGTGGAATCCTCGGAGGCGCAACGGCCTGTCCCAAAGCTCGCCAGCGTTTGGACACGCTGTCCTCCCATACCCTGCCCACATAGAGGCAATGAACCCGAGATGTGGGGCTAGCCGCAAGGGAGGCGGCTTATAATCCCACGTGTTGATACTACTGGTGTTATTTTAGGTGAGAATGTTTGGGCAGTATCCAGCCGAGTTGTATGGGGAGGCACAGGGAGGACCATGTGAGGCAGGTTGCCAACACCCTCAAACGGTGCAACACAGCGACCGCGAGTGGGGGAGGATAACGCGCACATGTCAAACGACTTAGCGGGCACCCCATGATGAACCCCGTCGTAGTGGGCTCGAGACTGCGGACAAACGACCTCGCCAGGACACGAAGGCTTCTTCAAGCCACCGGTGGCTGGGGTTTTGCGAGCAGCCTTGGTGGCCAACTGCCTGCGGGGGCCCTCGCCGCCAGTGGTCTTGCGAGCAGTCTGCTTCGAGGTACTGGTTATTCGGCAGGTTGTCCAAATATTGGGAACTGGACTAATACACACGCACCGCAAGTAGTCAAGGGCAACCGTAGGTGACCACACGATATAGGGGTGCCTAAAGAGGAGGTGGGAGGGAACGATACATTTCGCAACTGTGCACGGAGCTCTTGTCCGTAGCTTTAACACGGGGCATCCATGCACGGTCATGGCAAGGGTGGTAAGGGCCTCGGTAATGGCAGCGGCAAGCGCCACCGCAAGATGCTCCGGAGCTCCACGATAACATCAGTAGGACGGGAATCCCGAGGGGTTTCAGCGGGGACAGCGGCGCTACGCGGTCCCTTTATGTCCTCATTTAAGCAGACGCTGAGTATGGTGTGTGTTGTACTGGATAAATGCGAAGCTGCTGCGTCTCTCCGAGATCTGCTGCGTCCTTCCGACTGCTATCGAGTGCTCCTGCGGCTCCGCTGGACGCGGGATGACGCCCACCGCGGCGCAAGGTCCGCTCATAGTGCTGCTTAACGTGTCTCCAAAGTGGTCCGTTCTGGTCTGTGCTTATGCAATAATTAGCAGCTACCATGGGACACATCTTTAGCTATGACGGACGGGAGCCGGTAAGAGCTAGCCCCGGACATAATCCCGCAACGGCTTTCCTAAAACAATATTCTAGAAGGAATCATAGTTAACTTGAAGATTGACGCCTGCGGCTTTGAACCCGAAAGGTGTAACCCAGGCAGTTCCCCGCGTCCCCTGGCGCCACACGGGCAACGTAGTACACTCAACGCATTAGATAGAAGGCTCTACCCACGAGAGACGAACATCACGAGAAACGTGACTGAAGTGCTAACGAGGCTCTGGTTTCGGTACGGCGGTATCGGCTACCTGCCTGGTAGCTTTTTGCACGACGGACGACGTCGTGTGGTCAATTGGTATTAAGCTGCTAGTGGTATAAAGCTGGTGCTTGTAATACTTATTCGTTTTACTCATTCCCAGCAGCAAGTTCGTTGGTTGTTCTCGCCCTGAGGCCCAAGCGCCTTGCTGATACATGCAATTTAGCCCACAATGCTTAAGGACCCCGTGCTAATCGACTGACAGCAATACATTTCGTAACAGCGTACTGTCTTGTCGCGCGTCCTACCCGCTCGTACGTGGTCTTCGGCGCCTGGCTCGTTGCAAATGGGGCGCAGAGTGTCCATCGTGTTACTGTCACAAATCATTCTCACATCGCTGCTCGCAACCGCTTGTTCAAAGCGTGTGAACCTGCGGACGGGACAGGCTAGGCTCCGGTGGGTTATGTCGTAATGCAGCGTCGACTGCCATCAAAGCTTAGTGGACCCTTCACCGGAACACAATAGTCCACCTTTTAAGCAGCCATGTATACGCTCGTCTGCCGTGAATGAGCCTCAATTAGCAAACCACCCGTTGATACTCTGCTGTTTATCACCGCTGACACTTCATCTAGCTTGCACCTGTCAAAATCGTGTCCTCGGCCTTGCAGGTATGTAACTTCCGAAGACGTTGCCGCAGCAGCGAGAACCGATCATAGAGGCGCCCTTGATGGCCGCGCCTACACCTCGCCGCTAGGTGTCTGGGGCGACGCACTCTCCAGGCTCCTCTTCCTCATATCCTACGATGACGATAAACAAGCAGAGGAGCTTCGTTCCGCGCTGCTGTCGGAAAAGGCCACCATACTGGGATACGTGCCCCCAGACAATCTTCTGGTGTCGGGCAGGCCGGAGCTTGTTCTCCGCATAGCTGCAGACTTGGGCGTGGAAGCGGTGGGTGTGGGGGATGGACGGGGCAAGAGGTGCGGAGGGAGCGCGACTCGCAGCTGCCGGGGGTTGCGTTTTGTGGCGGTGGGGTAAGAGGAACCCCATGTAGCGGCGACCTGCTGCAAAACCAAGCACTGCTGGCGGCGGCCTCTCTTAAAGTCCGGCACGGTACCCTTCTTAAAAAGCCTGAAGGAATCCTCCCTTCCCTGGCAAGCGTCGCACCCTCCACCCCCCTGCACCCTTGTCGCTTGACTCCTTCCCTCGCTGCCCCTTGCGCAGGCTGAATACGCACCAGAAAACAGCATCTCGCCAGAATGGGAACCGCTGATGAAGCTGCCGCGCCCCAGCGCAGACCAGGCGCCTGTGTGGCCGCCGGCGACGGAGGCGGAATTCCTCGCCCTACAGATGCTGGACCGAATGCAAACGAAAGCTCCAGGGAAACATAAGGGGCCCACGTCGGCGGTGCTGTACGGCGCCCTGGTGGAGTTGGTTCCGGGGCTAGACGCGGAGGCGCTCAAGGCGGCTGAGAAGGACTGGCCGGAGGTGCTGGCGGACGCGGTCGCTCCGGGCGCCGACGTCAGGCGTTCGAGCCCGTGCTGGCCCGTCGTCACGGCCCCTCGCGGCGCAGCGGGCGGCAGGGACGGCAAGCAGGTGTTGTCGGTCTTCCTCTGCGCTCAGGTACGACACAGTACGACCCGCCCGTTTCCGTATTTCCGTATTTCCTGCAGTACTTACTTCCAAGATGGAGGTGCTGCCGGCCTCTTGAGTGCTGCAGCTGCTGTTAGCGTGTTATCACCCATGCGGAACGCGCAGCTCTCCACGGCAAAGCGGGGGCCACCTCAAGCAGCATTCCCGCCCGCTCCCGCCCTCCTCCCCTACTTAACCTGCATTCCCTTGCTTTCCATCCGCTCCCCCGTAGGACCTCCCAGCAGGCGTGACGTGGCTGGCCAAGCAACCGGTCGTCAAGTGGGTGGAGCCACTGGGGCTGCTGCAGTCCGCTAACGCGGTATCCAGCTTCCTGGTAGAGAATGGTGGGTGCGGAAATCGACACATACGTCGCCATTTGTGGGCATCCGCTGGCTGTGCCTGCGAGGGTGCCTGCTGGGTAACGCGGGATGTCTCACCTGAGGCTAGGAGTCCGGAGCTCGCCATTTGGGAAGAGGAGAGGAAAGGAGCGGAGCGGAATGGCGCTTTTGGCCCCTGCGGGGCCGGTTTCTGATGTTGCCCGGGCCTTACAACGTGAGGGGGCCAGGTGGTAAAGGGCCCTAATAACTCCCTCCCTGGACCGCCTCTTTCGTGCCGCTGCGCTGTTCCGCTGGGTCCACAGGTGACCTGACCAAAGCGCAGTACGACACCCCGCTTACGGCAGGAGAGCGGCCGTACTGGGCCGCGGGCCTGCAGGGCCAGGGCGAGATTGTCGGGGTGAGCAGTTGACTGTGGCGCCCCATGAACAATGTGGTTGTCGGGTGGTGGTTGGTTGGTTGGTTGGTTGGTTGGTCTCGTTGGAGACGAGTGTGCGATCATACGGTGCCGAGCACGTTCCGTCCGGCGGGAGCCCTAACATGTGGTGAACTAGCGCCGCTGGTCTGCGCATCAGCGCCATCGCGAGCTGTCAGTTGTCTCGCCTGGTTGAGGGTGTATGGACGAGCTGTCAGTTGTCTCGCCTGGTTGAGGGTGTACAACGAGCTGTCAGTTGTCTCGCCTGGTTGAGGGTGTATAACCAGCTGTGGCGCATCTGGAAGTTGCCTCGTCAGTTGGCAGTTGGTTCGAAGCGCCTCCGTATTTAAGTAATCCGCAACCTCCGCCGCCGCTCCCCTCCTGATGTTCCGCCCGCCCTGCCCCGCCCCCGTCCCTGGCCTAAAACCCTAAACCACCTCGCCTCCGCCGCTCGTCCAACGTACAGGTGGGTGACACCGGAGTCGACGTGGACCAGTGCTACCTTCAGGACCCTCGCTACAACGGCACCTACCGCAACGAGATGACTAATGCCGCCACCCTGCCGATCACGGGCATCATGGCGTACAAGCGCCTCCCGGACCACCGTAAAGTCGTACAGTACGCGTACGACGCCGTAGGTACGTCCTCCTCGAAACGGCGTGGCGACCCGCAGGACGAGCGGAGGCCGGCCGGGCAGGCCAACCTTCGCCAGTGTGCCCTATCCGCATCGTTTCATTCTTGGGGTTTTCCACTTTTCCTCCTGCGGCCTTTCCTGCACCTTGCCTTGAGGCTCTTCCAGTCTTCCTATCACCGTATCTAGCTGTCAAGACAACGCTTGTTGGTCTATGCACCGCCCGGCGCTGTGCTTCGCCCGCCCTTCTCACTGGCCCCTCCGCAGACGGCGACAACATTGATTCTCCGGGACACGGCACCTTTGTGGGGTGCAGCATCGCCGGGACAATGCTGGCGGGGACGGACCCGCTGGGCCCAACGGTGATGGGTCTCGCGACCGGTGCAGCGCCGGGCGCGAAGCTGAGCGTCGTTGATTTCCACCTGACTGGCCGCGCCAGCAGCGCCATCGTCATCGCTAATAACGTCGACCTGTACTACTTGCCGGTGGGTTAGCTGGATTCAGCTGGGTGTAGCTGGACATACCGTAGATGGATTTAGATGCACCTAACTGGTTTTAGCTGGATTATCTGGATCTAGGTAGGAGGATTGTGATGGATCGTGATGGATCGGGAAGGATGGGGACTGCCGCCCTGCCCGTCATGCCGGTGGCGTAGGTGGGTGGGGATGTAGGGTTTGCCCCGGTCGCCCAACGCCCTGGTCGCCCAACGCCCTGGTCGCCATGGCCCCCCGCACCACTCGCTGCTGCCTGCCTCCCTCCATCCGCCCTCAGCGCCGCAAAACCGAAAAACCCTCGCCGTCCGCCTATGTAGCATCTCCTGCAACAACTCCCAACTCCCAACCATTAACCTCCAAGCACTGCCACCCCTGTGCAGGTGCACCGTGAGGCTGGCGCCTCCATCTCGAGTGACTCTTGGGGCGGCTACAACCGCGGCTACAATCTGATGACCCAATGTATGTGCGTTCAGAGCCTCCCTGAACGGAGGGGTTGGGTTCTTGGGTAGCCTCGGCCTAGTTGAGATGAGCGCTGAGCCTTCACTTCCTTCCTAACGAGCTAGGCTGCGGGCCCGTTACCTCAATGTTCCAGGGCAGCCTGAGTAGGCATGCATGCCAATGTGCCGGGGCCCGTGGGCCGCCTAACGTCATTATTCGAGGGATAATCATTTGCACAAACAGGGAGAGCACGTGTGCAAGCCTGGTCGAGGGGTATATTCACGGACCCGTTATCATAGTCTCTGTGACCGGGTAGTAGCCTCCCTGGAGTCGCATGATCCTGCTAGCCATGCCTAAAGAACCGCTTACCTTTTACGTAGGGATCGCAATCTGCTGCCCCCCAACCTCGCTACTAACCGCCAGGCTGTGCATACCCTTGCCTTCCCTCCTGCTTCCTAGTACACGGGCTGTCCTCACAAACTCTCCCGCCCTTGCGCTGCCGGTCCCGCCGTCCTCCCGCCGGACAGCCTTCGACTCGTTCCTGTGGTACAACCCGGACTTCACCTCCTTCCTGGCAGCGGGGAATGACGGTGCGAGGGCAGGGTGCGAGAGCAGGGTGCGAGAGCAGGGTGCGAGAGCAGGGTGCGAGAGGTGACCCGTGGGGCGGCAGCGTGCGAGGGCGGGGTGCGAGGGAAAAGCAATACGGCCGGGTGGGAGACCCGGGCCGGGCGCCTTCGTTCCCTCAACAAGTCCCCACGTAGACAAGCGGCCTGTTGTGTGCGCCTCCCTGCTGTCACCTCCGCCTCTCTCGCCGACATGTTGGCACGACTTGACGTCGTCGCCCCACACGCAGGCCTGAGGACCGGTGTGCTGCACACGATCCATTCGCCTGCTCTGGCCAAGAACGTGGTGGCAGTGGGCTCTGGCTACAAGGTCCCGTCATCGGTGGCGCCCCAGCAGCTGCTGTACCGGATCACGGGCGTCACCGGAACCGGCAGCGCGATTGACGTCAAGGTGTGCTCGCTGGGCGCGGTCCTAAAGGGCCTTACGGGGTTGCGTACGGCGCCGGCAGATTACGGTGGCAGACCCTCTCGCATACAGACAGACCCCGCGAGCGGAAGCGGGGGGTTGAGAGGAGACCCGTGGGTCGGCACTGGACAGGAAAATCGATTAGGAAACTTTGGGTGCACACATGAGGGTGGCATGGCGGCCGCCAAAGGCCCGGGAGGTGACCTTTGGGGGCGTGGTGTGACTCCCAACTTTGATGCTCCTCCTCCTAAACCCCTTTTGCAGTTTTCGCCTGTGGAGAATACCGAGCTGCCGCGGCTGTCGACCGTCATCCCCGCTGGCGGCAAGGTGAGAGGCCAGGGGGCCTGGCCGGCTGGGTCGGCGGCACAGGGCGCCGATGGAGGCGATTGGACCCAACCACCAACGATGCAACTGCTCCCGCCGTACGAACGCTGCATTATTTTAGCCTACCTAGCTTTCAAACGACACTTTCAAACGGCACCACCCACCTAGCCACCTGATGCTGCAAACCCCGCTGCCCAGTCCTGCCTTGAGCAGCCTGCCTCTGTCTCTCTTGGACGTGTCTCGCTGCGGTGCGTTCTGCTGCGGCGTTGGGAGGTGGGAGCAGCTGCGGTGATTACGCCGGGCCATTCGAAGGCGCCGGAAATCCAAGCCGACGAACGCCATGTCGCCTTCCTCCAGCAGCCATGGCGACGCAAACCTGCCCTCGCCACTCGGCTGCAGGTACCGCTGCTAGTCGCCAACCCGGGGACCGCCTGTTCGGCGCTCACCAACGTGGTGCAAGGCGCCGTGGTGCTGGTTTACGGCGGGACTTGCGACTTCAGCACCAAGGCTCAGGCCGTGCTGAACGCCGGAGGCGTCGCCATGGTGGTCGTGCTCAACAGCTTCGCTGCTGCCTACCCGCCTTCCCCGATCACGGTCAGGACGAGGCCAGCTTCCATGGTCGACTTCGTGAGTTCGGCAGGCAGCCCTGCTGCGTCTGCGGTTGGTCGTTGGGATCTACCGTTGGTCGTTGGGGTCTACGGTTGGTCGTTGGGATCAACGGTTTGTCGTTGGGATCTATGGCTGTTGGTCGTTGGGATCCTCCAGGGTTCCTTTAGGGTTTTAGGGTTTCTTTAGGGTCTAGGGATGTGGATGGCGGCGCCAGGGTGGGACGTTGCCTCTGGCATCACGTCGTCCGAGGCGTCCGAGGCGTCCTTGCTAGCTGGCTGGCCAGCTGACTGCCTGTCCGCCGCCTCGGCCATGATCACATCTCCCGTTGTCAAAGCGCCGCATCTCCTCGGCCCCCAGCAGCCGCCCGTCCCTACCCCGCCGCCCGCCCAGCCCGCCCAGCCGCCCGTCCCCACCCCGTCCCACGCCCGCGCCCGTTCCCCCACTTGCCCGTCCCGCCACTTGCCCTAAATGTTCGTACAATACGCAGATCACCGGGTATTACTCGTACATGTCCACGATCTTGAACGGCGGTACCCTGTACGTCACTGGGGGAGTAACGGTACGTCACGGGGGTTTGGTGGGCGCCGGGGGCAGCTGGCTGATGCCGGGCGTTAATTAGGGCAGGGGCGCTGTAGGAGGGGGGAAGGGAGGCGGAGGACACGGAAGGAGTGACAGACACGGGGGCGGGGAAGGAGAAGATAGGGGAGACCCGGTGAACCGGCAAAAAACAGGAAAGGTGTAGGGGGAGGAGGGCGAGGACGGGGGAACGTTGACCCCACGCGCTGCGCTACTGCGCTGTCCGTGCATTGCCACGACGGTACGACGGTACGACGGTTGTCTTGCCGTACAGGCCGCCATGGACGTCATGAGCGTCACCGACACAAGCTCCTGGGGCCCCACACCGGGTGAGTGTACCCGGCGAGTAGCTGTGCGGTACGGCAAAACGGGCGTACGACTCATAAGTTCGTACAGCTCATGGCATGGTTCATTTCACGCGGCATCCATGTAGCTCTGTCGGGCGTCAGCGTTTGCGCGTCTGCTCCTTCCCAACCGCCGGTCGCCCTCCTCCTCTGTCGATTTCCCCGTCCCCATCCCCATCTCCTTTCCGAAACGCAGATGGTCGTATCAAGCCCGACATCATCGCACCAGGTATGCATGGATCATACACACATCTTCGCACCAGGAATCCTCCGGCGATCCGAAGCCCAGTTTGCGGCATCAGCTGGTGGCTAGCAAGCAGCGCGTCGCGCCTGCGTTGCCTGCCGTACGTGTCGTACATGTACGACAGCCGCCTCCGGCCCCTGTGGGCGGGCCCCCACGGTACCCTCGGCCCCTTCGCCCTTGCCCCTCGCTGAGCGGCCCTCGTCGCGGCCTGATGCGCTGCCCTCCCCCTCCCTTCCCTGCCTGCCTTCCCCCTCCCTTCCCTGCCTTCCCCCTCCCTTCCCTGCCTTCCCCCTCCCTTCCCTGCCTTCCCCCTCCCTTCCCTGCCTTCCCCCTCCCTTCCCTGCCTTCCCCCTCCCTTCCCTGCTGCCGGAAAACCCAGGCAGCAGCGTCGTCTCCGCGGCCACGTCACAGGGAAACACCACGGGTACGTATGCAGCCAGATTGCTTCCCTGCAGGCATTGCGGACGGGTTCTTTTTGTTTGTTTGTTTGTTTGTTTCTAATGTACGGCGGTTAGAAGCGGCTAGGGCGCCACGCGCCTAGCTAGCCCCTGGAACGTGCTTACTCGCCCTCCCTGGACCAAACCTGCACGCAGTGGGAATGTGTGCCACGAGGACCGAGTCCGGGACCTCCGTCGCCACACCCCAGGTGCGGGGGTGAGCGGGCGCCAGGGGCGCGGCGCCGCCGCGGCAAGCGCGAGTCACGGCGGCGAGCCGGCGACATCCGAGTGTAGAGTTGCGGGGGCGGCGGGAATGAAGGATTTCTGCGCGTCGTTCGTTGCTCGAATAGGCAACCTGCGTGACCTGCACGGGTCCGGGAGCTAACCAAGCAACCAACCGTCCGTCCGTTGGTTCGTCCGTCGCCGCTTCTTTTGGCACCCTCCTGGGTGGAGTCCGTGCACGTCCACATAACACGCAGTAGGTCCACTTTTGCGCTTTGAACGTGAACCTTTATTTTTGTGCACGTGTGCAGGTTGCCGGGAATGCAGCGCTGATGCGCCAGTACCTGAGGTAGGGCGGCAGGCCTAGGGCGCAGCCGGCAGATAGGCAGCTCGAGGGAGGGGACCTCCATTGTCGTCTTCCTCGCCCGGCGGCATCTGTTTGTCTGTATGTATTGCACCCATACCTGACAATGCCTGTGGCGATGCCTGTGGCGATGCCTGTGGCGATGCCTGTGGCGATGCCTGTGGCGATGCCTGTGGCGATGCCTGTGGCGATGCCTGTGGCGATGCCTGTGGCGATGCCTGTGGCGATGCCTGTGGCGATGCCTGTGGCGATGCCTGTGGCGATGCCTGTGACAATGCCTGTGACAATGCCTGACGACGTGCCTACGCTGGTGCAGGACCGGCTTCTATCCCACCGGCGCGCGCGGCGAGCTCACCTCGGCGCCCTTCACGCCCTCGGGCATGTTGCTCAAGGTATCGCCTCAAGGCCGGGGCGGGGGTTGGGGCAAGGGGCGGGGTTTGGGGGCACTGGGCGGGGACTTGGGTTGCGAGGCGGCTGACCTGCACACCCACCCCGCAACCAACTGCCCTCGTCCTTAAGAGCTTAGACCCTCCTCGGCCGCCTACACCCTGCGCACCCTTCTTCGTCGCGTACCGCCGCAGGCTCTCATCATCTGCGGCGCAAAGTCCTTGGAGGTTGGTGCCAGTGGCGAGGGGTGGGGGTAGGGGGCGAGGAGCACCAGGTACCGTGTTGGGTGGGGGGGACTGCTGCCGTGACACGAAGGTAATAGTGGGCGCGCCAAGCGCTACTGCTCTCTTGACAAATGTTCTCCGGACGCGCCGCCACGACCAACTACTGGTAACAAACCGTGACGACAAACTACCAGTACCAACCACCTCAACCAACAGGGCGGGTACGCCTGGAACAAGGCCGGCGTCATGGGCGCGTCACCCGACGGCTATCAGGGCTGGGGACGCATGAGCCTGGCGGGCTCACTGCCGTTGCGCGGCTCCACCGACCCGCGGGTCGCGCTGCAGCTGGCGGACTGGGGCGAGTTCTCGGAGGCGGGCCAGAGCGTGGTCTTGACGGGCATCACCGCGGCCGGCACCGGGTGAGAGGGCGGGCTCCGAAACCACAGCCATAATGGCTGCTCGACGCAGCGACTGAGCTGGGGAAGCCAACCGGCAGAGGCGGGTTTAGACGCGACGGTGTTTGGGGTCGCGATGGGAAGCGCTTTCAGCGTTTCAGGGGAGCAACGGTTCCACAAGGGTAGCTCCGACACGCCTAAACCCTAAAGCCTGGCCTCCTCCTGCCGCCCCTGTCGCCCCTAACATGCACGCACCCCCTCCCCCTCCCCCTCCCCCTTTGTCGGCCGTGGATTCGCGGATTCTCTTTAAACCCCCTCCCCCTTGCCCACGCGATCATGACACGCACCCCAGGCCGGTGGCTGTGGTGATGACGTACTACGACTACCCAGCCCTGGAGAACGCGGAGCGTGCGCTCGTGAACGACCTGAACCTTGCCGTGCAGGTTGGGGGCGTCACCTACTTCGGCAACAACAACGCGGACGGGGGTGAGGCGGGCATGCGAGGAGAGCCTGATTTGGGGGGGCGGGCCGGGCTTGATGGCAGGTGGCTTGATTAGGACAGCCGGACAGGGACTGACGAGATAATGCAGGAAGATGCCGCGGGCGGCTTTTCCTACTGTGTTTTTCAACGTTCATTATCCATGCGATGACGTCAGCCGTGGCATATGTGGGCAGGGTCCCGCAATCCGCCGCGCGGCCGTCCGAACCCGTTCTCCTCCTCCTCCTCCTCCGTACCCGACCCCCACCACCCGCACGTCCCCCGGCTACATATCTCAAGACGCTAAAAACACGGTGGAGCGGGTGCTGCTCGCCGCGCCGCCAGCCGGTGCGGCCATCAGCATCACCGTCAGCGCCAAGACTCTGCCGTCCAGATCGCTGGACCCCAACACGCCCCAGAGATGGGCCGTGGCGGTGGTGGGTCACATCGGAGGCACCATCCAGTCCAGCCTGAACCCTGCCTGGGTCAAACTACAGTCGCTGCCGAAGGTGCGCACGTGGGGCGGTTGCGTGGGGCGGTTTGCGGTTTGCAGTTGGGACTTGGGAGGGACCTTTGTGCGTACGGTATACAAGGGAAGCCCGTGCAACGACGGAGGGGGAAAAGACAGGATGCTGATTGCCGTTGCACTGACAAGCCCCACTCCCTCCCTCCCTCTCTCCGTGGCTCCTCTGCTTGTCTGTCCCCCTCCGCTACATGCCCCATCGAATGCCTACCTCGGCCATGTACGCCTTGGTTGGTGATCCCTGGCTGACGTGCCGACGTTGAACGCGCTGGAATTTCTGGGCCCACTGGCCTCCCTCCCCACCCACATACGCAGCCCCCCCCCCGCCGCCGCCACCTCCCCCACCCTCGCCCCAGCCCCCCCCCCGCCGCCACCTCCACCCCCACCTTCCCCGCCACCATCTCCGCCGCCACCCTCCCTGCCACCACCACCATCTCCCCCGCCCCCTCCTCCACCATCGGCGCCCTCACCGCTGCCACCCTCGTCCCCTCCCCCGTCGCCTTCAGCACCTTCCTCGCCCCTCCCACCTCTTCCCCCCTCGCTCCCCCCACCACCTCCTCCCTCGCCCCCCGGCCACCCCCAGCCCCCACTCCCCCCAAGCCTTCCCCCCCCCCTAGGCCTCCTAAACCGTCACCACCTCCCAGGCCGTCACCGCCTCCTAGGCCCTCGCCTCCCAATCCTCCTTCTCCTTCCAAGCCTCCTTCTCCACCCAAGCCTCCCTCTCCTCCCAAGCCACCAATGCCTCCCAAACCGTCTCCGCCTCCCCGACCCCCACCATTGCCGCCTCTCCCTCCCAAGCCTCCTCTCCCTCCCAAGCCGCCATCGCCGCCGCGGCCGCCCCTATAGGTGCACTCATTGTACAGCACGGCCACACATTGGATACCGGTAGAAGCGCTCCAGTCCACACGATAATACTACCTGGCGTTGCATAGATCATTTGCGGCGGCGTAGATGCATGTTACCATGCGAGCCGAAAGGGTCTGATGTTGCGGTCTAAGTTATTTGTTTTTATATCTAGTCATGTCGCTTATTCGCAGCGCCTTGGTTTGGGGCTGCAAGCCATGGTAGCAGGCATGCATTACGTAATCCTGCTTTTTCAGTAGCTGCGTCCACTGATGTCGGTTGGGGGCATCGTGTTTGCGATTCATAGAGTAACGCCGCGTGCCGTCGAAGCATCTGGTAGCGCGATTCTGCCGGCGCCGTCATCATCATATGTCGTTCATTATTGTATGTCGTTCATCATCATCATATGTCGTCCATCATCGCATGTGTCTTTCATCATATGCCGTGATGAGGGGGAGCACGGATCTATAGTTTCAGGGATGATGGCAAGGGCCAAGGCAAGGGCGTGCTTTGTGCGTGGCATTAAAGATGAACGCGTTGCAACTAACTAGGCTGAGTGGGGCCGAGCGGGACGGTCCTTATGTCTAATGGGCGATTGCGTTGCCTATGAATTTTGCGGCGATCGCCGATGCGTTCAGTATGTGTACGTAGCTAGTTAGGAACACCAGCTCCTCTTGACAGCCTACCCGCCAGAAACGGGTTTACCTGCCTGGCAAGTCGGGAGCACCCGGTCCTCTGACAGGTAGGGTTGTCAGCCGCGAATACGTATGGTTGGTCTTAATGGATCTCACGCTGGCTGGTGCGGCAGTGCCATTCGTGTTCAGGGGCCTTATCTTTCCGGCGGGCCACAGCGAGCCGCTAGAACCCAAATGCCGGCGTCGCTTAAGGGACGGGCAAGCACGCACCATGTTACGCCGCCTCCACATTGTGTACGGCCGATGGTTGGGGGTGTAGCTTGTTACGAGCGAGGGTGCTGCTCCTGGGGTGTATGTGTCGTGTTACGTCAGGGTTAGTTGCATCGGTCCGTCACTGCGATTGCCGTTGAAACGTGCCACGGGATCCAAACGGTTTGGATCCACCATGATGGGATCCATTCCGTACGGGCACACCGTGTCATGCTTATGAACAGGCTCAGGCCGATAGTGAGAGAAAAATGGCCCATATCTTGGCCCCCCATTCATGTCCTCCATCCAGAGCATCTCCCGCCGTCAATCTGGATTCGTATGGCTCGCCCCTTCCCCGGCCTGATGCGCGAACGAAAATGACGAGCGAGTACATTCATCCTTCATGCCTCAACGTGTGCCGGGCTATTTGTGTGTTTATTTGCGCGTTCATTCATCGTGCGTGCCCTGCCGGTACGCTGCATCCTGAACGATGCCGCGTGCTAGTAGTATTCGTACTGTTGCGCGTACTGTTGCGCGTAC
Organism: Yamagishiella unicocca; assembly: GCA_003116995.1. Lineage (NCBI taxonomy): Eukaryota > Viridiplantae > Chlorophyta > Chlorophyceae > Chlamydomonadales > Volvocaceae > Yamagishiella > Yamagishiella unicocca. Next base: position 656,418 of record BDSL01000027.1, on the reverse strand, counting down.
TGTTGCGCGGAATCACGCGGAAGCCAGCGGTGGAGACCGACAACCCTCCCTCGGGGCTTGGTTATGCAGGCGCTTGTTGGGAAGTAGAGCGATTTTCGCGAGGGTTTAGAACCCAATTTTGCGATGTCGTAGGCGGGTTTTTCTGGTTGGAGATTCAAGGATCGCATGTATGTCACAATATACGTAGTAGTAACTGTACGTTACAGTGGGCCCCAGACCAGAAGGTGGAGCCATCGGGCGCATCACCCGATACTGGAAGGTGCTGACAGGAGTAATGATGACGCACGTGCCCCTGGAAGGCAGCAGACGGCGCGGGATCCCAAACCCCAAGGCGCCCGGAGGCATCACGAGCGTGCTGTGAGCGCCGCTCCAGGGTTGATCTGGAGTCTGCTGTGGACGGTACGGCACTTTGTGAGTTGAGTTGGTCAGTGCGGCCTCCCTGGAAGTAAGGCCGTGGTACAAAGGGATGTTGCTCCCCAGTAGCGGGGGGGGATGGTGATCCATGACAATCACCGTCGCCTGAGTCCCCTGTACACGTGTTCATCTCTCAGGCATTGCATTGCAAGAATTACCGGTACGTTTGAAAGTGTAAAAATGGATGATGGCGTCGGGTATCCGGAGACGGGCTCACGCGTAAGGCGGTTGCCAGCGGCTGCGTTCCGGTTGCGTTCCCTCTTCCACGCCTTCGGAAAGAGTTTAGTACGGGGTGCGGAATGCGCCTTGAACGAAGTGGATGGGCAATGTGCCAAGTAGAACACCACTTCATAAAAAGCAATCCCTACTATGATTCATCGGCACATTTGTCGAGAACCTTTGAAACGAAAGGATTTAAGGGCCTGTGGTGGTAGGAGAGGACGTGCGGAATCAATGTGCACAAGCAACCGATGCGCAACCGCAAAATTATGCTGTAGTAGGACAGACAGCAACTTCCGTCATGTCAAGCAGACGACGCGATAGTAAATATTATTACAGAATTGGTTGAAACCTACTGCTGCAGCAGCGTTTCCGTAGCCCGCCTTTCGGACGACCATTGGCCAGCCAGCACAGTGCGATGAGGTATTACTGCTGGGCATAGGTGGCGGATGCCCGTTCCGTTAATTTTGCAATATGTTCCGCCGACACCGCTGCGGCTAAGAGCTGCCCTTTCGTCTTACAAGAGGGTGTTGGCTGCCTCAGCTGTGTAACCCACGGTCACAACGCAACTCCACAGCCCCAGGATGGCGCTGTGTTTTTTCGTGTTAGCAGTACTCAACAAACCTCAACAAACCCAACTGGTGTGCGCCTTTCCCCCTATGTATCCGCCCCCCGTCCCCAGTTTCCATCACGCAGACGCTTTCGGTGGAAGCCTGTGCTTAATTTTAAAGTAGTGATCGGCGGATGTAAACATATATCGGTGGTGCCGGCGTGCCGGCGTCAAGTCGCGACTCACCATCCGCGGCCGTTGCCTCATGACCGATCAATGCTACGCTAGCTGGGCCACAATTTGCTAGACGTTCAAACCTCAATCATTATAATGTTATTTATACGCAAGGCGCGCACAAGTCGGGCGACCCCAGTTTGTACAACGCGGAACGATTCTGTTAGTGAGACCGGGTACCTGGGTCCGTTGCTGTCATACGCAAAACCTGTAGTAATTGGAGCATAATATTATTGTCTTGTATAATACTTACTTTGCGTTGACTATATCCGCGGCAAGAGCTGCAAGTGCGTATCGTGGCGTGCGGGCTGGGGCGAGCCGAGGCGAGCGGATAGGCGCGTAAGCGAGATAGACCCATACGAAAGAGATATATGTAAATATTTCATATGATATTAACTGGATTTTCGCATGCTTCAGGAAAGTGTTCTGCACGACGAACCTGTTCATCGACACACGCACATATACGGATACCGTGCGAAGACGGGCGCATTAATTAAGTTATTTTTTTCTCTGGTGCATTGCACGTTTCTGTCGGAGGTCACTAGGTCTCGGGCCTCGTTCAGGCAATTACAATTCTGTCGAGAGGCATCGGCTCAAGGAATTGTAAGCTATTTTAAAGTGATAAAAACTCCGTATTGTCGCGCACCTGCCACAGTATAGGCTTCCTGAAAGTAAGGAAGTCGTCATTCTGGTCGTTCTTGCAATAGTAGCTGGCGACCCTTGCGTGCAGTGAGCGTCGGCCCGAAGACTGGCGACGGCACCATGGTGTCTAACACGCTGCTCCTGATCGGAGCGCTGTTTGGGGCCATTGCGAGCCTGGCTGTAAATGCTGGTAGGTTGGCGAGCTGGTAGTTTCGTCTCCGCCGCCCCACTCCGTTGCTGATCATTAAGCGCGCCGGCTGTTGCCTTAAATTGCAGGAGAACTTGATGTTTTGGGCAGGTGAGACATTTAGCTTTTTTTCCCGCGACGGAGGCTTGCCTTTGCCATGCAGGAACGCTCTGGATGCCTGCCTTGACGGCCGCGGTTGTGCAATCGCCGCACTGGACTTTGTGGGATTTATATATTAGTAAATATAAATCCCATGGCTTAGATTTCCTCTATCATTTCGCAGGTCCCTGTTGCAGGCGACACCGGAGCCGTTTCCATTCTGCAAATGTTCTGGCAAGCTTCGGCGTAGCCCTTACCGCCTTCGGTATGACAACACCATCACAGGCTACAAGGGCGAGGACTGGGTTTGCTTCAAGATTTACTTGGACGCAGCAGATACGGTTTGCGAGGTGCCCGGAAACAAGGAGCCTTGCTGCAATGCGTCTCTCTATAAGATCGAGTTCAACGTTGGTACGTTCGGGGTAATGGCCTTGAGCACTGTGTGGGTCGACTCTCGGCGCCAACGGTGCGGAGCTTTGCATATTTCAATGTAATGCCACCCAGTTGCTGCGCTCTTTATTCGTCTTGTCCCGTAGGTCCCACCACTGATATCGTGCCTTCGCTCTCTGATTTCGGTCTCGCAGATCCCACCTGCAAGGGCACCAGCACCAGAGTTCTCCTCTTCAAGGGCATCAACGCCATAGTCGCTGGTTTACCGATTGTGGAGCAAATCAACACCATCGGTATCGACGATCTTGACACCGATCCCACCAAGGCCATCCTGCGCATTACTAAGGGCCTCGCCATGCCTAAGGCTGTCCTTGCCGAATTCCCAGCAGGTAGACTGGTGTCCATTCTTGTGGCCGTTCCTCTGCACTGGCTAGCTGGTAACTTGGCCTTGTTTGGTTCCTCTGCTGACATTCTTCGAACCGGATTACTATATAGCATCGACAGATCCGACGCAGTTCGCTTTAAGTCGATATCCGATCCAGGAATCAAAACTATCGTTTCTACTGGGCAGCTTCATCGCGTACACGATTTGACGCAATTCCAACAGGAGTGTGTACTTTGATCCGTTTCTTTCGCGTTCCTAGTCTCGCTTCTCCCGGTTCCTTGGCTACCCACGAGCCTTCGGCGGGCCTGATTAGACGAGCATGAGGAGTGACGCAGACAATCGTTCTTACACATCTCCAGCGACACCGGACGAAATGGCGCCAGCGGTACAGTAAAAACAGGCATGATTACAACGCGGCCCTCATGCTGGGTGTGCGCTTTGCGCAGCACGCATGTCTAGTTCGCATGCTTCACATGATGCTTCGCATCTTCATGAACGCCCTGTCATAGCAAGCAGGTGACAAACAGCTCGCTGGCTTCCCAATGCGCAGGCCTTCCGTTGTGCGTCAACCGGGTCCCGGGCAGGTGCTCCTTATCACAGATGTTCATGGGTGCGGAGGCCCAGTTCGCCATCTTTGACTCAACCAAGAAGTGCTGCCCCACGGGCAGCACTGGCCCTGGCGACCGGCCCCTACATCCCGATACGTTCCCAAGCCAGCCCTCACCTTCCCCCGCCCCAGGCACCCTCTTCCCCCTCGTACCAGCTTTCGCAACGCCGTCGCCGCCTCCTCCCCCCCCTCCCCCGCCGCCGCCACCGCCACCGCCGCCTCCCAGCCCTCCTCCCCCTCCCCCTCCCCCGCCGCCACCTCCGCCTCCTCCCCCGCCCCCTTCACCTTCTCCGCCCAAGCCCATTTACTCCCCCCCTCGTCCACCTTCCCCCCCGAGCCCCCCCGGCGGCCAGGTCTTCCCTTTCTGCAGGTATGGAAACGTAAACATCTCTGAGCGCTCCTTATAAGGCCACTCCGGCGACTCGCCACAGGAAGCATAAGTATAGCCTTAATGCGGATGAACAGATGACAGCAAATTGTACGGAGTCAAGTATTTCCCTTATTCGCCGTGCCGCGCCATCCCTGCTTGCCTGCAGCTGCGATACCTTCCAGGCGAGCTCCTTCCCGTGGAGAGTGTCCGTATTCAACAAGACGAACACCGTTATCGATGGCCGTGCTGTCGAGCGGGTGTGTCTGAAGCTGTATGTCGACGCCGCCGCCGCCGCCGTCTGCAACAACAAGTGGGGTTGCTGCGGCGAGAGTCTCCACAAGTTTGAGTTCCTTGCCAGTAAGTCTCCTCGACTGCTGAGCCCTGACTAGCACCTGCACCAAACGCGCCGTTTTCGTTTGCGTCGACGGATGGTCGGGAAAGCGGAATCCGTCAACCTTAAACACAAGTCACTGAAACGCCATTATTCTCTTTCGGACCCTTTCCCGCAGACGGTGCTTGCAAGAGCTCCCTGACGCCCTTCACCCTGACGGGTGTCGCGTTGCCCAAGTCCTCGTTCAGCTGGGACTCCTCGAAGCCGGTGCTCAAGTACACGAACCTGGATCTGTCGTACAGCCAGGGCGTTGCCGGCGCCTACCTGTGTTTCGCCTTCAAGGGCCCCGGCTGCGCGAAGCTATCCGAGCTGTGCCCACCTGAGGGCTGCCCCGTAGCCATGTTCAGCCCGCCAGGCAACAAGTGCTGCCCCAGGACATCCCTGGCGATGGGTTAAGGTGTCGTACGAAGAGGATTGTCATGTGTTGTCGTACGAAGATGTCGTACGAAGATGTCATACCGTTACAACGTCGAAGAGGCGGTGCGCAATGTTTGACCGACCATTTGCGGCGCGCTCCACTCGAGCGCTGTGGTCGTAGTAGTAGTACACGTTACAGTGGGTCCCGCAGTGACCGGATCGAATGATTGCGACGGTGGAAGAAATGACGGGGAGCGACGGCGGTTACACTGGTGGCGATGGGGACCCCCCCCTAAGTCACGGAGCATGACACGTGAGTTGGCAGCTATTTTATCATCGGTGCAATGCACATGCGCGCAAAGCGCCGGCGCTACTCGCCGCTACACGTAACTTTATAGAGGCAACGGCGCAATGTTTTGTCATACTCGTTTTCTGGTGCTTCCACTTTCGAAGCGAAGCCATTGACGCCCTGACGTTGGTTGCGCACTGCCTGGGACGGGTGCGTCAGGGCCGACATGGTACCCCCATGTACCCCTGAGCCTCTCCCAGAGCGCTCCGTGAGTGGCTTGCTTGGATCATTCCCTAGAAGAACAAAGGACTTCTGACCTTTCGTTATGTTGCACTACTGCTCGGAATCAATGTTCCTCCTCCAATCGGGGATGCCTGCTTGTCTGTAGTTTAGGAGTATTTCCTTTTTCGTGTGATGTGTGTTCCACTACCTGCATTCTGCGCGAGCAGCTGCTCGTCGTCGAGTGTTCCGAGTGGCACCTGGATGCAATAGTAATTGTAACAGTGGGCTCCAGGCAAAGGGTAAAACCAGCAAGACCAGCAGGCCCCATCGGGCGATGCGCCGAACACTGAACGAGACGAAAGAGACAGAGACAGAAACCCAGCCGTATTGCGCCAATGGCAAACCACCAAGATACCAGTCAACAGTCCAGAGGCAAAAAAAGCTGCAGCCAGCACCCCAAGGGGACTTTGCACTGTAGGCTCCCCTATCAGGATCCGACGGCCAAAACATTTAGCAGACGCTCATACCAGTGGAGCGCCGCCACGATGCATTTATTCTACTAGGTGTAGTAGTAACTTGTTACCGACTTGTGTTCCTATTTGTTGCCGCCGACGCAGTCTCTGACCTCACGGCTCCTTAGGCTTGCCGGTAAAACCGCGTGCATCCCTTCGCGTAATCACCTAAACGCTTGCTAATCTAGATCTTTGAGCTTAAAGCGCTCAAATCGGGCCGGTACCCGGTGGTGTGACGAGGGCATCTGTCGAGTGCGAGGAGATCTTTCGTCCATTGTAACTAGACGGAAATATGCGTTTATGTGCTTACTAACTCCAGAGGGTTGTACAGTGCGGCGCATAGTGTTGTTACGTCGGCATGTGCGTTTGAGTGCCCCAGGTAAAGAAGTGACGCTATAGCCCAAACAGAATGTCCATTCTTTGCTTACCGTTGTGTAGAGACCTCAGGTATGGAGCGATGTGCCGTAGGTTGTCTGTGCAGGTCTACGTCCTGCCGGCTGTGCGCAGAGCTGCAGACCCGTGGGGCTCAACTACGCAAACCCTCGATCGCCAGCATCGTTGAAGGCATTCAGCTGCGACATATTGTAGATTTAATGTGATACACACTTGCTCCATCAACAGCTTCACTGTCGGCTGGATGCACGAAGTTCGCGCCAGCGGCCAGCCGTTCCTCTGGCGCAATTGTTTTGGTAAGCTCATGATGTCTTATGACAATAACTTACGAAAGGTTTTGAACCGAAGATACCTCCTTACCAGCTGATGGCGCCTTGAACCTGTTGGAACCCTAATTGGTAAAATTTCACCTTTGTAGCGATCACGGGCTTCCATGAACATGGCAGCTTTCGTACTCGTGCTGCTGGCTGCTGCATCCCTGCTACACGAAGCGTCAGCGCTCCCGCCACGGCCGAGCTTCTTGCTGGGCAGTCGTGCTGTGGCTGGCAACGAGGCTTCGTCCGCTGCCAAGGCTTATCATCGAAAGCTAAATCGACCTTTTGCAAAGGTTGCGAAAGAATCGCTGCGAAAGGACCTACTTGGGCAATGCACGGAGCAATGGCGCAACGCCACGCTGGACCACTTTAGCCGGGTGAGAAACACGGAGCGCGGGAAAAATGGGAATGCACTGATGCCGAAATCGAAACCTGCCATGCGTCCATGTTGCCACTTCGGCGGGATGGCGCGGCTGTCCCACCAGGGGGAAGTTGATGTATGCCACATGCCGGGAAACGATTGTGGGTTACGAGTCAGGTTGCGCCTGGTATTTAAGGAACCGCTGCTGCTCGGGTGCAGTCATGGAGAGAGTCCTCGAAAGGGTTACCGCAGTTGGGCGATTGGTTAGCTCTGCCGTTGTTGAGAGAACATGTTGTGCGCTTGCAATCCGTCCTGTGGGTCGTTTGGCCGCAACAAGTCAGCGCCACAGGGTGGAATAAGCGCTAGCATCGTGAGATCCAGCAGCACCAGCAGCACCAGTGATTGCTGGGTGGCAGCGGCCGCCATGTCCCTCTTCGAATCCCCCAGCCGCGCTAGCCAAGCCACCCACCCATCCACTCCCCTCCTCCCCTCTCCACCACGTACGGCTATGCATCCCTCCCCCCCACACCGGTTCTCTTATCGACCCCCCTACACCGGTTCCTTTTTGTAACCCCTCCGACGAGCATGCGCCAACTATCTGTCCCGTCGCGTAAAACGGTTTTTACAATCCCCCACACAATCCGCGATCTCCGGCATGCCCAAGCAGTCGGCCTCCTGTCGTCATCAGAAAACAATGCCCACAATGCCCCCGCCGAGCCTCACGCCGAAGATCCTGGGCGATGCACGGTATCGTCACCACTTGCTGTAAAAATATCCTAAACCCTATTACCGGTAATAGCGACTGGACACGGACCTGCACCATGTTCGTTTACCAGCCACAGCTCCTCCTTGGTTCCGCAGGTGACACCCCAGGGCGACAAGGCCACCTACCTGCAGCGCTACTTTGTGTGTGCCAACCACTGGCAGCCCCTCGCCCCAGACGGAAGCAACGGGTGCGTCACAGAGGTGTACGACAGTGGGGGCGCCCCTGGAAAGGGGTGTACGACGGTTGTACAATGTCATGATTGTCGTACAATGTCGTGACCCGGCGGCGTGGCGAGTGACGCATGGCCGTCTTGAGGTATCTCCTCGGTCTGCCATTGTGGCCCTCGCTCGTGCCACACGGGGCTCGGCTCCACCTTCCCGCCGTACGCAACCCTAAAACCCTAAAAAAACCCTTAAAAACTCTAAAATCCTAAAACCCCTGCCCCGGAACCCCCCGCTGGCGCCGCGACCTCCGCAGCCCCATCTTCTTCTACCTGGGCAACGAGGCCGACGTCACGCTGTAAGCGGGTGGAGGGAAGGGATCGCCGTACGAATTGGTTTACCGTTGTTGCCGACCGTTGGAGCTCCTTGGGACCCCCGTATCAGCACCTCATCCTCACGCCCACCGCCGACCCCACATCCATTTTCGTGAGCCATAAAGCCGGAAGCCATATCAGGTGCATGCTTGGCCCGCGATCTGCCTTCCCCGCAGCTACCTGAACAACACGGGCCTTATGTGGGAGAGCGCACCGGACTTCGGAGCCATGCTGGTCTTCGCGGAACACAGGTGGGGCAGCTCCAGGGAGGGCCGTTGACAGGAGCCCGCGGCGGTGCGCGGAACGGCGATGCATTCGATATTCTTTGGCAGCTGCATTAGATATTTGTTGGCAGCTGCATTAGATATTTTTGCACGCCGCTTTGACACGGCCTAAGCTGACTTGGCGCAACCGAAGTACGAGGCCATCTGGCGCGCAGGTACTACGGCGAGTCCGTACCGTACGGCAAGGACGTGCGGAAGCACATGGGCTACCTGATGGCCGAGCAGGTGGGGAGGACATAGGGCCCCCCTTGAACGGGCACCTGGCCGCGGCGGCAGAAGTAACCCAGTGAAACGACGGAGGGTCCCACCGCGCGGGCAGGGCGGGGGATCATGGAAGCATACACTCGGTTTCTCTCTACAGCCCTCCGATAGGTACCTCGTTCCGGCTCCTTTGGGCGTTGCCAAAGCACACTTCGACCCCGATATATCCTCCAAACCACAAAAACCTAAAACCCTAATCCCCCTAATCGCAGGCCATGGCGGACTATGCGGAGCTCATTATGGAGCTGAAGGACCAGTACGACGCGCACGACAGCTCCGTCATCGGTACGACATGTACAGCGGTGTACGGCGTACGGCGTACGGCGCTTGCTCGTGGACGACCCTGGCCGGCTTCTGACTCACACCACCTCGCCTCGCCTCACCCGCTCCCCCCGGATACGGCACCCTGTGCAGGTTTCGGAGGGTCGTACGGCGGCATGCTGGCAGCCTGGATGCGGCTCAAGTACCCTCACGTCCTGGACGGCTCCATCGCCGGATCCGCACCCATCTGGAACTTTCTGGGGGAGGTGGGACGGCAGGGGGGGGGGGAGGGCAAGAGGGTGTGTGGGGGGGTTCGGCGAGTAGACCAGGTTACATGACATAGGAAACGGAGGGAGGGAACTGACTGGCGAATAGTTTCCGGACAAGCGGAGCAAGCAGCGGGACGAGGGCAGAGGGGGCGAGGGGGCGAGAAACCCCGGGTGCACGGGAGGTGGGTGGGGAGGGAAGTATTGCTGGACCCTTAGGAGGTTGTGAGGGCCCGTGGCGGGTTCAGCTGCAAGGGAGGGGGAGGTTTTGGTGGAAGGAACGAGATGGAATCGGAAGCCTGAGGCCGTGGTACGGCACAGTTCTTGTTATGTCTAACGTGACGCGTCAAGGGCTGTCGTACATTGCGCGACGAGCACCCATCCGGCATGTCGCCCCCTGCCCTCCTCCCTCCCTCCCTCCTCCACCGGCCCCCCGCCCTCCTCCCTCCCCGGCCGCTGCCGCCGTACTGCACCCGGCACAACCACTCCACCACTCGCCGCCTCGGCCCGCCGACCCGTAAGTCAGACCCCGGAGTTCGACACCGGCGCGTTCGCCAAGGGCGTCACGTACGACGCCTCGGAGCTGGCTGGATCTGCGCCGGCGTGCATCCAGAACGTCCGTGGCACGTGGGGCCTGCTGGAGACGTACGGCGGAGACGAGCAAGGTGGGTCGGTGGGTCGACAAAGCCATTGGGCGCTGGCGCCGGCGGCCACTACCCTGTTGACTGGCTCCCGTGTATTTGCCGAATCCAAACCGTTCCGTTACACACTTAACTAATTTATTTCCAGCATGTGGACGAACAAGCGTCTACGACTCACGCTCACGCTTACGCTTCAGGGCGCCGCGGCAAATTAGCGCGAGCGTCAGGACTGCAGCAGCTGCGGAGTACCAGCGGCCGCTTCCCATACGCGGCTGTGCTTTGTTACACAGGCCCCGCCGCTACCACCACTTTGTGCCCCGGCCCCCGTCCCTTCCCCCCGGCCCCCTCAGGCCGCAAGTTCCTCGCCGACTCACTGCAGCTGTGCCCCGGGGTGAAGCTCGATGGCATGTCCGAAGTGTGGGACCTGCGGGCCTGGTTGGCAGCGGCGTGGGACATGATGGTGAGGGGGCGGGGGGCCGCAGGGGAGGGGAGGGGAGGGAAGAAGGGGAAAGGGGAAGGAGGGGGAGGAGGAGGGGGGGGGAGGGAGAGGGGGAAGGGTTAGGCGGACACGGGGGCGTGGGCACGATCCCCCACAGCGCCGAAACCAAAAAGTACGGCGCACACGGTTTGGGTCTCTCGTTTCCCGCTGTGTATCTCCGGAGCCGGGCCCGCCCCATACACACATACACACAGCCAAGACACGCACCCCACCCACTGGCCGCGAGTCGTGCAGGCAATGGGTAACTTTCCGTACCCGTCGTCGTACATCACCAACGGCCATGGGCTGCTCCCGGCCTTCCCCGTCCGTGCCGCCTGCGCCTTCCTGGACTCCGATTCGCTAAGCGACTTGGAGCTACTGCAAGGTGCTTGGGGGCGGATACAGAAAAGAACCGGCTCGGGGGGGTTGTGGCGTGAAAACCGTTGACACGAAAAAGACAGGACGGGGGGGAGAGGGGGATGCGAGAGGCGGAGTTATAGAAGAGAATCGACAGGCGGGGGAGGGGGAGGCTGGCGGGGGAAAAGAGAGGGCGCCAGTGGCTGGCAGGCGGAGGGCGAGGCCGGGCACATATTGCCTCTGCTGTCGCTGCAGGGTTTGCGGGTTTTAGGGACCTGGAGCTGCTGACATCAGGTGAGACGGGACTAGCCGGGCAGGCGGCACGAGGATCTGCGCCTGCCCTACCTATTCCCGCCGGGAAACCTCCCAACCCAGCCTAATTACCTCTATAATCGCTTCCTGCCCCTCGCGCAACATCGTCCCAACCACCGCCCAACCACCGCCCAACCACCACCTCACCACCACCCAACCACCACCCAACCACCGCAGCCATGAGCCAGGCTGTGGGCGTGTTCTACAACCACACCGGCGACGCGGCTTGCTTCGACCCCTTCGGCGGCACTGACCCGGACAGCGACCACGACTCAGACTTCTGGGACTTCCAGTGGTGCGCCGAGATGCTCATGCCCTTCTCCATGAATGGAGGTGCGCGGGCCGGGTTGGGGGTTGGGTTGATTTATTGCGAAGCCGCGGGTTTTGGGTTGTGTTTTATTTAAAAAAATGTGGGTGCTGGTGTGGGGGCAGGGGTGGGAAGGGGGCGATGGTAGCGTGGAGATGCGTGATCGATGCCGGTGGGTGGGTGGGTTGCTGGCGGCGGGAGGAAAGTCGACGCAGCTGCGTACGCGTCCTCTCTTGCCCCCGCGCCCGTGTTCAACCAGAAATCCCTAAACCGCTAAACCGCTAAACCCCTAAAAACCGTGAAACCACACACTCCGCAGTGGACGACATGTTCTGGCAAGACGCATTCAACCTGGACGACGCAACCAACGCCTGCAAGCAGCACTGGGGTGTGGAGGCGAGGCCGTTGTGGGCGACAACGGAGGTCAGTGCAGGCGGTTGGTCGTTGACGGTTTCTGCTGGGCCCTAGCCGGTAGTTAACGGTATGTACAAATTGGGTTGCGCCTTCCCACAGTCAGACATGTGGCTCCGGTGCAATAGCAGCGCTAGTGCCGGCTGTCTTTCGGACACGGCGCGCTCGCCGTTGGCCATTGCCAGCCGCCACCGACTGTTGCCCATGCACCAGCCAACCAACAAACGTACCCAACCGCAGTGGGGCGGCCGCCGCATCGCCGCCGGATCCAACATCGTCTTCTCCAACGGCCTTCTGGATCCATGGCACGGTGAGTGACGGGGCTGGCGGCCAGGGGGCCTCTCCCTCATGAGGAGGGAGATGATGGTTGGGTCAGTACATCCGTTCCTGCATTTGATGTACCAACCGTTAACCGCCAACTGTCTTCCCGCGGACGCAGGCGGCGGCGTGCTGGAGGACGTGTCTGATTCCATGCCCGCCGTCATCATACCCGAGGTGCGGTTGCCCAATGACCGTCAGGATCTCAGGAAGGGTAGCCGGGACCACCGGTTGGCATTTACCGTATTAACCGCAACGCGCTGCCCCACCCGACCCACCCGACCCAACCGACCCACCCAACCCAACCGACCCGCGACCCAACCGACCCAACCGACCCACCGACCCACCATCAGGGCGCGCACCACCTGGACCTGATGTTCAGCCACCCGGACGACCCCCTGTCCGTCATCGAGGTGCGCAAGTTCCAGCGGGATGCGATCCGGGACTGGATCCAGACCCGCCCCTCCCTGCAGCACCAGCGCCAGCAGCGGCCCCATGTGCACGTCGCTTCGTCGGCGAGCGCCGCGACGATTATGGAGGACCCCAATCCGGTTGGTGCGGACACAGCGTCGGGTTCGGGCACGGGCGGTGGCCACAAGGGCTGCTGGGTGGGTCGGATGTGGCACTCGGTGAAGGGCTGGGTGGGGGGGCTGTTGGGCTGGGCACGGGCCGAGGGGTCCCTTGGGGGCGTGGATGAGGAGGCCGTGGGCGCACCGGGCGGCAGCAGGCGGTGGGGCGAGGGGCGGGGCGGGGCGGCGGCAGCGGCAGCGTGAGTGGGGGCGTGGGTATGCCAGGGTTTGTGCCGCACTGGTAGCGACAGTTGCAATGTAAGTTGGTTGAAGAGGAGGGGCGGGGAGTACGGGGAGTTGTGACGGTTGGAGGGCGGAGCGGGAAAAGGCGGCTGGGCCTGCCAGGCGGTTGACTCGGCAACGTAGGGAGGCTCTTTCGTCAGAGGGGAAGCACGTCCATGGATGGCAGTTGGCTGTCATCAGTTCGCACGGTTGGTGTTCGTTGGGTAGGTAATGTTGGCCCATCACCCAGACGAGCCGGCCAGGCGTCCTGTGGCGATGCTGGAGGGCGGATGGATGGGTCAGCTTCGGATCGATTACGGCAACTGGGGCGATTACGAGCCGCGGCGGGCGGTGTGGAAACCGAATACCCAGGGCTGTAACAGCGTCAAGCAGGCGCCTGTGGCGACTTCAGAGCCCAGACCCCCCCAGTACGTCTGTTCTGATGCTGTACCGAGAACGGAGCCACGGAGTCGCGCGTCGCGTTTTTTATTCCTAATCAAGCGGCTGCATTGCGTATGAATCAAGTTTGCTATCCTATGTCCATCTAGAGCATACCCACAGCAAGAGAGGCCATCGAGAGGCCAACGCAAGTGGAAGGCGCATCGCGCCTCATGCACGAGGGATCCTTTTTGAAATCCTGGACTGCAAATGACCCTGATGCTCCGCCGGCGACCAAACACCGGCCTAGTACTTTGACCTCGTGAAGTCGGTTGTTCGTGCATGCGCGGCGGTTGGACTATGTTGACTTCAGCTTGTAGCGCAACCCATATGCATCTGCAAGGCCAAGTTCATCGTTCTCAGGAAGATTCTACGTTAACGCTTCTCTGCTGGATGGGCAACAAAAACATATTATGCAAATAGACGCGGTGTACCGTTAGGAAACCTCAGCCCGATGGCCTTGACCGATTGCAGCCCTTGGTGTTCGCCTGTCGTGAGAGCGTTATTGATCATCCCTTTGGCCTTGTCGCTGCTGTTCGCCGCGGCCTGGGTCAGCCGTGACAAGGTGCTGGAGGACCGCGAACGAAAGCCACAACCACAGCCGGCTGCAATTGTGGAATTAAGTGATGGATATGCATATCATCATGTCCGGGTCGATGATCAAGTGCTGCCGGGCTACCCTGCGGAGCCATTCACCGTCGACACCGCGACGGGCCCCTTCACATACGACCCGCAGAGCTCACAACTTCCGGTAGTAGTAACAGTGTTCAATCCAGAGGACCCTTTCCAGCGGGCCATGTGGAGTGCCTGGTCGCTTCAGGTGAAACCGGGATGGCTCCATGCGCTGCACAGTCGATGCATGTTGCGGTGCCTGATGATGGTGATGGTGGCGGTTTTACGAACGGTGAAATCAATTGAAATATTTCACGATATATGTTGAGGCCAAGCGAGCGAGCGACCGAGCGCCGCGTATCGCGTGGGGTGCCCTGGAAAGGGAGTCGTATGGCAGGTGCCACCGTCAAGAAGCACCGCCCGCCGCGCAGGTTCTTCCGAAACCATCAATGCTTCATAACCCAAAGGAATCATTGGAACATTCCCCCACATCCCGTTTAACCCCACACGTGTGAAGCCATGACGTGGTGTATTGGCTCCCCCCGCCCCGTGCCGCAGATGTTCCTCCGCCACGCCCCGCTCTTCGCGGCCGATTACCTCTTCGTGCCGTACACCTCCAGCCCCGATGCCGCCGTCGACGTGTCGTACTACATGTACCGCGGGATGCTGGCGGCGGCGCGGGCCGTGTACGGCAGCAACGAGACGACGGATGAGGAGCTCCGGAAGAGGTGCGGGCGGCACGGGCGGACGTCACATGATGACGACGACGACGACGATGTCAAAGCCCGCTCGCTTCACTTCACTCCCGCACCCCTACTTCGCGCACCGCTCGGTTGCCGGCGTAGCCACAACACGGCATTAGATCTCGGCCGTACCGCTGCCTCAATTCGGTTAGCGGTTGGTCCTTGTACGACGCACATCAGCCACGTCATGATGTGTGCTCGCGCAGGGTCTTCCAGCGGCTTCACTTCGTCACGACTCCCGGCCTGGGCATGAGTCAGCAGCTGACCAAGCTGTTGGGGCTGTGGCAGCAGGACATGAGGCTGCTGACGGCCCGGCCGGTCGGCTGGGTGCCGACGACGGACGGTCCAGGCAGGGCCGCAGTAACCGCCACAAGCGGGAGGGGCGGCGGCGGCGGCGGCGGTGAAGGAGGAGGAGGAGGAGGAGGAGGAGTAGACGCGTCGGCGGCCAGCGGCGCAGGGTATGCAGCGGCAGGAGGTGTGGCTGCTGAGCTGGCAGAAGGTGTGGCTGCTGAGCTGGCAGGAGGCAGGGGCGCCAGGTCGCTGCTAGGGAGGGCGGAAATACGCAACGGCGGCGGCGGCGGCGGTGCCGACGTCGAGGAGGGCGAGGGCGGGGACGGCGGTGCGTCCGGTGGCGGTGTTAGTCATGGCGGCGGTGCAAACGGCGGCGGCAGTGGCCGCAGTCGCCGGGAGGGTCTGCAGACGGCGGAAGTTGAGGAGCGTGCAGCGCGCGGCGAGCAGCTGCTGTTGGTGCGGCAGCAGGCGCAGGCGCAGGCGCGGGGGCAGGGGCAGGGGGCGGGCGAGGCGGGGTTGACCGTTGGTCGGTTGGATGCCTGGTACGGCTGGCTGCCTAGCCCGGCTGGCGCCTCACCCAACCCCGCGCCGCTGGTAGCGTTTGATGGCGGCGGCGGCGGCGGTGGCGGCGGCAGGCGGTCGCCTTGTGACCGTGCCGACGGCGGGAGCGGAAGCGGGAGCGACTTGGCTGGCGCCTGGGTGCTGGTGCTAAACTCCAGTCGGGACGACCGCCCGGATTGCTCGTACGGGGACGTCGTACTGAACATGCAGGTAAGGGGATGGGCACGTGGGGGAAAGGGGCCATGTGGGGTCCAAGGGACCCCGGCGACCTTGTACGGCTTGTCAGTCGTCCGTTTGGTTTCGGAGGTAGGGCAAGGTATACATGGAGGGGAGGGAAGAAGGATGTGTGCGGGGGTACGGTGCGCACGACATCCCAACTGCCCGCCCACCAGTCGTACAGCAACGGCTGCCTGCTTTCCCCCCGGCTCCAGCGCGCCGGCGCACGTGGCGTCGTGTTCGCCTCCAGCCCCGGACGTGACGTCGAGGTCATCGGACCTGAAGACCCCGGCGATGGGCCGGCGAGTGTGTACGGCAGCGGGCCGTACGGCAGCGGACCGCGGTCCGCGTCCAACGCCGCCACGGCCGCTGCCGGGCGGGCCGCAGGCGCGAGGTCGGGGGGGGATCCTGACGAGCAGGCCTCCATTCCGGCCACTATGGTGCCGTACTACGACGGGCTGGACCTCGTTAGGATGTTGGACGATGCAGCGGAGAGGAACGGCAGCGTGGAGGTGGAGTTCGGGGTACGGCAGGTGTGTACGACTGAGGGTCTAGCAGGTGTGTGCGACAGTGGGTTTGTGTTGTGTGTGTTGGGGGGGGGAGGAGGGCGTTGAGGAGCGGCCTGGGGCATGGAAGATGGAACAGCACTAGGACAAGTTGATGTATGCGGAGCTATGACCATGGCCGCGTCGTAGTCCACAACCGACATCGTTGCTAAAAGAGTTAACGACCAACAGCAACTAACGAACGTTAGACAAGAACATAACCGACTTCCCAACCGCCGGTCGTTCCCCCGCGCGCCCGCGCGCGCCCGCCCTTGCGTCTTCCCCATCCCAAGTGCAGATCCCGACTGCGTGGTTCGCGATTGACCCATGGGTCGGCCTTGCCGAGGCGGGCTGGGCGCAGCTGCCCACCATGATGCACGCCGGCTGGACGGGCTGGTGGCACTACTACCTGGCTAACCTGAAGCAGACCATGGAGGTGCAATGGACCGGCAGGAGCGGCCTCACAGTGGCTGTGTTCCAGGATCAGGTACGGCACCAGGATCAGGTACCGCACACCCGACCCTCTTCCGCTTCCCGGGTTTGACCTCCTTTGCCGCTTGGCGCCTGGCGCCTGGTTAAACTCCCAAAACAACGCCCCTTATAAATTTCGGTTACAACTTTTCTCTCGTAACCCCGGAACTCTCTAACCCCCGGACTCCTGAACCCCCTCGGAGACTCTTAACTCCCGACCTTTGCCCCCGACCCGGCGCCTCCTTGACCAGCCCTTCTCCGGCCCGCACGGCGTCACCCAGCACATCACCACACCCCGCGCCGCGCGGCGCCGCTTCCGCCGCCTGCTGCTGGACTTCTCCCTAGGCTGCACCGGCTCCTTCGACGCCAGCTGCCCCGCCTGGGACCACATGGTGCAGCTCTTCGCATGCTGCGACCCTCACCCGGAGCGATGTGCGCCCTGCCCCACGACCCTATGGAAGCCGCCGCCGGCCAAGGCTGATTTACCTGATGCCGGAGCCGTCGCCGGCGGCGGCGGCGGCAGCGGCGGCAGCGGCGGCGGCGGCGGCGGTGCTGGCGGCGGCGGCGGCGGCCGGAGGCTGTCGGCACGGGAGACGAAGGGACAGGAGAGCGGGTGGGCGGAGAGGCAGGCGGAGAGGCAGGTGGAGGTCGAGGAGAGGAGGCAGGAGGCGTGGAGGGCGTCTGAGGAGGCGTGGCGGGGGGTGCAGCGGGAGCAGCGCTGTGGGCTGGAGCTGGGGCGATGGGCGACGCCGTTCCGGCGACGTGTGGGGCGCTGGCTAACGGACGTGACGCCGCTGATGGCGGCGCTGGGGGACGGCGGCAGGTGGGTGGTGGGTGGTTGGTGGTTGGGCGTCGTCGTCTGGGGTGGGCGACGGAGGAACAGCTAATGGCCGCCGCCCTTGCCGCCTTGGACACGTATGACCCACCGACCTGGCAATGACAAGCCAACCGGCAACCGCCCATTGTACGGTTACCGCAGGTGCTCGTTCACCGTCCAGACGGTTCCCTGGACGGACGGCAACTGGACGGCGTCGCTGTCGCTAATGTACTCGTCCCAACCGCCGTCGGTTGAGATACGGCCCGTGCGTCCCGACCGGCTGTACTCCGTCGTGACGGCGGCTGTGCCCGTGGCGTCCGAAGAGGCCAGCAGCAGGGCAGAGGCGGGGGTGCGGAACGAGGAGCCACAAGTTGAGGTCCAGGGAGGGGCGGGAGAGCATGAGCGGCAGCGGAAGGGACAGCAGGTGCTGGCGGGAGGCGGCGGGGCGGATAGCGAGGGGAGCGGTGGCGGCGGCGGTGGTGGCGGCAGTGGCGGCGGTGGCGGCGGTCCCTTCAGTCGCCGAGACCAGCGGCGACGCATCCTGGTCTCCGGTGTGGCTGATGGGAGAGCATCCATAATCTCATCTGCCTCCTCATCAGCCTCCACTGACGTTCTCTTCCTCGACGGCGGCGGCGGCCTGGCCTCAAGGCGGCATGGCGGCGGGGCCCGGCGCCCAAGCAGCCTGGTGCCAGCCAGCGTCCTGCCGCTCTTCTCCAGCGCCGTCTTCGACTCGTCGTACAACCGGGACCGCGCCGCCGTCTCCTTTCCGACGCCCGCCACCGCGCGCGCCGCCGCCATCGTGTCGTACATCACGGGCCACGGCTCCGACGCCGCTGGGTGCGGCGAGTTCTGTCCCACCTCGCACCACCTGCTTGTCAACGGACGAGAGGTGGCGGCGCGCAACTTCACCGACGCCGGAACCGAGTGGGGCTGCGCGGATGCCGTACTGTACGGCGGCGTGCCGAACCAGCACGGCACGTGGTTCTACGGCCGCGGCGGTTGGTGCGACGGCGCGGCGGTTGATCCTTGGATCGTGGATGTGAGCGAGGCGCTGCTGCCACCGGGCTCGGCGTCCAATAATACGATATCGTACAAGGGACTGTACGGCGGGCTCGATCCGGTGGATCCGCCGGAGGGCGTGGCGGCGGGTTACATAATGATGCAGTCGGTGCTTGTGTTTTACGAGTAGCCGGGAGGGTGCACCAGTCCCCGGTAGCTGGGCTCCTCCCTGGAGGCTCTGGAGGCACGGCCGGGAGGTTCAGTTATCGGTTGTCATGGAACCCCCAACCCCGCTTTAGCCGGCACTCGCGCGCGAACACATTGCGTTCCTGGGAGTGGAGGCGGGTGTGGCGGTAGGCATCTGAGCATTACGAACTGGTCGCATGTTTTGATTGGGACTACATGGGTGTAAGCCAGGTCGTGACATGTTTAGCATGCTGACCAATTGTAGGACCTGATCGAGTACGATACGACACGACGAGCACGGTACCAAACACAAATATACAATATTGGGCAACGGACTGGGAGGCGAGATGGGGGCGTGGGGCCCTTCAGGCACTCCTGGGCCCGCAGGCCCGTGTGCGAGCACCCGGGCCCACTGATGGCTGCCGTACGTACATCCGGCTTGCGACAGCGTACTGTCGGGCCGTACAACAGACATGCCACGTGCGCCGCGTGTTCCATCACACCCCTTACTGCAGCCTACCGTACACCCGCTGGCACGCGAGAACCGACGGCCAGCCTACCGAGTAGATGTAGATGATGCGGGAGAGCCTGAAGGGCACCTTCCCGCGCAACGACTCTTTGCCACACACCTCCACACCATAGAGCATACCATAAAACACGTTCGACGTTGTTAAGCCGGGTGCACCACACCTCCTAAACCTACTAGGAAACAACTCGACAGCAAACCGCCATGCACCGGTACCAGTCGCTCGCCTGGCGTGTCCCAGAGCCACAACACCCTCAAGACTCTCTTTGCGGTCCCGGCGATCCCGGTCAGGCTGCCTGGCCTCCCAACGGCAGGAGCCCATCACCACCAACTCGGACGCGCACGACAGACCCCGCATGGCTGCATCATCGCCGCAGCCGCACCAGAGTAAGCGTGAAGGGCGGCAGATGGAGAGCACGCTTGAGCGTCAGCTGCCGCCGGGACGGCCCCGGTCCGGCCCATGCCACGGTGCTGTCCACGCTTCCTTGCCCCTCCGGCTGCGGCGCTGCTGCTACGTTAATCACCGAGGAAGACGCTGGGGCGCGCGTGGGCCCTTTGCAACCCTAACCCGTCAGCTGAAAACTGATGGCCGCCGGAGTTGAGTACCGCGCTAAATGGCGGAAGCCCGCCACGGCGGGCAGCCCGGCCATCCAGTTCTCGCCACAAGGACTGGCGAAGCGGGCACATAACACGTGCCAAGCGCTGCTGCAGCCGCTACCGCTGCCGCTGCTGTCAGGCCGGGCTGGCTGCCGTTCCAATGGCGGCGGCGGCGGCGGCAGCTCAGTGCGCGCTGGCGGCGATCTTCTGGCGAGCACCGGCGTTTTTGATGCGGTCCTCCATCTCGCCGCGGAAGTGGCGGATGAGACCCTGCAGCCGGGGTGGCGTTACAGCGGAGGGTGCGTGGAGGGCGCACGAGCGGGAGGGAGGGCGTAAGGAACGTGCGTTTCGAGTCCGGGCAGCGGCGCAGAGGGCATTTGAATGCGCAGTAGCCTGCGTCCGCGATTGGAGGCACAGAGGCTCGGGGCCCCATACCGGAGTAGAAACGACACCAGGCCGCTGATGTCATCGAACGCGAATCCCAACTCTCGAGACGGCGTCCTTGAGACGCCGGCCGTAACCGTCCATAACATACAGAACGGACAGTTTTCAGCATTGGAGCATCGGACCTCCTTGACATTGTAATCGTAACTGCTATCGGATCCCTAGTGGCGGACCCCAATTTAACCTTACGCGTCAACGGCCCGCACCCCTCTTGCACCCTCCCGCATCCCCCTCCGCCTCGCCGCCCACCTGCACGGGCCACGCAGCGGCGTCGCCCAGGGCGCAGATGGTGTGGCCCTCGATCTGCTTGGTGATCTCCCACAGCATGTCGATTTCCTCCAGGCGCGCGTCGCCCTTCTTCATGCGGGTCATGATGTCGTACAGCCAGCCTGGTACGGCACACGCGTACGGCACACGGGGGGCGGGCGCGGAGTTGGCGCAATGAAGAGGAGGAATATAACACGCAGGACGGGACAGGCAGGATTGAATTGTGTTACCGTAAATGCGAGCTTCATACCGCTGCGCCGCCACCTCCGCCCCGTCCATTCCATTTCACTCCACATTCCGGTCCCCTCCCCTCCCCCCCTCCGAGTAACCGGTTCTTTTCTGATTTCTGCAACCCCACGCTTCCACAAGCCCCCGCGCGCACCTGTCCCCTCGCGGCACGGCGTGCACTGGCCGCAGCTCTCGTGCTTGTAGAAGTACGACAGGCGGGCGATGGCGTCGATGACGTCAGTGGACTTGTCCATGACGATCACGGCGGCGGTGCCCAGACCTGACTGCGCCTCCTTGAGCGCGTCGAAGTCCATTATGACGGTGTCGCACATCTGGAAAGCAAGGGGGGCGGGACGAGGGGATTGAGAGGGGACCCGTGGGTCAGTACATAAAGGAACGTTAAGACCGGGACGAGGGGAGGAGACGGGACGAACAAGGCTAGGGGACGAAGTTGGGAGTGAGAGGTATCCCGTAGGTCGGCACGGAAAAGTAAAATCGACGTGGGAAGCGGCGATGAGGGACGGGAGTGGCGGCGACAGTCGGGGTCCCCGTGCCCTAGATGACCACCTGATGCAGAGGGGGCCACGGCAGTCCCATGGCAGCCAGGAGCTCCAAGCGCCCTCTCCCCGCCCCGCACACGCATGCCGTCTTGTAGGCGACGTTTCCCTTATCATCCCTCAGGCCAGCTGCGCTCACCTTCTTCGGCAGCATGGGTACGGAGGAGCCGCCCGGAATGATGGCCAGCAGGTTGTCCCACCCGCCGCGAACACCGCCTGTGGGATTGGTTTAGTTAGGTTAGGTTTGGGTTGGTTAGGTTTGGGCTGGTTAGGTTTGAGTTTGGGTTGGGGCATATCAGCAGGAGGCGAGGGGCGAGGAGTCACGACGTGGCGTGTACAACAGGGCGGCAAGCGGCAACCCCCCAAAAACACATACACCCTCCTCCCCTCCCCCCGCCCCCCGCTTCCACAAGCCCCCCTGCCCACCCGCGTGGCGCTCGATGAGCTCCTTCAGCGGGATGCTCATCTCCTCCTCCACCGTGCACGGCCGGTTGACGTGGCCCGAGATGCAGAAGAGCTTGGTGCCGGCGTTGTTCTTGCGGCCGAAGGACGAGAACCACTCGGGGCCGCGGCGCAGGATGGTGGGCGACACCGCCACCGTCTCCACGTTGGTCACGGTGGTGGGGCAGCCGTACAGGCCCACGCCGGCGGGGAACGGCGGCTTGAGGCGAGGCTTGCCCTGCTTGCCTGCGCGAGCACGAATCCCATGCGCGGTTGGTTACTGGCGGTTGCGAGTTGGGCTTCAGCCTTCGTGGTCGTCGCTCGCCAAGCCTTATCGTTGCCGGGTACCTCCTTGCCTAGCAACCGCCAGCTCAGCAACCATCAAACACTCACCGAACCGCCCGACCCGCACTTGCCCTACCTCATTGAATCCACGCAAAGACCGCATGCCGCGCTCGGCGTCCTCCCGTCCCTTGTCGTGCACTCCCCCTTGGCCGCCCTCCTCTGCACTGCCCTGCCCCCCTTCCTCGCCCACCATACCCAACCGCCGTCCGCAAGCAGACATGCCCATGCCTGCCATGTTAGATCCCACAAGCCCCGACCCATGTCCGCCCACCTTCAGCTGAGCCCTCCAGCCCCCCGCCCCCGTTCCCCCTCCGGTGATGCCGCCCCCGTTTCCCCTCTGGAGATGCCGTCCCGTTTCCGCAGGCAACTCCCAATGCGCCCTTCCCCCTCACCGACACCTTACCCACTTCATCATGCACTCCCTCCCTCCCCTTCCCGCCCCCCTACCGCTCCCTGGGCCCCTCCGCCCTCCCAGACTCCCCTCTTCCTCTCCGACACCTCCCACACCATCATGCACTCCCTCCCTTCCCTTTCCCCCCTCCGGCCCTCCACCCTCTTCCTCCCGTGCAACCCACCCTCCAGCGACTCAATGAGCGCCGTCTCCTCGCCACAGATGTACGCCCCAGCGCCGTAGTGCACCATCAGGTCGAAGTCCACCCCGGTGCCGCAAGCATTCTTGCCCAGGAAGCCCTGTGTGGGGGGGGGGAGGGAAGGAGGGAGAGGGGGACCCACGGGTCGGAGAGGGAGCGCGCCAAGACACATGGTACGGCGCTGCTGACTCCTCAAACTGGAAGCACCCACCCCGCCCTGACCCGTCGGCCGTGTGCAGCTCCGTCTGCTCCCCATGCCGCCCCCCGCATCTCACACGTCCACATCAGTCGGTGCTACAGCCAGCGGCAAGCCCCCACAGCAACCCAACACCGCACTAGGCCGATGCCTAACCCAGCGCCAAAGCGCCTCAACCACCCTGCCCCTGCCACCCGCCCATCATCCATGCGGGCCCCACAAAAACACATGTTTTCCGGCTTGGCCCAGTCAGCCTCCTCCACAGGCACCCACCTTGGCATACGCCTCATCGATGGCGCGGCTCAGCGCCCGCCGCTCGTTCACGAACTCTCCGCTGCGGCGCCGCGGCAGGGACACGCCCATGACAAGCAGGGTGGTTGACAAGGGGCAGGGGGGAGGAGGGCATCAGCGAAAGGAAGGCGGCGGCGCTGTTCTGGGGTTTGTGTTGCGGTTGTGTTGCTGCGGCCGCCGAGCGGATGTCCGCTGTTTCAAGGCCACCTACCAGCCCGACCCATACGGAAACGGCCCCAAACGCCATCAACCCCGTCTTCAAAATCCCGACCATCTACACTCTGCCACCGCCACCTTCATTTCTGCCACGGCGCCTTACTCCGGCCCCCCGGCCGGGGTAAGATGCCATCCATCTAGCATCATCCAGGTGCCTGGCCTCTTCCAGGGGGCTCACCATCCACTACTACCTTCCGCCCCTTCCCCGCCCCATCTAGCATCCACAAGCCTAGATGAGGAGTGGCTCCTGGGGCCGCAAGTAGCCCCGGATGATCCCGGCGTGCGAACATCATCACCATTCGGCGTAATCAGGGTCCAGCACCCAGCCGATGTCGTGTCGCCCTGCGGCCGTCATGCCGGGCAGGCCGGATGCGGGGATGTGCTCCCCCACTCGGAAGGCCCCACTCGGAAGGCCCCACTCGGACGGCCCCACTCGAACGGCTCCTTACGGGGTAAGGGACCCGGGCCTCCAGTGCTGCTCCACCAAAGCCAGGACTATCACCCCTACCACCGTCCATGCCTCACAGTCCATACCTCAAATGCCTTCGCCGTCTCTCCAACGAACCTCTCCCCCCACACACACAGCAGGTCCGTTTCCCCCCCACACAGCAGGTCCGGTCCCCCCCCCACGCAGCAGGTCCGCTTCCTACTCGGTTTTACTTTTCAGTGCCGTTCTAAGGGTTTCCCCTCAACTCGTACCCACACGCCATGTCCCTCCCACACGCCCCCCGGCTCACCGGACGTAGATGTACCCGGCGCGCGCCCCCATCGCCACACCGGCGATCAGGCAGCCCTCCACCAGTTTGTGCGGCTCGTGGCGCATGATCTCCCGGTCCTTGCAAGTGCCCGGCTCCGACTCGTCGCCGTTCACGACCAGGTAGCTGGGGCGCCCGTCCGAGGCCTAAGCTCCAGGGAAGCGCAGCGACCCCGATGGGAGGATGGAGTCCGGGGGAGACACGTCAGCTCGGGAGGGAGGACCCAGTGATATACAGCATGCGTGCGCAGCTGCTTGCGCAGCAAATCAATAATGGACGGGGC
This sequence comes from Yamagishiella unicocca, assembly GCA_003116995.1. NCBI lineage: Eukaryota > Viridiplantae > Chlorophyta > Chlorophyceae > Chlamydomonadales > Volvocaceae > Yamagishiella > Yamagishiella unicocca. Next base: position 631,879 of record BDSL01000027.1, on the reverse strand, counting down.
ACTGACGCACGCGGGCAGTTGTGTACCCCGAGCCGGAAGCCAGGCGTTGCTTGGACGGCCGGCAGCGGCCCATGAGGAGAATCCTATCCCCGTTCGGGAGAGGGCTAGGAGGCGCTGGCATGCGGGAACTGCCCGAGTACAGCCCTCTCCCGCAGACCGGCTGGCAGTCCTAGTGGGCCCCCAACCCCAAAAGGGGCTCTAACTCAAGAGCCAGGCACCGCTCGCCTTGGGCATGAAGCTCCACTTAAGGCCCGATGGAAAGCCTGCACCACCACGGCCACGCAGGCCGGACTTCTTCATCTGATCGATGATCCAGTCACGGCCCTTGTTAACCAGTTCCTTTGTCATGTACCAGTCGCCACGCGACATAGCACCCTGCGTAGATGCGCCGACACAAGGGACAATATGAGACGTGGCATATATACATAACCCATACATGCTGAGCCTTTCGCGATTATGCTGTGTTCGCGGTGATGGCAGGTCCTCACTCCGCTCCAAGCATCTGACCCATCGTAGGCGCTCTCCAGTGCAGCGCACATCGTAAACCGACGGTAGAAACATATAGCAACCCGCTGGAATGCTGGTAAGGCGCACCTTGATGCTGGTGTCATGCCGCCCATAGATGTTCTGGAAGATGCGATCATCGTCTTTCAGGGCACCAAAAGACGTCTTTGCAGGCGGGGGAGGAGGAGGAGGGGGAGCCGCAGCGGCGCCGGCAGCGGGCGCCTGCGTGCTGAAGGCCCTCAGCACTCTGCAGTGAAACGGAACGTCTAGCTTCAGGCTTCAACAACAAATGCCATGTAAGTAATATCTTCAATACAGACACTGCAAAGGCGTCGGTGCTTTCCAGTAGAACTTGCGCAACGTGGAATAGCGTCGCACCACAGGGACCTTTCGACAACCATAAAGCATAGCCAAAGCCGAATCGCATAAACATGTCGAAGTATGTTCAGCAGCAAGCTGTGCAGTATAGCAGATGCATGCATTGTGCAGCTCCAACAAGGAGCATGGCAGCCCTTACCCAGTCTTCAGCTCTTGCAGCGCGCTAGTGAGCTGGACGCTAGCCAGCTGCGCCGCTAGACCACCTGTCCGCTGCATGTTTCCAGAGCCTAAGTTACTGCAATAGCTAGTCTGATGTCGACAGTGTTCTGTATACGGTACTCAAGTGGGGCAACGACGCGAAAGGCGAATGTAGCAGCGCTCCCCAGGCGCCCCTGATGCCGACGCTTTCGTGGTAACAAGCCTCACAGTTAGTTTGGCGTATTTTCATTTAGCACAGTGCCGTACCAGTGATGGACGAGCCCTTTAGGAGGTTACGGATCACAGCAAGACACGGCGCAAACGTATCGTACTTTACGCAACGCATACGAGGACAGGGCAGGCTAGTTGCCTGTGCGGGCCTGCGCAACCTGGGCCTCTCAAGCGGATGGACAAGACTTTTTTGGGCACGTTGCTGCGGCCCATCTGCGCGCTTATGATACTCAGGAACGTTCCTCAACGAAAAATGTGATGGCTCCGCCACCTCTCGAACACCCCATCGTGTCGCTGCGTCGTGTCTCGTGTGCCACGCTCTACGCCAGCCTATGCCAGCCTTGTCCGCAAGCCTGCCGAGGCCGGGCCTTCCCCTCAAACAAACCACCCACGAGATCACATGCTGGCTCCTGCTGCCGTGGGCTGGCCGTCGCCTTCGCTTTACGGTTAAAACTGCAGTGCGCGATTGGAACCAAACGCAGTGGGCGGTTCGTTACGTTTGGTTCCGCTTGGTCCCCAGCAGGGAAACCTGGTTACCCGACGGAACCTGACAAATCCCGACACCACACGTAGGAAACTCACACGTACCTCATTCATGCCGATTCCCAAATCTGCACCCTTATTGTCCAAAAGCGTCCAGGTGCCTTTCGAGCTCACGCGAGATACTGATAGGAGACGTGTGCGTCCGCGCGTTGATCCCGAAGAGGGGACACCAGAATGTACCTGGGAAACCAGCGACGATTCGTGTGGCAGCCCTCTCAGCCTGTGGCCTTCAGGAGCGTACCTGGGTGTAGAAGCACCCTCAAATACAGACACATTCGTACCCATGTTACTCCATCGCTGCATTAGATCGTCGGGCAGGGGCTAGCAGGGGCTAGCTTGGCGGGGTGCCCCCCGTGGCTAGGGTGGTGTGAGGCCCATGTATCCGATTCCGTGGGCGGTTGGGTGCCGTTTGCTTTTGTGGCGGTCCGTAACCCCTTCCCCAGACGCGACTTAATTAGTGCTGGTGTGGAAAGTGGATTCTGTGCGGGGCCGCATCTGCCTGGTGCCATGCCTGGTGCCATGGCGCCCGGGCTTCCGGCTTTGCCCCAGTCCTTCATTCTGTGTGGCCGTGTGTGGCCTGTGGAGTGTTCGCTGCTTCGGCGTCCCAATGTGCCCGCGGTATGACCGCACCGGCTTGATGCTCTCTGCAGCAGCACGAGAAGCGTTCCTCAAGCGCATCAAGCGTTTTAACTTTTTGGGTGTTCCCGGCGTCGGTTGCCTTTCGTTCCGTTCCTTAACCTCTTTTACCTCCGACGTCCTGCAACTTATTGACTCGACCCCTACATCGCGTACCCATTGGCACATTCATTTGATACTACATAATCTTGGGGAGCGGCTTCGTCTCAAAGACATCCCGTGTTTTACTGCAATCGCGTTCCTACCTTGTACCTAGTGAAAAGCATTAATGCATCCCATAAATAACTGCCTAGGATAAGCTGTAGTGTTAACGAAGTTGTTTTCCACGCTCTAAGAGGACACGACGACTAGGAGCCGACACGAAAGCGTCGCCGTGTGCCTATTGCTATTATGACGCAAGTATGGAAGCTGGCCTTATGGCTTCTTGGTGCGGGTTTCTAGTTGCAGCCGCACACGACTGCAGTTGTGTGTAACATGGAGACGTTTGTAAGGCCTGAAGCGCGGCGGCTTCTCCCAACAAGATGGAGATGGCATTTTGCTAGCATTTTGCTTATATTTCTCCTAGGTGCTTTTCGACCAGGTGAGGGCTTGAAGCATTTTCCTTGCGCACCATGCCTTGCCAACAGGTTTGCACTGATCAGTACATACATATTGTTTACGTACGATATTCACAAAAATGCGTCTCGCCTGTGTCACTTTGGCTTAGGGTCAGCAGACCTTACCGCGAATATCTCTCATGGACTTGGTGTGCGGCATAACAACAGGTACCAAACATTTTCTACATTGAACGCCATATATCTTCAGGTACCTGTCAAAATGCACCGCTGCGGCCGCCTCAGCCACCCCGGCCTCCTCCGTCTCCCCGCCCGCCCTCGCCGCCGCCCAAGCCACCGCCTTCGCCGCCACCGTCCCCATTTCCTCCAAGCCCGTTGCCTCCCTCACCACCTCCCCCCCCTCCTCGACCACCTCCGCCTTCTCCCGCGCCGCCTGATCCGCCTTCGCCCCCCTTACCGCCCTCGCCACCTCCCGCGCCGCCCCTGGTGCCTGCTGCACCACCTAGACCCCCTGCAAGTACGTTGGATCTCTTAAGAGGGGCGAATAGCAGATCCAGCGACAAGATGCTGGTCCATAGGCCCCATTTAGCCCCATTGACAGCACTCGCCTGTCGAGGGGGACTGCTCGTAGCCACGATCCGCAAGGAACTGCAACACCGTTTTTATCACACGTAGATGACCGAATCCGCGTAGCTACGACCAAAATTTGGGGCATCTGGGTCGGCCCAACACCGACACAACTACTGATTGGTCGCAATATTCCCGTGCCTCGCCTCAGATATGACCTATCACACCTTCACAACCACCGTCGCAACCTACTACCTGTATAAGACGCAAGCCAGCTGGACCACTGCGCTGGAGGTGTGCAGGTGAGGCGCGAGCCAGCAGGCGGCAGCCGCGTGCAGCGGCCGCGCCCACGCCCACGCCCATACGCCCATATTACTATCCGAATACACGCCCACACACTGGATCTCGACTCCCTGCTTTATTTCCTTGATTAGCACACGAGCACACGTCGCTTGTAGGTGACCCAACACATCCGCGCCCACGCCCTAACGCCGGCAGGTCTCGTTCGATGACGCTGGCCTCCTGGTCCAGCGGCAACCAGGAGCTCTACAACATCTTCACATCTGGCTGGGAGTACACCTACGCGCCCGAGTTCTGGGTGGGTGTAGTGCGACGCGCCAACAAAACCATTTACGAGTTCGCGGACGGCGGCGAGGTGCCGGCCATCGACGGCAGCGCCATCGATGACTACATCCAGATGGTGGACCCAGACTGCATCACAGACGCCCGCGGCTGCTGCGCGTCGCTCACGGACAGGATGGTGGGGCCCTTCCTGGGGGGCTACCAGACGGCGCGCAGCCCCCGGCTGCTGGTGCGCAACTGCCTCACAATGTAAGGAGGTCGCCGGGCGGATGCCCAATGGGTGTGTGGTATGAGAAGTAGCTGTTCGCGGGGGGTGGGGTTGCGCGCGACTGCCTCGTGGTGTGAGGAGGCCGCCAGGTGGGGGCGGGCGCATGTAGTGCGAGCGTTGCGTTGTCTGGCCGGGCCTGACGCTGGCCGCAGGCGGCTACCCTGCCCGGCTGATAGGAGTGTGGGGGAAAGGAAGATCGCTGGCGGGTGCGAGGAAGGTCCGTGTAGGCTGAGGGGGGGCAGCTTGACGCAGTAGCCGCCGACGGTGCTAAACGGACAGCTTGTCCACCCCCTCTTTACTTGATCTTAATTGCACTGCATTGTTGCCCTCGCCTCTCGCAGGCTGCTGTACATGTGTAAGGGCCCTCTGCCGTACAGCCCTCCGCCGCCGAGCCCCCCGTATCGGCCGCTGTCGGGATACGTGGAGGTTCGCTTCAACATGGACTACATCGCGCTGGTCAGCACCCCAGGCCGCAAGGACGAGTTCGCGGCCGAGATCATGCAGCTGGTTGCTGACGCCTTCCCTGGAGCTGACACAACGGTGCGCCGCACGACATGCGCCTGGGGCGGATAGGGGCGGAGGGAGGGAAGGTGCCGCCATACCTTCTGATGGCGCATGCGTTGCCTGTTTCGGTCACCGGCGTGGCACGTGGGCTGTGGTACTGCGCTGCGTGGACATCCAAAACGTCCCGAACGGGAGCGCCGCTTTTTCGGGCGCGTGTCTGGGTGGTCGCGTACTGCGTGAGGTCGCCGGCCCTGGCGTGTTTCCCCGTTGCTAGGCCTGATGCGCTTCCCCGCCCGGGGCCTACTAGTACGACATCGCCCGGCCCTTCCTACCACGACGTACCACTACCGTGACCGACGCCTTGTCCCAACCGCGCATCGAACAGGTGACCATTCGCGAGATGTTCCAGGACGCCAACACGGACGGCGCCACCGTGGTGCGGATGCTAGTGAGCTTGCCGCTAGCCATCACAGAGGTGTCCTCCGCCACCTACCTCTTCCGCCTCGTCAACACGCCCTCCTCCATTTTCCAAAACCAATTTCGCCTGAAGTATCTCATCGGCATCCCCCTCCGAGCGACGCTCCTGGCAACGGTGTACCCCGACACGCTGCCCCCGGCAAGCGTGCTGCAGAGCGGGGAGGATAGCTCGGAGAAGATGAGCTCGGGCACTGTGGGCCTTATAGCAGGCCTCGTGACGGGAGTGGGTCTTGCGCTGCTGATCGGAATCGTGGTGGCTTACGTCACGTTTTCGCGCCGCCGCTCGGCGCTCAAGGCCGTCCACGACATCCACTGAGCTGATGGTGCGCCTATTGATGTATGATTTATGTTTGTGATGAGTGGGCGCGATCGGCAATGAGACATGGGAATGGAACATTGGGTGGTCTGGTGGAGTCTGGAATGGGGAGTAGGTGGGTAGGTGGGTAGGCATGGGGCGACACTGTTGCATGTGAGAGGGAGCTATGCTGCCGGGAGGTCATCATTGGGTGAGCAGCACCGCCGCAACTGGGAGCGCCCGCGGGCTGTGGAGGGAGCTATGCTGCCGGGAGGTCATCATTGGGTGAGCAGCACCGCCGCAACTGGGAGCGCCCGCGGGCTGTGTCGGTTTAGAGCTTGCCGTGTGGGTGCTGGAAAGGCACGGACGCTGTATCAAGCCTGCATGTGCTGTACATGTACGACGGACAGTTGCAGGACGGACGAGCATGTCTCGAGGGCGAGCTTGCATTCGGTGCCGTACTAGCAGGCGTCGGGCATTCTTCCGACGACGACATGCATTCCCACTAGGTAAACCATCCTTCCTTTTCATGCCCGCTGCCAAGAGCAGCAGCCGCATTCACAGGTCCTTGTCGTTCGGGTATCGTGGAAGTAATGCAGGAATGAGGGAGAGGGGGGGGGAGAGGTGAAGGGAGAGGTGAAGTTAAGCTGCCGCGATTACGTGAGGCGCTAGGGCCAGCTGCCTGCCTGCCTCGTTGCGGATTGTGACTGATGGGAGTTTGTCATAGTTACAAACCAGGAGGGACCGTGACCAAGAAGTAGTGCGGGGTTGGCGACTTGGTGTGTAGACGTGACGCCTGCCGGTTGTCGGTTGCCGGGTAGTGCGCGGTGGTTGTGAGGAAACCCGTGAACGAGGAAGCATGACAACGTGGTAGTGCGCGGTAGGGGACGAAAACTTGCATGGTTTTCTGGACAAACGCGACGAGGCTTTGCAACACGTGATCGTCCGCATTGCCTCAAGTAGGGGAAAGCTAGCACTACTCGCATGGAGAGCGCTGGTATGGACGAGCCAGCCGGCGCCAACTAGCGTCGGGCGACTATACGTGAGATCTAGGCATCTGCACTATCGTCCGGGCATCTATGCACTGCCGATGATCAGCTTCACGCGCGCCGTACGTGCTGACCGTTGTGGTATGGTGGCTGCCAATGTAGACCGAGGCCTTTTGGCCAACTGAATATTCTGTTGTATTTCGTGGCAGATGTGTACTGACGCGGCCAGTCGTTCGTTCTGCAGACAAACGGATCCAGCCGTAATTTGTCTGTCATTCAGGAAACATTTGCCTCACACATGATTTTTCGCGCCAATCCGGGTACAAGGACCACCAGCAAGAAAGACAGCATTCGTACCGCGTGCTAATCGAAAGGGAGGTGGAGGTGCATGGGTTACAAAATGTCCACTACGAGCCGCTCTCCTTGCTGCATGGATATGGTCGATGGACCAATCCAACATCACTCCACATCGCCATTCCACTCCTGTCAAACACGGCGATCCGCCGCTCACTTCCCTCGACCCTTGCACGCGTCGCACGGCGTCTCTGCTTTCTGAGGACCCCCTTTGAATCACATCCGCGAATGTCAAGTTCTTAACGTCGGCAGCACATGGGATACAACATAGCTGACATCGATCGGATACGAACCTCCCTTCCGCCTGCTGCCTCGCCCATCTTCACCTAGTTAACAGGCAATGGAGGAACCATTAATAAGCTTCCATCCTGCTATACGTGGCCACACATTGCCGACCAATTCAATGCCGAAACACGTTCGCAAGAAGCATAACAAAGCGACGTTCGCCTGTGCCTCCCTGTGCCTCCGGACCACCGCAGCAGCTCAGACACCCGCAATACGAACAGTGCCCTGACTGTCGGTATATTTCATGGAGCATTCCTGAGCATTCCACTTGACCATTTCCATCCAGCTAAGCAGCGCATGACGACGGGGGCGCACTAGCAGCGTCCCTAGACAACTAAGGTACATAAGTACGGTAAACAGCCCTGTACGCGCCAAGCAACCAGGCACGATGGTTGGAATTTGGTCCCAACCGTGCGCCGTCGCAACGAACACATCACATCCAGTGTGCGAGCGGTTCATAATGATTGTGATGCAATACCTCCCAGATAAGGGATCAAGGTAAGACGTAAGCACCAGTACACATGTGTGCTTGGAAACAGTATGCCTACTGGTAGCTGGCATGAAAAGGTGGGTAGCCATGTCGTCCCATGGCTAAGCTTGCTTCAACATGCTTCTGACCCTACGCATGCCACAAGTTTTGCATCGATGCATTTACTGGTAGTGTTGCCTGGATACATGCCTCAGCGCAGCGCCTACTCGATTTCGCCGCCCTCACTGCACTGCTTCATCCTAATTCGCTCCCACGCACTCGCTCTGCGGTCCAGTCGCTGTGGTTTGATGTGGCGTCGGCAGCAGTGCATCCTAACACTCGGCCTTGCATCCGTCGCCCATCTAAGCTGGACGTACATTACTGTTAAACAGTCCATCTGTTATGATATTGCCGGCGGGCGAGTACCGGCACACCACCACGTAACACTTTCGATCGGCCCCCTGGGCGGCACCACAGCCCAGGTGGGTGGTACTTCGCCACACCATCTGCGTGAAGTGGCCGATGTTCTTGAAGTTCGCCTCGTTGTCGGTCCACGGGCGCGTGGTGAAGCGGTACGCCTTCACCTCAGCGTACCAACGGTCAGCCGCAGTGCCGCACTTCATGGATGACTGAGGCATTGCGCTGGACTGGTACATCGCAAACAGGTTCTCTCCAGACGATATACCTGACGCGTGCTGCAGACCGCAGCCCTGGCCCGCCAGCCTGGCCGCCCAGCTCTGCGGGCAGGTGTGCGCAACCGGACGCAGCGAACGAATGATGTCAGTACCCCCGTGTGATGCCATTCATTATCAGGATTGAAGACACATCGGGTTTTGACGTGTACATGCCTCATGCAAGTAACGCCGTGACTTCTAAGGCAACGGACACATCACGCATGCTCGCTGCTGGAGCCCACTGTAACGATTACAACAACGCATGCTCGCCGTCGCGCGACCCTTGGTTGGGGTCGTGCCACATGCCCAATGCCGACTGGGGCTCATCATGGGTTGAATGCCAAGGAAGTACTTCGGACTTCCGGAGGGCGAATCGCGACATACTAAATTGCGCTTCCCCCCATTACCAGTAATTACGACACCGATAACCCATGTCAGCTTTGCAAAAACATACTTTGTCATTGCTGATTGAGTACTACATACAACCACAAACATCTTCAGTATGGTCGATTTCCGTGTTATGCACCAGCAACCTACCTGAGCCTCGCTCTCAAGCCTCGCGTTCCATTCAAGAGCTTGGGCGCTATGGCGACTGCGATACTCGTTGTGGCTGTCCAACACCGCACCACCGTCCGAGCAGCCTGAGGCACCTGTGGCGGGGTCGTCGACTGTGCTGACGTAAAAATAGGATATGGGGTATGTAGACTTTTCCAAGCCCTAAAGCCCCCGTACATTACTCCCGACTGCCGTCTTGGCACCTTGGCTTGGAGGGCGCTGTCACCTAGATGTCCCGGAAAACACACGGATGCGTGCGTTCACGTGTGTGCTTCCTATACCCAACATAAATGCTACTTTAGCCAGGGAAAACAATTTTGTTCTAGTGTTCACGAATCACAGTGATGCAGTTGACGTATGCCGGGTAGCCACTGCGTCAGGGTGGGCGCTGTGCAACGAAACGCGCATGCGTGGCTGATATTTGGATGGATTCCTTGATCCTGCTGCACTTAAAACAATATCCATCAAGACAGGACGCACCCATCTCTTCATCCAAGCGCCTGCTGCCAACCTGCATGCCGTGGATGGTGCCCACAAGTAACGGAAACGACAATCCACAGGGCGTCTACCGGTATGTTCACGTAAACCGACCGACCTGAGGGTGCTGGCACAACAATATTCTTGACGTATAGGCACGTGCCCACTTTCTCCGCGGTTGGCGATACAATCGTTTTCATCCAGCCGCGGCTGTTGAACCCCTTGCAGCTCGCATCGGCACTGCACTCCGCAGCAGCAGCTTCTACGTCGACTTTTTCAATGTCATCGCCATAGTGGTCCACATTGAGCGTGACCGTGTACCCGGCATACGCCGCCTTGCAGACCGTCGGCAACGCAGCTAGCAGGCGCAGGCAGGGTGTACGGCGGGGATCGCAATGTTAGTTATTTAGTTCGGTTCGCATGGCTTTGTCGTACGGCCGCTCGGTTCCGGAGCGTTTGGGCTGGTTCAGCTCAGGGGGAAGGCAAGCGCCGGAGTCACTCATTGTACCTAATCCTGAGGATGATGCATACGTTCAACAGTCAATGAGATGCGTGGGCATTCCGCAGCACGGATGAAATGGGGAGCAAGCAGGACTAAAAACAAGGCTCCATATCCAGCGACACACGCCTGGAGTCGCCGCCAGCGGGTCACGAGGTGACTGGAACGCCACAAGCATGCGAGCAGCACGCTCGCACAGCACCCGCGGCATTCCGCCCAAGCAAGAGACGTCCATGCTGCGTTGAGTGGATCGATAGGAGTAAGCGCACCTTTCGAACACACATTAAGGCACATGCATATACACAAGGTTGCGGCACTATTGCCAATGATCCGGCAAGCGTTGCGGCACTATTACCAATGATGCGGCAAGTCTATCGCCGTTTCTTGGCCTCCTAAAATGCCTATTTTTGCTTTATTTCCGGCAAGTTACCCGTTGCACTTACCCGTCGGGGTTCGCTGCTTCTTCTTTTTGACGTACAAGCAAGAACCGTTTGCACGGCTGGTAGGCGACACGATGGTCTTCGCCCAACCCCCACTGTTGAATCCCTTGCATTTTGGGTCGGCAGTGCACTTCGTAAAAGCCTCCGCACCAAAATTGTCAATGTCATCACCGGCGTGGTCCACGTCAGGCTTGGCGGTGTATCCGGCACGCCTCTTGCACACTGCAAGCAGTGCGGGGCAGCAGCACCTACACGGTATGCTCGAGTATGCTCGAGGCTCAGCAGGTGGAAGCAGACATAGCAACCTGCATTTGTTTCACCATCCCTTCATCGGGTACTGGGGTGTGTGTGCTAACTTTTCTTCGACATATGAGTAGTGTGTGGCTTAGAAACTGGTGCAATCTGTAACTGCTCTTTGTTTGAAGGTGCCAAACGTGATGCGCAGTACCTAGTGAAAATGTGATCGAGATTTCCTAGGCCGAAATTTAGTTATGCTCTAGCCTGATCTGAAACGATTTCCAGATTTCTGAAGGTTACCACAGTTTATCTCCGGCGTGGTTATCCTGATGATCGACAGCGATAGCATTTGTGTCCGATCCTTTGCTTGCAGATGACGACTGAAGGTGTCTCGTGACTTTCAAACCATCTGTGCCTGACATACGAACGTCATACGAAGCCGCCGTCGCGACTTACAGCTGATTGGAGCCCGAAGCCAACACTAACCCGCCAATATTTTTCTTGTTGCGGCCAGTCTTGAAGGTTATTTCTTTATACTTGCATCTCTCCCTTACGGTGGTGATGGTGACTGCTTGTCCATGAAGATGACCGAGCTGTCGTCCAAAACCGAACGTCCGAAATCGAGCCGTATATCCAGGATCAATGGCCTTCCCGGATAATGCGCCCACGAATAGTAACGGCACCCTGCTACTCCAAAATCTGACTGTACCAAGGGTGCCACGTATCGACTGCATCCCTGCCAGCGCTGTGCGTGCGATCGGCCGATCCATCCTCGATGTGTCAGAATCACACACTCATATATCCGTCGAACTGCACTTTTGAGATGCATTTGTCGTCAGCCATTTTCTTCCCTGCATGTTGCACGATTGCGCGCGTTGCCCCTCCTCCGACTTTAAAGTGTGAGTAAGCCCTACCTTTCGCTCGCATGCTGCGGCTAGTACCTAGTCATAAGGTTTCAGACTGGAAGTACTCAGGCTGGAAATATTCACCAAAAATGAGGCCCCAAAAGCAGGATGGCGCCAATGGTAGTTGCGGTGTACTGTTGCAAATGTGAGATTCCTCGATTAAGCCAAGTCCAGCGATGCTTACGTTCTTTGGCGGCACAATTCGCGATCCCCATTTTACGCTTAGTACGCATGCCTTTCATGTGTCAAAATCTGGTGGCCCTGTAGCTTACCAGTCTTCTTTGCGAGCAGCAGCCTTCTAGTCGGGTGGAGTGCATCGTCCGTGCCGTCAGGAGATGCCAACGTAGCCACTTTTTGATTATCTCCATCGTCCTGGAACGTCGCGCTTGACGTCTTGTCACCCCGAAAGGCCAGTCCAGGCAGTCCGCTGCCGGCAGAGGCCGCGTTGCTGAACATGATGCCCGACAGGAGCAACGTCGCCAGTAGAAACACTAGGCGATTGTGTGGACGCCGTGATGGTGCGCACAATCGGCAGCATCTTAAGATTTCTGGCGGGTCCATGATTTGGCGGCAGCAGCAGGGAACCGGGAATGTGGGCATAGGGTGAAATATGCCTGCTGCTGTAGGCAGTTATATGTTTTGAAAACAGCGAAGGGCGCATCGCACCACCCATCGCGCCATCGGACGTGGTCGCATGGATCCATACTGGGAAGGTCGGTTAGATGCAGGGGGAAGCCACGTGCCGACTCGTGCCGATTGTGGATCGCCGCAGTATCTTTTTAGTTAAGATGAGGGGAATCTGTTGTACCGCCGCCGCCAGCCTAGTGGCTTTTGCAGACAGATACCGGTAGTGCACACCCTTCTTTGGTTGTCGCTTTTCAGCGGCAAAAGACCCTTGTAGTGCTGTACTTCGAGCTAAAAGCTCGTTGCGCAGGAACAAACGCTGAGATGCTTGCCAGCATCTGTTCATTTTTGGCGGCAGCGACGGTCGGATTTGGTGCCTGAAGGTGCCTGATGACAGGAGTATCGGTCAGCAAGTCAGGCGCACATTCCGTAGTAGAGATTAGAGATCCACAAACGAGCGCCCTGTCGTAATGCACACATTCTGTTGTAGAAGATCCACAACGAACGCTGCCCTTTCCGCCTGTCCGTGGATCCTAAAGGCACACATCTCAGCCCCTCCAAAGCTCGCCAGCAATGCACTTCCACCCACCGGGGATCCCATCCGAGCCTTATAGCTAGCTCCCCACCCAAAGAAACAGCCTCGTGTGGACGCCGCGCTCGAGCAGAAAAAAAGAATGAAAAGTCGCAACGGTACCTGCCCTCCCACACCGGCCGACAAGTCGCAAAACGGTACCTGCCCTCCCACACCGGCCGACAAGTTGCAAAACGGTACCTGCCCTCCCACACCGGCCGACAAAAAGACAGCTTCCTGCCTGCGCAAAAAACGCTAGTATTTATTTCGCAGTGCAGTCGTAGAAGTATATATAGCAAAAAAGTCGAAATCCGACAATACAACAGGTGTTGCGTCGTGCTTGCAGTACGACAGAGCCGAGGGGGAACATGCTGCGAGGCAGCGTTCGAGACACATGCGATATGAACAATGAAAGCCAAGGACCAGTTCCGTCGAGCGACTGGCTGGATGCCTCCAATACGTCAATGATGGCCGTTGGGCTGCCCCAATGGACTTGCCGCCACCACCTGCGTTTCCACCTCCTTGAGCTGAGGTGTAACCCCGTGTATGATTGGCATTCCCCCGTGCATTGAATAGGTGCTTGCAAGCATTGCAGCCACCACTGCATCCAAAACACATTCGCGCCGTCACTAGATCACTAGACCACGTACGAAGTAGTATGATAATAGTATGAAGATCCTACGAAAGGTCGCTTATGTTAGGCGGGAATGGGGGCCACCTTTCTATTTTGATAAATACCTGAAAACTGTCGTCGCCGGGCCGTGTCTCAAGGCGGATGTGCATGTCGGCCTGCCTATATCCAACACCTTAAGAAGCCACATCCATCTGACCTGGACCACACATACGCCGTTAGAGCAATGCTCTCGCGTTGGCACGATCACTCAATGTCGTACACCCGGATGGACTTGTCCCCACTTCCGCTGGCGAGTGACTTGCCGTCGGGGCTCCAAGCGACGCTGCTGGCGAAGTCCGAGTGGCCCTGCGGGTCGTCGACACGGGCGGATCGTGCCGGTGGACGCACAGGGCATGCACCGTCAGAACGTGCTACCCCAGCTTAATGCAGACATGGGCAGCCGCAGCCTCCGTAGCGGGGTTCTACTAACGGAACTAATACCGGTACGGTACTGCCCAATCGACTGGCAAGCAGGACGCAACTTGTTCGGCAAGCCAGGTCAGTCAGTAGTGCCGGCACTGAAGCACCCTTGCGCTCATGCCTTTGTGCGGACCTGCTCGCCCTGCTAGCCGCACCCGGACGACTCTACCCATGAGGCCGGCAGCAGCAGCAGCAGCAGCAGGAGCAGCAGGAGCAGCAGGAGCAGCAGCAGCAGCAGCAGCAGCAGCAGCAGCGAACCCGACGCTGCAACTAAAAGGAAGCAGGCGGCGCTTGTTAATGGAGTAAGTTCATTCGCTCCTTCGCTCATTCTCATCGTCGCCTCCACGCCCCCCATCTGCAACCACACAAGTCCTCTCCAGCCTGCATCTCCCAACGTGTGAACCAAACGTTCCCCTAATCGGACTTCCTAGTCAGTGCCGACCCACGGGCTGGCTATCCACTCATGCCCCCACCTGTAGCCAGGCGGTGCACTCGCCGCTCGCCACGTCCCACACGCGCACGCTCGTGTCCTTGCTGGCGCTGGCCAGAGCGACGCCGTCCGGACACCAAGCAACACTCGCCACAAAATCGGTGTGACCCTGCGCGGCACCATCACGAAAATCGTGCGCGTCCGTTTATCCCATGGGTTTCGGAGCCCGCTGTATTGCTTGCGGTTGCTTGGGTGTACGGTATTGGACGAGCGGGACGAGCAGGACAGTGGACAGCGGCAGCGAAACCCTAACCCATGTGACCGTCCAGGTCGTTGGGCCTTACCCGCAGGGTCGCCGTACACTTGCCACTCGCTACATCCCACACTCGCACTGAGTCGTCTTCGCTGCCGGTGGCTAGGGCGCCAACGGTGGGGCTCCAGGCTACGCTGGTTACAGCGCGACAGTGGCCCTGCGATGGATGCGGTGCAGTAACGTGTTCATGTTCCCCGGCGTCGTCGGAAATCAAGTGTTGGATATTAAAGTACATCGACCCGTCGTACGAATGCCCCGCCATACCGTACGGCGACATGAAGTGCGCCTCGATTGCAGCAACGCAGGCGAAGCTAAAGTACGCGACGTAAAAGCAGCAGTTTAACAGATGGGAGCACAACCGGCATGTGTTCAGTGCAGCCATATCTTCTGGTTTAATTGCGTTTCGCAACATGCGCGCGGGAGGGGTTGGGACCGGCGCCGGACCGCAATATCCGCCTGGCCAAGATGCTTCAAAGGCCTTGCGGCTGCCCAGTTCGGTATCTATCTACCAAGCTAGATAGGTCCTCTTGGGCACGACCGCACATGGGGTACGACCGGCCCGTTCGCCGTATTATACCGTACCTGCAGTGTGGCAGTGCACGTGCGACTCTCCACATCCCAGATCCTCACGCCCCTGCCCCTGCCGCCGCTCGCGAGCTGTCTGCCGTCGGGGCTCCATGCCACTGCCAGCACATCGTCCGTGTGACCCTGCGGTGTCTCAGCCCATGCGCGGTGGCCCATGTTAGGGGTCCGTGGGTAAAGAGCAGCTACCGTGGTGCACTTGACATATGACCGACGATAGCCTCTGCTAGCGGGATGCTCCCTAGTGGTAGGCCCCCTTATGGGATGGCCCCTAGTGAGACGGCCCCTAGTGGGACGGCCCCTAGTGGGACGGCCCCTAGTGGGATGCAAGCCCCTTAGTGGGACGACCCCTCAACGCTCTCGCTGCTCCCTCGCTGGTCCACCCCGGCCGAGCTGCGCCCTGGCTACGCTACCTCCATCAGGCCGGATCAGCCTGATGCCATCAGTTGCCTGTCAGGTCCTGATATACCCAGCTGCCTGTCAGCTCCGTCCTGATGTCCCCAGCTTCCCACTCCCATCGACCCCTCGCCTCCCCCGCTTCTGCCCAAGACACCCTCCGCCTCCCTCACCTTGAGCTTGGCGGTGCACCTTCCGGACGCAGCATCCCACAGCCACACCAGCTGGTCCTCCCCGCAGCTCGCCAGTGCGGTGCCGCTCGGGCTCCATGCCACGTTCCACACGCACGCGGTGTGGCCCTGCGACCAGGGGCATAAATGCGTGCTTAATGTCCGCAATAGCCTGCTTCTTTCTATGTTGCCTTTGCTTTTTCATTCGTTTAACTAGTCGCCTATTACGTGCGGCGCCGTCAACCCCGGAGATACGATGGTCAAGCATGATGCGTGGGGAGGGACGCCTCATGGGAGTCGTGTGTGACGGACGAAGCACGACGCGGCGAAAAGCGCGCGCGACAAGTGGTCAGTCAGTCAAAGAAAGTGGAAATCGCCGCACGTGGGGTCGTACGCGTACGGCGTACGACGCGCCACACACATTGCCCCTCCGGACCGCCTCCAGCGCGCACCTTGAGCGTGGCGGTGCAATTGACTGTGGGGATGTCCCATAGCATCACCGTGCGGTCGTTGCCGCAGCTGGCTAGCGTCTTGCCGTTGGGACTCCATGACACGCACCGGACGACGTCTGAGTGGCCCTGCGGGAGGGCAGGAAAGGAAAGGAAAGGGAAGGTGAAAATGGTGTTTAGGAGACTTGTTCTTTTGTAATGCCGAGCGTCGGCTGTGCGTGCCGTGCCAGTGGGCGCGATTGCGGTGCGTGTGGCGCGCTTTTGGAGATGGAGGAGCGGCATGCGCCGAGCGAGGCGTTAGACAAGGTGCTTGTAGTCTTGTACCCTAGGGGGACGGTGCACGTATATTGTGCTGATCACCAAGACTCGCACTCCCCCTCCTGCAAGCAATACCGCATCCTGTTGCTACCTTACCCTCCCCACCGGGGGAGGGAGCCCACCTCAAGGACCCTGGTGCAGTTGCCGGTGGCGGCGTCCCACAGCCGGACAGTCTGGTCGTGGCTGCCACTCGCGATTGTTTTCCCTTCGGGGCTCCACGTCACGCAGCTCACGTGGCTTGTGTGACCCTGCGTGCATCACACCGGGGGTTCCGGACGCGGCGGTAGAAAGTCCATTTCGGTAAAATCCATTTCCGTAAAACTCTATTTCGGTAAAATCCATAACGGCAGGATGTCCTGGGCACGTTGGAAAAGCCAGGCCACGGAAGCGCCGATGGCCTGATCAGCCGTTAACCGCGACAGCGGAGAAGGGTTTGATTCGATCTGTGACGCTGCAGCTGCTCCAGATGTTTGCGGCGGTCCCGGAGGACAACAACTGGGGAGCTGTTGACAGGCAGCAGCAGGGATGAGCAGGGGCTATGCTCGGGGTGGCTGCGCCACCGGCGGCTCCAAGCCGCAGCGTCGGTCGCTTCGCCATCGCCTCCACCGACATGCCCCCATTACGTCACGCTAAATGCCCGCATCACCTCCAGCGACATCACCCTACCATCGCCCTCCACTTCTACGTACAGAACCTGTAACAGGTATTAAAATAATTACTACTGCTACGTACCGAGCCTGTAACAATCGCTGTAACACTTGCTAGCACTTGCTAACTAATTATCGAACCATCCATCACCTTGGTCTCGGCGCCTTTCTCCACTCCGGCGGCGTCCCAAATCCGGATGGCTCCGTCGCAGCCGCCCCCAGTCGCGAGTTTGCGACCGTCGGGGCTCCACGTTGCGCAGGTGACTGTCATGGATGGATCCTGCAGCGGAACGCAGCCGCAAAGCGGCGAGAATCACCACAGATGGGACGCAAATGCTCTTACATGCAGGTGCTCTTACATTTGCTCTTACTTGCAGACGCTCTCACGTGCAGATAGGTGCAGACGCCGGAGCTGGCTGACCCACAAGGGCGAACACAGGAGACGGTGAACGGGGAGCAGAGCGAGGCCTGTGAGCGTACCGTAGCGTGGCTCTTTTGGTCATCTTGCGAACAGCTGATCCCACGCGCCCTACCTGGAGCTTCGCGGCGCACTCGGAGTTCTTTGCTTCCCATAGCTCCACGGCATTGCCGCGATTGCAGCAGGCGACCATCCGGCCGTCCGGGCTCCATGCCACCTTGTCCACAGCTTTGGAAGTCCTCTGCGTGTTGCAAACCCCGGCAACAAAATCGTAGCATGTGCGTCATCGTTACAAAGTGGGACCAGACACAGGATGGTTCGAAAAGGTACCGGCCCGCCCACCGCCCATCGTTTTGTTGATGCCAGGTACCAGAAGGTGGGGCGCGCGGCAACGCATTAGGGGCAGCCCAGTGAGGGAAGGTCCCCAACCCAGGTTCGATGCCCACGCTCTCTCTGGTTCCAGCGCACCGATACTCATCGCCGCGAGGTTCCCGTGGGGTGATGTCGACCGAAGGGGGGCCGGCGCGGCGCGCCTCTGTAATGCCGGGCGTCTCTGACGACATCGATCCCTGGTGACGTCACTTGACCTAGCCTAGGGTCCGTGGATCCCCAGGGGTGCCCTCTCCCGGCATCATCCCGGGACCCACCATTTCCTTCCTTAGCCATAGCTTTGGCGTTTCGTTCGCGGGTGCCCACCAGCCCCACAGCCGTAGGCTCTTGTCGGCGCTCCCAGTCGCGAGGACCTTGCCGTCTTTGGTCCAAGCCACCGACCCGACGAGTCCCTTGTGGCCCTGCGGTTGCAAAGGTGTCGGCAAAATCAGCCCCTACTACTTACAAGATAATATTCGCTGCCATGAGATCCTTTTAATACAAGTAGTGTGTCTTACGTGCCGTCAAAAATGCCTTGCGGACGGAGGCGCGGCGGAAAGAACGGCTACATCGTCATTACACTTGCGGTGCAGCGGTCCGATCAGTCTTTGTGCACCCACCTCCAGCTTGCCTGCGCACTTTCCGGTGTCCAAGTCGAACACTCGGACGGCGTTGTCTATGCAGCCACACGCCAGCGCGTTGGCTTTTTGGCTCCAGGCCGCGCACTTGATCGCGATCTCGCTAGGGACCTGGGTCGATGATGGCAGCGGGCCGACAGGCGACACGGGTGGCCGCGTATGATGGGCTGGTGAAGTGGCGATGCTGTCGCGCCTGCCAATGCCGCTGCCAATTAATTGCACAGCGTGTATCACAACCATGATTTGGAGTTGTGGACCGCGCGCATGAGGCGACCGTATGGATGAGGTCCTTATGGATGAGGACCCTGGAGGACGCTCCAGAACCAGAGCATACAGGACACCCAGCGAAGCAAGCAAGCGGCAAACGGCGAAATGGCCACTGTGCCGACGGAGATCTTGCATAAAATGGGCGCGGGCGCATGGCGCATGCAAGGGGGCACATCTGAGGAGGCGGCGGGGCGAAATCAGCGAGTCACTTACCTTGATCTCCGCAGTGTTCTCGGCGGTTGCCACATCCCAGAGGAGCACCCCCGAGTGAAAGCAACCGGTGACCAGCGTCTTCCCACCGCTGCACCACACCACGAAGTCAACCGACAAGGTGTGTCCCTACACGGAGGACAACACACACGCATCCGCACACATACACATACACATACATACACAGAGGGCAAGGGATGTACACATGGCCTCAGCTTGGTGTCGTTCTGTGACTGCTTTGTGCTGGCCAAGTCAGCTCAGGCAACCAAGGACGAACCACTCTGCTTGCTTCCGGTGCGCAACCCTCGTTATGGTCAACATGGGTGGAGGGCTCATAACAGCCATTGGAATGAGCCCACTTGGCAGGTGCTGCAGCAATGGGAGAGACCCGAGAACAGCCCTGGCCGCCGACATGCCTGGCTCCAGGGGAAGCACCACAAGGTCCCCCCAGGAGTGCCACAGCAATGTGCCACATCCCAAACACCACATGCTGTACTACCAGCCGGTGATGTCATACCTCGAGTGTTGCGCTGCACTCGCCACTGGCTGTATCCCAGAGCCGAGCTACCTTGTCTTTTCCACCACTGGCTAGGACCCGGCCGTCCGGGCTCCAGGCCACACAGGTCAGGGAGTCTGAGTGGCCCTGGGTGGCAGGCGGTGTGGTTGGAATGGGGTAGAGGGGTAACAGCTCCGGTGTGCATGGGGGGTTTAGGTGGCGCCAATGTGTGACACGGTGTGCCAGTAAAACCTCCACCATGAGAAACCGGTCAATGTGCAACGTTCATGGGAGCGCATCGAAAGCCTGTGGACACATTTTGTGATATGTTGGTATGCGCATGCTTCACTGGCAATGGTTGATGTAATGCAATAGGAGCTAGACGAAAGCATCCGTCCCTGGAGCTGGTCTCTACCTTGAGCACTGCAAGGCACTCCCCGCTGGCAGCGCCCCACATTCGCACGGTCCCGTCCTCACTGCCAGTGGCGATGTTCCTGCCATCGGGGCTCCACTCCACGCTCGTGACGGCTTTGGTGTGGCCCTGCGCGTCAGTCACCAGTCACCAAGTGCTTCCATTCAACGGGACACAACGAATGCTGGCTTTCCGTGCTGACTTAACCCTGTGGTGTGAAACCTCGTGGATGGTATGTATATTACTGCAACGGCCACGCAAAACAACTCACACCATCACCCCTGTACGGTGGGTGTCGGGCAGAGCCATCTCCACTGCCGGCCTGCCCTGCTCCGCTCTGCCCAGCCCTTTCATAACACAACGTCAAAGCCACAGCGTGTTGCTCATTATGGTTTTAACTTGCACATGATGCCTTACTCCCAGCCGCCCCTACACGCACGTCCCCACACCTGCAGCGTCATCATGATCACCGGCCACGTCACCAGCACACCCATGGAGTTATGGAGACGCCACTTTGGCCTGCCCGCAACTACCGCCCGACCCAGGACGTGCTCCTGCACTTCTTGGAACATCAGCGTCCCGACAGGGCAGCGAAGCAGGTTCGTCACCACGTCGTCTGCGGACTTGGCGCCCACCAGCTGGTGCTGAGAAGCAAGCAGCCACCGCATCAGGTCTGCCACCATTGGGGACGGCTTGGGCAGCTGTAGCAGGTCGCGGATGATGGTGTACCCATGGCCCTGGCTGAAGACCGTGGCCACAAAGCCATAGTTGAGCAGCAGCCTCTCCAGGGAGGGCCCGTCTCGGCAGCATACCAGGTGCCGTACGAGGTACTTTAGAGTGTAGGGTGTTGGGTTGCCAGTTTGGACGGTCAAGAGCAGCCTGCTTGCGAGGCACCGGTGGCCTCGCAGCACCCGCACTGAGGTGTCCCCGCTGACCTGCGGGTCGGCCAGCCACTCCGCCAGTGACTTGTGGAATACGTAAGCATGGTGCTCCTCCACATAAAAGGTGACCGGATACCCGGGCAGCAGCTCCAACGCTCCACCCAGGCCCATGGAATGGAGCAGGGCTTGAGGCAGCGGCTCTTGTGCGGCTAGCAGCACAGCCAGCAGCCGCCGCACCGCACGGAGGCTGGCCTTCCTCAGCTTCGCTAGGCCGTCGGCAAACACCAGACCGTACACCCTGTACACGTCCGCAAGCTGTGGTGGCCCGGAAAGAGCAGGTGGCTGCACGTCCGGAGCTGCCTTGTTGAGGCACCCGCTGACCACTGTGTGGTACACGAGAGCACCGACACCGCCACTACTGCTGCTGCTGCCGGTGGGCTCGGACCCGGCTGCTGTGAGCATGACGGTGCGGCGCAACATCCCCGGCTCAAAGAATGTCACGCTCCCGTCAAAGGCGCTAGTCAACGAGGTGGTGATGCTGCCAGATAGGCCGCTTGGGCGCGTGGTGAGGATGAATCGCACGTAAGGCGGCAGCGCCTTGAGATGCTTGGCCAGAAGCAGGAACAGCTTGTTGCAGCACACGGCCGCTGCTGGTGTGCTGCTGGTGTTGGCTCGTCCGGTGCCATCATATGATGAACTGCCACGATGGGGCTGTACTTGCGCGTCCGCCTCATCCAGAGAGTCTATCAGCAGCACCAGCTGCAGCGGCTGGGGCTGATCACATCCAGAGCCAGATGCGGGTCCGGACTGCAGGGCCTTTTCAAGCGGCTTCCGCAGCAGCAGCTCGAAGGCCTGCTCCGGCTCAGTGATCGCAATCACCGTGGCGACGTCCTCATCGAGGATGTGCGCTCTAAACTGAGGAAGCCTGCACGGTGCAACAGAAACCATGTTGTAGTCGCCCCTAATTCCTTGCGGATTGAGTTCGCCTTCCTGCCCCCAAACCATCCCCTTGTGAGTTACCATTGTAGCTGGCCAGGTGCAATTGCTGGATGCATCGCAAACGACTCTCCCAGGCTTGACAAGTACGACAAGTACGGCATAAACGACCTCAACCTGTGCATGACGGCTGCCTTCCCTTGTTTCCTTTCCCTGTCTTGCTACTCGGATCTCGCACCTTTCAGCGATCTGAAACGCCAAGCTGTTGACCATGCGCACCGGATCCAGCCGCCTCTGGTCGCTGAACATTATAAAATGGTAGGCCGCTATGCTATCCCTGCAAGTTCCTGACTCGCACAGCGCAGCGGAGATGGTGGACTTGCCCTCGCCAGCGCCCGCCATCACGCACAGCACACGCGCACCGCCCGGCCCCGCCTCTAACCACTGCTGCACAGGCCCAAACTCCCAAGCCGTCCCGGTGGAGCAGCCATTGAGCCGCCGCAGGTCCACCCGGTACGACAGCGGTTGCAGCATGAGCATCAGCTTGAGCCGGTCATTGAAGGCTTTGACGGACCCGTACTGGTCCCCGATGTTGGATAGGATGGCGAGCTTGTCCTCCGAATTGAAGCACTCGGCCTTTTCCACGTCCAGTGTGTTCACCATGGTGGTGCGCTCCGTTGTAGTGAGCTGCATGTGCAGCCCGTCCGGGCCGTGGGCCGCCAGCGTCGCCGCCCACTCGTAGATACACCAGGCGCGAGTCGAGGGGTTGCAGCCGCCCGGGTCCATGACGACCAGGGTGCCCCCGGCGGCCGAGTTGACCACGTCCTTGAAGGCCGACACGTCAGCCCTCTGGTGTGTGCCCGCGTGCTGGGGAGAGGGAGGTGAAGGCAAAGTCGAAGGAGAGCGATGGAGGAAAGGACGAGAGCTGGATCTGGCGGTGTGCCTGCCATGCCGTAGTCAGAACCTAACTCACGTGTATCAGCCCGTTGCGATAAGGTATATTACTAGTGTCCCGGTTGCCCACCAGCTGACTGATTGGCAAGGACCACAAGACCCACAAGGACGACAAACAACCTGGCACACCTGGTTGACCGCCACAATGTCCAGCCAGATGCGCGTGTCCTCGGCGGCGTTTTCCAGAAAACCCTCAATTCTGCGCAGCAGGTGATCGAAGCCGTTCTTCCAGGCATGGCTGATGAAGTAGTGCGGCATGCCCACGTCACGGGGATGCACCAGGTCGGGCATCTCCGCCAGACGGCACTGTGGCCCCGCGGTAACGACCTGGACCCAAGCAGTGTTGACCTCTGCGGTGCTGACGGAAGGGTAGGCATCCCCGAACACGGCCTCGATCCGCTCCTTGAGCTGACGCAGTCCTCGAAGGGTGATGCCCTTCGACACCGCCGCCAGTGGGCTGTCATCTGGGTGCCACGGGGTTGGAAGTGGCATGGTGTGGGTTACGACTTGGAGTGTAAGGCCCTCATAGCGGCGAGTGTTGTACGGCCCATCGCGCCATTGGGCCCGGGTACACGAATTTGCGGGGGTTGCGGAGCCGTATAGCCGGCATGGAAGGCGCTGGGTTGTGGTGTGGTGGTATAGGCGAGGTGTTGTGGAATAGGTGAGGCGTGGTGGTATAGGTGAGGTGCCGTAGCTGGCAATGGATGGCTAGCGGGTGGATTGAGCTACATGGGTGATGCGCCCAGCAGGCATGATGGGCAGACCAGGTGGGTATGGAAGGCAAGCAGGCAAGGCCCTTCAAAGGAAACTGCATCGCGGCAACACGGTCATCAAACCTGCCTGCCTGCAGGCCGCCCTTCGTCACGCCATTAGTCATTCCGGCAGCATACACACCAGCTTTTCTGGCGACCCTGCAGACCGCTATTTCCACAATGATGGATACCCACCTATCTGCACGCCTCCTGCAGCGGCGGCCTCCTCAAGGCTCTCAAACGATTCATTGTGGGTGCGCGTGTCAGGATTGACCCCGCCTGCCGAGTCGAGCTCATCACTGCACTCGCTGCTGCACTCGCTGCTGGCGGAGTCCACCAAAGAGTTCGAGTAGTTGGAGCCCGCAGGCGTGGGAGCTGCTAGCCGGAACGATTCAAATCCTTCTACGACGCCCAGGAGACCGACTTCTGCTGGCGGACGGGTGCCACTGGGAGGTCGTGACCCCGACCCTCCTGGGTTGCCGCTGGTGCCAGATGTCCCGGTCTTTTTAACATCGAGAAATTTGACAGCAGACCCACTAGCATTGCGGCTGTTGGATTTGGACACCTGCGGCAGTGGGGCCTACTGGCCATACGGTAATGCCTCCGTTGTCGCGCAATATTGTAACCTAATATACGGTCTCTACGGTCGCAACGTTACGGTGCCACTACACACCTTCAAGCGTTGTGGGCTGGATGCCACGGATGCGCTGCAGCCCATCGTCGCAGTTTCGCCGGCGCCGCGCCGGAAATGCGCCAAATGGACAAAGATGCCGCGCAGGTAGACCAATCGGTGTCCCGGTTTCAGTCTGACAGTGTTTTATCCTTGTTATTAGGGTATCCAGTTGCCTTCATAACGGAATACGCCCATAGTCGCGTTCCTCGCACGCGGTCTCTTCGAACGATGCGGACTACTCCTCTGTCCCAACAGCAATACTTCGATTGCCAGAAGAAAGGATATTAATTATTCGCTTACTCCCATCAAGATGGCTCCAAACGCAACTGTCATCCAGACCTTTGGACGTGACTACAAGGGAATGTACGGGACGGTAGCATTGTTTCAGGACAGTTAGGGAGTTCAACATTGCATCTCTTATGCCCCTCGTGCAGTCGCAGCCCTGCTGAAGTCACGGCCGAGTTGGTCTCCCAATGGACCCGTGGGACGTACAACGGACGTACCTCTCAGGCGCCCACCATTGGCCGCTGCAAGCTGGGGTACGCAGGCTCCTTTTTACACTACAATGGCGGTAGAAGTTTGCTTTCACCTTTCTTTACGAGCTCGAGCGTCCTGTTGTGTGGCCTGCTTACTTGGGCCGCAACTTTCTGGTCCCTCTTGGCGTCCACCAGTCCCCACCAGTCCCCACTAGTCCTCATAGTCCTCATTGGAATGTAACTTCGTTGCTGGCTGCATCCGGTTGGCATGCATTTGACATGCCTCGAGTTCTGCCTCTAGCCACCACAATCATGCCAACGGAGGCCAGTACCCAACAACAGGCAAACAAGGCATAAGCCGAATGCTGTACAGGACCCAATGACGGCTACGCTAATGTTCATCCGAAATATACCCACGAGGTATGTCGTAGCTATCATCCAAAATGCATGGGCCCCCCTGGCCGCTGCTCGGACAGCTCAGGACAGCCTAGGCATGCCTGGGGGGACTCAATGGTAATTGCGCCAGGCATGCCTGGCGCCATTGGGATGGTACCATTCATAACTCCGGAATTGAGTTATGAATCGTACCATCCCAATGGCGAATCGGAATTCGGGCGATTATAATCCTTCCTTGCGTCGTAATTCCAGCCTCACAGCACTTATTACTGCGGCTTAAGGGACGCCGTAATTTGCGCAATTTGCCATTTGGCGCCTTTCTACTGAGCTACGGGCCAAACCGGCCGTAGCTCCATAGAAAACAATTCTACGCTACGGTGGGACGAGCATCTCCATAGAAACACTTAGCCCCCGTAGAACTTGGTTTCGGGCCCATAGGAACGGGCCTAATAATTGCATTCTGCTAAATCAAAGCGAGAGCGGCTAACATTTACAGATCTATTGGACTGTAAAAATGCGCACACGAGCATTTTCGGAGCGGTATCGTATTGCGTCCGTACACCATTCCTGCAGCAGCGGCTGCAGATGGCAGTCTTGCCGCTTTAACCTACGCAACGGAATCTTCCGAACGAGCGACTACAGTTGCTTACTTGGAGGTGGCCTGCCAGTCCAGAGCAAGGCCCCATGGAGCAACCACTGAGCAGCACACAGCAGCACCCGCCGTAGCCTATAACCATTAGCTGGGCAGACATCTACACTCGCGCCCGTAAATGCAGACTTCCTACACTCGCGCCCGTAACACGATCCATCAAGCAGTGAGGGCTGCATTGCCAAGTTGTGACCATCAGCATGTGTTTAAAATACTGTGCCCTGGCAACTTGTGCCGCACGCCTCAATACGGCGCGACTTCACAACATCAAAAAGATCGATTGCAGATTTCGGAATCGGCAATAATGATACTCTCTTAAGAATTTATAGTTCCTTTCACCGCCAAAGTTTAGCAGGCATTAATCACAGCTTACATACACCGTTCCACCCTTCCAAGGGAAGGAACTAGGAAAGAGGAGAACGCTTTTATCAAGCACTCCGCGCGTAGCAGAGCTTCCCGCAACATCACTAACCATCAGTACCACAGGATGTTATAAGACAGGGTCTGGCCCAGCAATAACCTCGGACCCCCACTGACCATAATCAAGAAAAATGAGTACAGCGCAGCAGCGGTAAACCATCAACTGCCAAGAAACTGCACTCCAGAAACGACATAGACTTTAAAACCCGTCACCGAAATGCACAAAGCACCTCAGTGCGCGGAGAGAAATTCGACACAGATATTCGACACAGATACTCGACACGACGGCATTAGTACATTACCAATTATCAAAACAACATTCCGGCAAGAAGGATCATTCAAAGATAGCGTGCGGCACCTGCAGCGCACTCGCAGCTGATGCGCCCCGTGCGCCGTTGCACGAAAGCAAGCAACTCTAGCGGTGAAGTAGGCGAGGTAGGGCCCGCTTGTAAGGCCCACGCAGAACACTCCTCAAAACCAGTCGCTACTTAATTTGAACTACGCGGCGCGCTACGCATTGCAAAGTATACGCCAACGGCCAAGTCTTGCAGCGCGGGTAGAACTTCAATAAAAAAACAAATGCATTATCCTAATACAGTACCGGCGCCCCACCTTCCCGCTACCGGGCAGTCTCAGTCCCTCTTAATTCGGCCCACTCTTGCAGCCAGGCGCCGCTCACAGATCCTCACCTCCGCTGCCCCGATGTGCGACCAGTGGATGAAGCCGTACGGCACATGCGTGCCCACAATAGCGGCTGCGGAGCTACATCTTAGCCGGCTATGTGTCAGAGGCGTCGGCACATTGTGACGCATCCAGCGGCTGCTCGTGAATGGCGCATCCACCATCGAAAAGCGCACGCAGCTTGGCTGCTATTTCAGTGAAATTGGGGCGCTCACGCGGCCGCTGAGACAGGCACGCCAAGGCGACCGATGCGTAAGGCCGGTGTGGCGAGTCCATCATATCCTGGTTGCGGCAGGGGAGGGTGCGTCAGAGAGGGTGGATACGCGGCCTCCCTGCAGCATGTGGTACTGGCACGTCCTGGTAGCACACCTCGCGCGGCCTAGACCACGCCCGCAGTCAGGAGAGCGACAGCAGCGGCTCAATCACGGCCATAGCGGCCTTGATGAGCAGTGAGAATGGTTAGATGTTTGCATGCTAACAAGCGGATGAGGTGCCGGCGGAAAGTGGACGTCCAGCGGTGCCATGAGGTGGCCCCTAGCGTCTCAGACCAAATGATGTTTTTGCCCCTCGATAGTACGGAGTGATCGCCCTCGCCCGGCTGTGGCCCATTTGGTCCAACCCCTGGGTCTCATTGCAAGGCCCCGCCCCAAGGCCCCATGTCGAGCGCATTAGCGGTGGCACGCTGACCGCTTGTGCCTGAAAGATCCCGCTCTTCACAACCTGCCATTCGATCACCGCTGGCTCGCTGTACCTTACCGCCAGACAGCACCACGCGAAACAAGCTCACCTCAAGCAAGAACGCCACTAGCGACTGCTGCGGCCCTGGTTGTGAACGCGGCCCCAATAGTGACGCACTGATTGAGCGCACGTTGCTCAGCGTGCAGCCGTAGTAGAGCTCAATCAGCATCAGCCCAAACGACCACACGTCAGCACGGGGGGAAAGATGGCCAGCGGACGCGACCTTCAGTTGGGCATTGCAAAGAGGTAAAGTACTGAGGACAGCAGAGAATTGAGTGGCGGACGCGACCTTGGGCAGTTGGGCATTGCAAAGAGGTAAAGTACTGAGGACAGCAGAGAATTGAGTGGCGGACGCGACCTTGGGCAGTTGGGCATTGCAAAGAGGTAAAGTACTGAGGACAGCAGAGAATTGAGTGGCACATCTGGAAAGGTCTGCAGGTTCCAATGAGTGACGTAAACAGCTCGCTACCATTCCCGAGGGATCATCACGACAGGCCGGCCTGATCGATTCACACGCAAGCCTGACTAATGATTATGTCAAAATTGGTGAACTTCTTATGTCTGGCTGGGTGCGAGCTTGGCTTGTCGCTGGCGCCGAGAGCCGTCGCGGCCTCTCTTCTATAACAGCAGCAGAATATGGTTGCCCGCAGGGACTGACCAATGCCCTGAAGTGCACGTCGCGGCGAGCTGCTTGATTGTCCACCGCTTTCAACATCATGCAAATAAAATGGCAGCAGCGGTGAAGCTACTATCCACACCTTTCCACTAAGTTCTAGTTTTACGGCAAAGGATACTAAACACCACTTCTCAACATCATCAGGCCAGCAGCCCACTCTCCTTCCTTGCAACTGCGCTTCCCACTCACCTCTGGTGCCAGGTAGTCGGGGGTGCCCTGGAACTTTTGAGATGCATGCGTTGCACCCGGCGCCAGGGGCAGGCTAAGGCCAAAATCCGCAACCTTCGCGGTCAGCTGCAGCAGTGCCCTGCCAGCGTCCGTCCAGGAGGGTAGAGGGGCCGAGGCCGCACTCGTATGGGGCTCGATCTCCTCTGCCTCAGCTCGTGGCCCAGACACAAGCAACACGTTGTCTGGGAGCAGCAGGTAGGTGTTGAGTTAAGGGTTTCAGGGTCTTGGGTATGTATGCTTTCGTACACGACACGCTCAACAGGGATAATTTACATGCACTGAAAAATGCTACAGCACTGCTCCAACATGCACTGCTCCAATATGCACAAGACACTAGCGCCATCACGGACTCGCTAGCCAGACGACATTGAGCCCAGCTGCCGTGCAAAGGCAGGCAACCTCAACACCTGACAGGCGATGCGCCTGATAGCTCTACTATACTATATGGAGTGGGCCCACGGTAACAGTTACAACTACAGGCTGCACACTCTGGAACCCGGGTGCATGCCTGTTGCATACTGGTTTGTGATCCCCGTTTATCGATCAGCAGTACTCATCAGCCAACGGGCCAGATCACCACCCACCCGGCTTGAGGTCGCCATGCATGATGCGGCAGCTGTGGATGTGCTGCATGCCCAGGGCAATGTCCAGGGCCAGCCGCAGGGCCAGCTGCTGGGAGAAGCCGCCAACGCGCACGCTTCCGGACACGCCGTGATCTGTGAGGAAAGGCGGTGGGGGACGCGCGCACAGGACAGCTTCTTCATGCGCTTGCTATCTCTAGGCCTTTGCAAGGCCAGAGTCATGTACCTAGCGTGTGCTTGCACATAGCAATCGGTATTTAGGACGCCCCATCATCCCAACGTCCCAAAGACGATGCGCGACTGCCCAAAATGACGCTGGAATCGGAATCCGGACACCCGACATTGGAACCGGAATCCGGACAATTGACACTGGATCCGGAATCCGGACAGCTGACACTGGGCCAAACCGCCACCCATGCGCCCCAGCAGCAAAACGCGACGGACAGCCCTGTCACCACTTACTAAGCGCGTGAAGAAGACTGCCACCATTGCAGTACTCTTGTACGATGTATAGCTTATAAACGTGCGATTCCATTTGGCCACGAGCTTTGGAACCCTGGGCGTCCTGCTCAGCTACAGCCGCACTCGTCTGCGCTGACATGTTGTCCACGCCACTCCACGGATCGTCGGTTGGATCCTGTACGAGCTCCTTAAGGTCGTAGGTGTACGTGGCTGTAGCAGAAAGAAGAAATGGACGCGAGGTTTGGTCAGTAGAAGCTCTTCGTCGATAGGGAATTAAAGGAAGGGCTTGGGATCAGCTGACCGCCTGCACGAGTGTGACGTCAGGCAGCAACGTAAGCCGCGTATGCATCAATCGCTCCACCATAGTTCAGACGGCGCCGCACAATGACCTCCCATCGACCCTCGCAAACATGTTACGTCGTGGACACAAAGCAAACCACATACGCCTGCGTGGTGCATGTGGTCTCGCATTGTCCACTGGGTATGCTGCTGCGTATGGCTGACTGGTGTTGCTACCTCGATTGATAAAGGGTGGCAACCGTGGCTACAATGCCTGATACACAGACACCCACTGGCTATGCAATGTCCTGAACGGAGAACTTACAGACAACGTTCGGGTGCGCCATGCTCATGGAGATGGCAGCCTCCAGCACAGCGCGGTGACGAGCGTTGCCCTCGGTCTCTGACATGACATCCAGTACCACCATCGTCTTGATCGCTACTGGCAGCCCCCGCCACACACCCCGATATACTACACCAAACGAGCCCAAGTCGATCACCGTCTGCACCTGGAGCCCGATATCTCGCAGCTCCGCCTGTGATGCAAGATGACAAGGTGTCCGGACAAGCACAACAAAACTGAAGGAGAGTAGGCCAGCAAGGTGGAGGCCTGGCGTGGATGAATAGATAGGTGAGCAACGATTCGCGTTGCATTTAACATTGCATCAACGGTTGCATTGGGACTTGTGCTAAGTCCCACCTGCAACGCGTGAATTGCATACGCCATCTTGCAATTCTGATCGGTTCCTGAACCCGTCTCTGGCGCCTTGCGGAAGTACGCCTGTAGGGTTTACGGGACCCGGGACAACCCTGGTGAGCGTGCGTCACGATTGGATCTGGCGAGAGGAAGCGTGTTTGTCGAGCCATCATCTGGCACGGCGTGTGTGGAAAGTGTTAAAAAGGAGACTAAATGCCAGCCCAGCCCATTGATGTTAGTTACCGAAAGCGCGACCGGGAATGTGAAGGTTCGCCGCCATTGCCAGCGAGTGGTAACCAGCGCGAGAACCCACGTCGACACAAACAGGCGCCTACATTTGAAGATCCCCGGGTGTGGGCGCTTCTCGTTACTACCCTAGGTGCCAGATGCGCTTGCAAGCTCACATTTAAGTCCCTCCGGAGGATCTCCTCATAGGTGTTTGCGGCTGGCGCCATATCCTGTCCACTTGTGAGGATCCGGGGACAACGAGGTGTGGTGACCCCTCCTTGCTCCTGCTGTGCCCACGTCCTGGATCCCGTTGCGCCAGCCAGCAACTTGGCCACAATCGATCGGTTCGTCTGCGGAGCAGGCCAGGCAGTGCACCTTGACATCGGCTTAGTGACATGTCTTCAACTGCAGGTTATGGATCCTGCTCCAGACAAGAATCCGCGCCATCGTCCGGTCTTCGCATCACTGCCCCATAGTGAGGCCGATAATGCAGGAGAAGGACAGTGACCTAAGCTTAGCTTTAGAGATGAGTTCCAGACGTAGCGGTACCGGTACACGCACGTCATGATACTCAATAAAGTGTCCCATAATGGCCAGCATGCCAGCGGGCCCATGAGCCATGACGGATACAAACTGCACAGGATCCGTTATGGTACTGCTAATACACGCACCTCGGCAGTGCTGGAGCTCCTTCCCGTACGGCTGCTGGTTACAGCGCCACCATCTGAACTTGCATACTCCGGCATCTTGCGAGAACTTGGCGATCCCGCTACCACACTTGTGAAGCAGCCATCTTCAACGTTCTCGCTTTCACATTGGATAGCGACCTGGGCGGCTGCGACGCGCTCTGCTGCAGGAAGCTCCCCCGATGGCGACTCGTCTGTCGGGCTGCTGTTCCCAAACGACTTGCTGCTTACGATGGGTAACAGTGCAGTTTCTTTCATGGCTATCACAGCTCGGTGCTTCCGGGATCGCCTGTACACCATTACGAGGCGGAAGGTAGCCACTGCGAGGACCAAAAAAACAATCACAGCGGAAAGGCTGGCTGTAACCGGAACAATCCAAGAGTGGTATTGCGCCTGAGCTGGATCGGCACCCATATGTTCTCTTCCAGATGTGGGATCCCCTGGGGTAACCAGCTCTGCCCGCAGCGGTCCCGGAGCTGATGGCGCGTCGGGAGGGGGCTGGAGGTGAGGACTGTGCTGGGG